>VXAZ01002666.1:924056-1265857 GCA_013399875.1 Gymnorhina tibicen | reverse complement strand
GGCGCCGCGGGAGACCCGGTGCCGGTCGGGGGCCGCCGGGCGGTGCGGCGCGTCGGCAGCGCCGAACGCGTGTTTTGTGTCAGAGGGTAACAATCTGTGCACACTTCGCCGTGGTGTGAGCGTGTCCGCCTTCGCCTCGCTCCCCGGGGCTGCCGGCTGTGGGCACGGCAAGTGTCAGGGGAGGTGTCCGGGTCCCCGGCAAGGAGCGCGCAGCTCCTCCTCCGACGGACGGGGAAAAGCGACCGATGCCGGGGCACCGACGGCGACCCCGCCGACCGCGACCGCACCGGTGTCCCGGGCACGGCCCCGCTGGGGCGGCTGCCTCCCCGCCGAGAGTCCGCTGGCTGCCTGCCTCCAGCGGGTCGGGGCACGGAGGGATGATCTCCTGTCCTCTCCACTCTTTGCTCCGCGCATCCCAGCACCTGGGGAGGAGAGTGCTGAGCATTGGCAGCAGGGAAGGAGTGCACCCACATGGGTACCCTTCCTCAGCTCGCTTTCTGGGGTTCTTTCTCCCGCCGTTACCTAAGACCTAAAAGATGGATGGATATGGCTACTTGTGAGATGGTTATGGTCTCTGTTGTTCATCTTGGAGATAAAGCTTATTTTTTGCAGGAAATACTCTGTTCTTTAAAACGATACTTAATTTGGCAGTTTGTATATCAGAAAGTCAAAGATCAGAGTTTTCTTTAATTATGAAAATATAACAGTAGGCTTCCCCCCTCCCCCGCCTTTTTTTTTCCCTTTTAGACTCCTAGGACCGCAGTATTGTGTTATAATTGCAGAGTAGTTCCCACTGACTTTTGGTAGCAAAACACTGTTATGGTCACATATGCTCCAGCAAAATGCAGTATGAACAGCAACACCAGACAGTTGCTACGTTTGAAGACTCATGCTTTCCATAATAGTCTAAAATGAAAATATGGTTATAAGAAGAGAAAATGGTCATTCAGTGCTGTCAGAAGTTGTCTGTAAAAAGAGTGGTGTGTGGAAAGTCCCTATGAAACAATTTCCAGATTAGAGCTGTTCATTCTCTGCCAAAAGCTGTGTAAGCATGAACCATAATGAGGGTAGTTGTAGGATCACGGGGTAGTCATGGAGCAGGTAGTCCAGCTGCATCAGAAAGTAAGAGACAGAAGGGCAATATGTATGGAAATGTCCCTAATTGAGGACTGCAGCTCATCGAGGTAGCTGGCACATCATCTGAAGGCTAGTCTAGATACATTCCTCCCAAACCTTTGTTCTAGCTTGTACGCAACTTATTCTACTGAATGTTTAAGTGTGAGGTAAAACACAAGTATGCGTGTTCTTCAGCAACCTTTTAAAATGTGTGGATTACTTTTTCTGAATGGTTCACCAGTCCTCAAAATTGTAGAAATTGTAATAGCATCAATAAAAATATTTATAACCCATCTAAGTAGAAACTAAGTCACTGGTTCCTTACAGCTGTGTTATTTATTCCAAGCTTGATGTTTCATTCCTAATTTTCTTCATTAGCTACATCTTCCCATGTAGACTGAATCACAAAATGTGTAGGAAGAAAAAGGAGGAAGCAAGTCATTCTTTCTTGTTTGTGGCTCTGTCCCCCTTGTACTGCAAAACTTGTCACTTTGGGCAAGATGAGGGATGGACTCTGGCAGGAGAACTGTAAAATTTTCAAAGGTCGTTTGAACAGTTTCTCCAAGTCAGCTAGAAACTGGGGCCGTCTTGCATCCTGTGCGTTTTGAGAATTTTAGGTTATTTTCTTTGTTTCTCTCATTCAATTTCTTAATTAAAGAATCCAAAAATATTATTGCTCAAAATAACCTTTCCTTCTAGATATAGCGAGAGGGAAAGTGATACAAAATTAAGAGTTTGAATTGACTTAAGAAGTTTGAGGGTTTTTTCCTTTCTCTCATTTTTACTCTTTTTATCTTTGGCTGTTTAATCTGATATACCAAACATCATAAGATAATGATTTATCAGATGTCTGGACACTTTTAGTGCTCTGGTTTTTTTCCTTTTTTTTTTTTTTTCTCTTTGTGACACAAAATATCTTCTCACTCTGTCTGAGGTTGCTAATCCTACTGCATAGACCTAGGAAGTAAAATATGAATTTACCATTAAGTTTTGTGATATGGGTCAAACTACCATGAAAAGGCTCTAGCGGTTGGACCAAGAAAAATTTGCCTGGATTTGATGGTGTGACAGTGCACTGTGGCTGCCTGGCAGTGACACCTGGAGGGGCAGTTCTTGGGGGAGCCTGGGGGCGGCTGCTGTCCATAATCAAGCCCTAAGCAGGGGGTGGGGGTCTGGGCAGTGCAGGCAGTGAGTGCCCCAGTCTGCGCAGGGCCCCCACTGTGCCGGGCTGCCTGGAAAAATCGTGGAGGTGAACTCCCACCCTGTGAGGTGGGTCTGCATTTTTGCAGCTCCCCTTATAATGAAGTGAGTTAGGAGAAAGCTCTTTTTATTTATAAGAACGGAAATTGTGTGTAAAGTCCTTAAAATCAAGGAGGCCACAGCTGGGTACTTCATATGCTTTTAAAAGCTTTTCCAACTCGAAGTTGTTTCTCTGTCCTTCCCATGCTGTTTCCATAGCGAGTCACACCTACTGCTACATTAGGCAATTGGCCTAATTCCTGAAATTTTTGAATTTTTATTACTCAGCTCACTAGCTTGAGCACTTTATCATCTGAATATTGAAGAGGATTGCATAGTGTTGTGTGAATAAAATTTTCTATCTTTTAGGTTATATTGTTTTCAAAAGAAAGTGAAACATTATGTTCAAAATGATAGTGTAGTTCATTCTTCACCTTTTCCTTTATTATGAAATATTATTTATAATAACTTATATATAACAACTTATATATAACATTATTTGATAAGTGAAACTATTTTTATAATAATTATAAAAATCATGTTCTACAGATAATAACCATTGTCTGTTCTGTGTTTCACACTTAATATATTACTAAAGTCAGTAATATGTAACAGTAATTAAAGTTTTATTTTGAGCTGTGATGGTGAAAAAGATTACAAGACTATTAGGATAAGCAAACACTTAAGTGTGGCTGTTGCTAGGACAGACTGATTTAATGACTGAACTTCAACTGTGTTTTGCTCTTGTGTGTTTTGGTTTTTTCATAAATGTATATAAAGTTCATTCTCATTGGTAGATACAGTTTGGAGACATGGAGAACTGAAACTAAATACTGTTGTTTGACTAGGTGCATTTTTTGCTGACAAAAACCACATAATGCATCTTTGTGTAGTTTTGTAAGCAGAACCTATTTATCAAGGTTCCAAATCCTTAAGTTTTCAGTTTTTGTTATTTAAAATGATGGGTTACTGAATTAATTTTCATTAAAACATAGCCTGGAAGAAATCAGAGGAGAAGGATGTCATCTGTCAAGCAAAAGATATGACAAAGTTGAACAGAATAGCATTAAAAAAATGGTTTTTAGCATTGTTTTCCAAGGAACTCGGAGTCCTATAAATACTCCTACAATAATTTTCTTCTCCTCCCCTGTAATATTCCAGTGCTAATTGTCCAAATTTGGCAACAATTTATTGGTGGGGTTTAATTTCATAAGGAGTTAGAAAAGAGAGAGAGGTCCCAACCAGTGCCTCCTTGCTTGACCCACTGACAGCGCGTATGGCCCCACAGGGAGCTGGGCAGTGCCTTCCCTGGGATTGCTCCTAAGAGGCAAGAGCTTGAGGATGTAGAACAGAAACGTGACGGAGAGCTGGCATCATTGTTAGGTAAAAACAGTATCGTTTCTGCCTTAAAATTGGTTTTCAGTTAGTGAATTGTGGGTATTTCTGGTCACCATGGGCCAGGCTTCCAAGGGTATTTAGGTGGCTAAAGGCGCAGCTGGTTCTTTACTGTAATTCACAAGGGTGCTTGCAGTATAAACAGACAGACAGACAGACAAACAAGTGTAAATGGCTGTAGATGCTTAGGCTGATGTGGTGCCTTTAAATATCCCTTTGGGTCTCACACTGACGGATTTGACAGTTTGGTGGTACAGCCTTCTGGTTTTTTCAGTATTAGGACCATTCATGATGTTTCATTTGGACTTAACAGAGACTGAAAGAGATACCATTCTCAGACATGAGTCCAAATAAAGAAAATAGTCTACTTGCTCCTGCTAGTGAAACTCACCCCAATTTCCGGTAATTACCTCTACTGCATGAAGAGAAGCAGAAGTATTTGTAGATATTGACCTGTTGTAAAGATTGAAAATAAAATGCTTCTTGCGGTATGTGAATGTTGTGACTTACCAGTGAAAATCTGGGTTGATCTCAAGAGACAGGAAGGTTTTCTTATTGTATGGTGGGTAAAGAAGAAAGCAGCATCCTTAGCCTTACTGATGGTGGTGTGAGGAAGGTCACTGCTATGCACGTTGAGCTGGTGGTTGGTACATTGTGAGATCTGCAAGTGGCACTCACATGGAGACACCAGAGACATGGCTCTGTGCCACACAAGGGCAACTACACCGCTCCCAAGGGCAGGGTGAGTCCAGAGGCCACTGGGTGGTTCTCATAGAGCGTGGGACCTCAGCTGACCCTAACCCAGCGCTTGGGTCCTCCTCACTAGGAGATGCCTTTGGCCAAGAAGACTTTGGCCTCTGAGTTTCGTGGCTGAACATTAGCTTTCCACAGCCAGGATGACTCCGTTGCAACCATGCTTTATGTAACCCATCTTATCTGGGTGTATTTTTCTGCACTCTGGGATGTTGTGGCTTCCACTACTGAAAGTACTGCTGGTACTATTTCTTATTTGAATGCTTTTGCCAGCTTGGGGGAAGCCTAGGTTTTAATGAAGGTTGTTAAAATTTCAGGCTCAAATCTATCTTATTTATTTAAAAAATAAATAAAACTTAAAAAAATTATAAAACTAAGACATTTCACCTAGAGGAAAATTACTTTAATTGCTCTGTGTAAACCTTAAAACCTCTACATGTGACCTGTATTAATTATAACTAGCAAACTTTTACCTGTTTGCACTGAATTATGCAGAAGCAGTACAGTTGCTTGTTGTTAGACCACAAACTTTTATAGACTGCATATATTTTACAAACTACTTTAAAAGCACATGTAAAATAATAAGTAATGCCCTACCTTTAATCTAAATTTATAAAAGGTGTAGAAAGGCTTCTTAAAGCACATATATAATTACTGCTCATTAGAAACATTGTACAAAACCACACAGGTTGAAAGAAAGCTTTATTTGTAAAAGCTTCTTTCCTGAGATAGGTAAGTATTCCAGTTGCATGTTATGATTCGTAGCTCAACATTTCTTCTTGTACGTCTTTCATGTTCTTTATTAACCATGACACTTAGTCTAATAGTGTTGATCTGTGGGTCCCCCCCACCTTTTGTAGTGTGTTTGACACATAGAAAGCAGAAAACAGATTTATTGCTCAAAGAAATTATGACAAAGGAATTGGCTGTTGCATTCTGGTTTTGTTCTTTGTTAATGATACATAAATAAAATCAGGGAAAGTCTAACTTTTTGATGATTAAGATCCTATGGAATGCTAAGAGCAGAGCGGTTTAATCCTTATTTGAGGCAAAGTTCACCTTGTAAAATGTAATTTTATTAATTTTTAAAAGCAGAATTTTTATGTTTTCACCTTATGAATAGTCTTTATTTCCTGTGCTGAACTGTTAGTGTGTTTTTCTGCTGAACAGTTTCAACCTACGTTTCAGATAGAAATGAAGTTGATCCCACTGGGTAGTTTAAACACAGTATTAATTTTGTAAGTAATTTAGAAAAGAAATTCTGGCAAGCAAGTAGCCAGTATAATTTTAACATTGTTTTACAGCTTGACTTCTGTGTTCATTTAGTATTCAATGAAAAATATGATCTTTTGCTATGTTTGGAGAGCTCTGCTTGTAGAATAACATTATTGCTTTAAATTTTTATATATATATATGTCTCCCACTTTAGCCTTTTGTGGAGCTTCCTGACTGAGGCACCCTGTTTGGTGTTTGTGTGAGGGAGATTGAACTTAGAAATCTGCACATCACAGGCACCAGGTTTCATACCTGATGCACATACCAGGTGCACCCTAATTCCGGTTCAAAACCATTCCTGACCACTGGATGCGGGAAGCAACTCAAAGACCTCATCAAGACAGTTTTTGAAACAGTTATATTTCAGGTTTAGATCTTGTAAAAGCAATGGCAAATTATTTACTTAATTTCTTTCAGTTTTCCAGTCTTACATCATTGCCCTTCTGAGGTGTGCTCTAACTTTTGAACACTGCATTGTCAGGCTTATTTCTCCACCTCAGGAGAGGTTTCTTTGTATTTGACCATCTCTTCCAACACTGGGAGACCAGAGAGCTCTTCTGAGCTTGCTGAAATTAGCAACCAGCAGATTCCCATAAAGACATGCCAACATCTTTTACCTTTGTTTGTTTCTTCAGGTAGGACTTTTCTGTTATCCTCCGCTTCCACTTTCTCCAAATGTCTCAGTAAGTGTGCTAATCAGGCAGAACCATTTTCTAGGTTGCTTCCACTTGAGGTGAATAGCAAGGAGAGTGGTGAAGAACTGCCCAAGGACCTTATGAGACAGGTCACCAGACAATAAAAGGACAAATAAAATCCTGCAGAGATAAATGTGGACTGCTAAACCTCAGTTAAAATAGTTGTAACTATACATGGAGAGTGACTGACACTGGGCTGACCCTCACCTTTCAGAAATGAGGTCTTGGCATCTAAGATAATTCCAAGAATATTTGTTCAGTTCTCAGTAATTCCCTCAAAAGTGAATGTTCAGAACTGCTAGGAACCAAAACAAATTACATAGGCTTCAGGAGGAGAATAGACAAGTACTTGAGAGACCTATACTGAGGATTGCTAGACACATAAACTCCAGGAAACCCTCCGAACTGAAATAGCAGGAAACTGGGAAAATGCTGCGAAAATGGCACATGCTTGTTCTGGTCTTGTTCTTCTGTGTCCAGTTATGGCTGTTGTTGGAGAAAACACCAGGAGGATTGTTATCTCAACCAGTATTGTGGCCCTTGTGTTCTCAACGCCTTTTTCATGTTAGATTTAATGGTATATGGGAGAAATGGGGCACAAACTCTATCGTCGAGTAGTTCCTTCAAGACATACTTAGGCGTAGAGTGTGATAGCAATTTTATAAATGTAATCAGGATTCAGAAAGTAGCACAGATGTATTTCTCAGACTGTCACTGATATAATTTGTCTGTGATGTATTTTTTGTGTTCTAGTGCTTCATTTCTACCTTCTTTCTTGCCTCCTTTTGCTCTTGAGTCTCCTCACTTGTTCTGGTCCAACACCCAGTGAGATTCCTGTTTAGGCAGATGAGACCTCATGTTTCCTTCCAGAAACTTAACTTCTCAGTAAAGTTAAAAATGTTAGGGAAATACCATAGTTTAATCTTTAAAATAAAGTTAAAAGTGATTACCTATATAGCAAAAAACCCCTTGATATTAAATTTATATTATTTGCTTATAAAGAATGAGATTACCTTGGTGCTAGACCTAGAGTGAGTGTAAGTGCCATGGGTTTTAAACATGCCTGTCTAGGACACCGGAGTGCTTGTTCTATTTTTATATAAGGGAAAGCTTACCAATAAAACTGAAAACTTTCAACCCTCTCTCCCACAGGTTTACTTCAGCCACAAGTCCTCACACCCCATGTGTTTCTGCTCGATGGTAGTGGAAAAAAAGATCTGTTGAGATGAACATGGATGTTTATGGGGATGCAGAAATAGTGACCTACCTCCTGTGGTGTTGTACAGTGTGTTACCTACATGCTGCATGCCCATAGTGCAGTCTGGGGGTTTGCACACCCCCAGAGTCTGTTCTGTGTCAGCACTGCATTTGGTGTGGGATGCCTTCCAGCAGATGTGCATGTTAGGTCCCACACATCAGGGCACCTATCTGTTTTGCTGGCGTCCCTGAGGCTCAGTGGAAGGCAGGATGCTGTATTGCATCTGCAGGCGTTCCAGGCTGAATCAGAGGTGGTCTTCAGTCACAGCCCTGGAGTTAATTGTTTATAAAGCTGCTGAAAGGTCCCTACTAAATTTCATTTTTTAAAAAATACCTTTCCCTCTTCCGCTTTATTTCCTTCCTCTTTTTTTTTCCTCTTTCTTTTTTGGTTTTCAGCTGTTACACTTGGCAAGTTTCTTTCCCAGCATTTGGAAATAATTGTTTTCTAAATACTACCCAGGTTATCTGCCAAATGTAACACCTTAAAAGGAAGCGGGGGGTGGGGGACGGGAGACCTACCTGGGAATGGAGCAAATGTAGTGAGTCTTTAGAAAGTGCTAAAAAGGAAACTTACCAAATATAGCACCTAAAATAAAACCATCGAGTTCCCTCACATTAACTGTAAAATACCACATGCTATCATCTACAGGGTAAAAAAAGGCCATTTTGCCCAGCCTCATAACCTCTTTTTTTATTTTCTCTACCAAAAAATAAAGCACGTGGGGGTTTTGGGTGGTTTTTTTCTTCTAACAAATGTGTATATTTTGGGGAGATACAATTTTTTCATGGTGTTACTAGAAAAATCCTACCAGTTCCTGAGAAAGCATAAGAAAATAAGAGCAAAGCAGAAACCCCTGATGGCACTGAGAATGACCTTATCTTGGAGACTTTACAATGGCCTAATCAGCCATGAGGTTGTAAGACAGGATTGATTTTGCTGGTGGCACAGGAACAGGATAAAAAGTTTAATTCCTTCTCCTTGGTGATGGAAGGGGTAAGGTAGCCCAAGGTATTGTTGCGCTGTTGTTAGTGCTGTTTCTGATCACTGTGAGTTTTGTCAGCGGCTCAGTGCAGCTGAAGGTGTGTTACAGCAGCCCTGGGACAGCTCCAAGATGTGGATTAGTGGCAGTGTAGGTCTTGCTTGGGAAATACACAGCTTTTCTGAGGAACAGCTTGGCAAGCATAAGGAACCAGGTTCCTCGTCCTTAAATGTAGGTGTCTAGGTGCCAGGGGTCAGCCATGGCCAGTTACATTTTAGTCACCCTTGCGTTTGGTAGCCTCTCTGCAAGCGGTCAGCCTCCACTGGTACCTTCCAGCCCTAAGAGGTTATTTCTGTGACTGTGTTTAACATCTGCTTCCCGGGTGATCGGCCGCTGGCTTTTGCCAGCTTTTCAGGTGGGTGCTCGGGTGGGGACAGCGCTGCCACGACAAGGAGCTTATTGAAGCTCCTGCCACCTCCGCAGTGTGGCTGGGAGGGGCCGGCAGCCGCCCTGCGCCTGGCGGCAAAGGCGCGTGTTCAGATCCGTGTGTGTGGGGAAAATTGCACGGCGTTGGCTAACGTTTCAGAAAGGAGGGAATAAAAATCCCCCGTAAACCACTTTCTGTACTTCTTTGTGGTTTTTCGTCATTCCCTTTAAAATGGTAATAGCTGCTTGGAAAGAGGACTGCCGGTTATCATGCCTGGTACAACAGTACTTCTTTAGCTGGTGGGACTCTTAATAGTGTCAGGTATTTAATAATAATAATATTATCCAAGCAAATAACTTCTAAAGGAGTAGAGAAAAATAAAAGGTGATATGTGCTTTCATGACTTCCTGTCAATTTAGATCTTGTCTTTTTCAATAATTTGAGTTTTCGTCCTACTCATATTCAATGGCACATTTTGCATATAACAACTTCTCTGTAATAGATACTCTGTGTAATTTAGATGTATTTTTTGATACATTAACAACTCAAGGGACTTTAATTAGTTTTTGTAAAGCTTTACTAAAAGTTAAAAATAACCTAAGATGACAATTAGAATAAGGATAACTAAGTTGCTCTTGTTTAAAATTTGAATTTTTCAAAATTAAAATTACTTAATTATATTGCAGATCAGCTGTTCTGTATTAACATCTAAGCCCTCATGTTACTGTGGCTTGATCCTGCTGTCAGAGGTCTCTGGTGCCTTCTGAGAAAGACAAGTCTTTGACCCTATCAGTGTGGGTGGGTATATATAGGAGCTTTTAGTAAACCTCTTTTGCAGTGGCATGAAGTGCAGCATATGTCAGAGCAGAAATTACAAGAGAAGGCTCTTTTAACACTAGTGCATTATAGGAATCTTTCCCAGAGAGAGAAAATATTTGTCGCAGCAGCTCCTGCAAGTTAGGTCGCCTATTTATGGTTGACCTATAATACACACTAAAACATATATGCTTTTTCCTTCTGGGCTTCAATAGAAAATTACCACTCTTGGTAAACTTTTCTTTCCATTAGTAAAGAGAGCACTGCTGATCTGAAAATCCATCAGGTCATCCATACCAGCATTACATCAATTGACTTTTGAATATTTTTCCATTAGAAAAGGCTCCATTTTATTCCCTCGCTGAAGTGGCAGACTTTCAGTTTGTGTGGTTTTTCCATTTATTGAATTTTGCAATAAAAGAGTTTTTGAAACAGATGTCAGTCATTGCTTAGGAGTGGGGCATTGTTAGAGAGCTGTTTTCTTCTCTTTTTTTTTTTAAGTTAGAAGAAATTCTTTTCCTTCCCCTCCCTAACTTTAATTGTCACTCTTTAAAGCCATGAATAATTTTCTAACCTATAATCTGGTGTCAGAACAAATATAAGCACCAAACCCTGATTTCATAGAAATATTGCAGATTGAGCATTGTTCTCAGCAGGAGCAGGACTGGATTTGATCTCTCAATTGTAAACCAGAAAGAAGGGAGTGGATGCATTGCAGAAGCATGGTTCATATTAGCATCTTCCTTGGGGTGTGGAGTGGACCTGTTAACGCTTTCTTAATGCTTAGATTTTATAGAAGCAGCCGAATGTGTGCAATGAGTAGTGTCCAAAAAACTGGGTTTGAAGGGATTTTTTTATTTTCTTGCTAGAGTCTTATCCAGGTAGAAAGATAAAGAATAAGATTTTGGGTTGTGATCCTAAATTATATGTGTTTCATATGCAGAGTGGTCTTAGGACAAACTGAATATCTTCAGACCATCTCTCCACCTGTCACAGAAGAACAAAGTGCTGTTCACATTTTTGTGTATACAACATGTGTGTGTATATGTATATATATATATAGGTATATACACTTAAAAAATCAGATTTTCATTTTTTGTCTTTATTGACAGCATTTTCCCCATGTATTTAAAACAAAGCACCAATTTTTCTAATGAGGGTTTTAGCTGGTTTTGTTTAAATTATGCCAATGAATAATTCTGAATTTTAAGAAGTTTACAGTGTTTTATTCTAAAGAAAATTGTCCATGGAAGGAAACCATTTTTTGGGTTGATATCTGTTTGGGAGGGTACGCCTTTGTTGTTTCATCTCAATACTTCACTGTTACTTTTAACATCAAAGAGCACCCTTTTTGAAGGTGAGAGAACACAAAGCATCCCGTATTTATAATTTATGGGGCCTAGGACTGTGACCTAATGTAAACTTGAAGAGATTTACTATAAAAATATCCTTAGCTTGAGGGCAACGTTTGAAAACTTTGTGGATTTTCTTTTTTATCCTGGCTCAGTCTACAATCATATTTCTTTGTTATTATTTCCTCTTAGCATTAAAGTACAATTGACATTGATAGATATCAGGGGAAGGCTGAGCTTCCCAAAGCAAAAAAAAAGAAGAAAAAAAAAGAAGAAGAGATGTGTTGTTGGCACAGAAACAGTGACGGTAGAAGAGTTCCTGGCTGCCTTTTATTCTGCAGACAGCGAGCACAACGGGGCTCTCGCTGCCTGCTTTTGGCTTGCGTGGATTTGCAATAAACAGCTCAGCTATGTGTTTATTTTCAAGACCAATTCAATTCTTCAAAGACAACTGCTCCCAACTTGTGAATACTTGTTAGTTACTGGAAAGTTGCAGAAGTGAAGATCAGCTCCTAGTTTCATGCCAGCAAATTAATCCGACGATGTGGTACTGTCTTTTCCACAGGTGTGTGTGTACTGGGACTGTCTGAACCTCCCTGTAATAGCCCGTATATAATTTGGAAGGAGAAGTCTTCAATGGAAGACCCCGAGGGAATAAATGGGAAGTCTGTAAGTAAACAACTTGTCAGTCCAGAGAAAAAAGTTGCAGCTTTTAAAGTGGCAATTATTTTTGTGGCAACCAAGCGAATGAAAGTCTTAGAGAGCTACACGCACTTTTAGTGATTGGAAGAAGCAGTGAATGATGAAATTAATTGAGAGATGGAGGCTTATGCTAAAGCCAGAGAAAATTAAGTATAGCTTCAAAAATATTTGTCTTCAGTGATTCATGTTACAAAATTATGGTTGTTGCTTTCTCTAAGAAATATTTGGCCTGCTGCATTTATGTTGTTAATATTTTTATCTGTTAGAGAGTTTTTATCCCATTATTTGAAGTTATTTCTCTTTGCCTGTGGGAATATATGCAAATACTGCTTCTGGGAGAAGAGAGTGTGACTTCTAGCTGCAAAGTCTTAATAACAGTGGCAAAAAATGTAGTACAATGTTGTTTCTTGTAAATGCCTGTTTATACAGTCATAATAAGAAGAAATTTTACAAACTATCAGGTACAATTAAGAATGTTTCATGCACAGTCAAATGATTAGTTGTGTGTTTTGGATTTGTTACTTTAGTTTGTGACATTATTCTTGGCACTCAGTGAAATTCAGAATGCTACATATATGTTTTTATTCTGAATTGTTTAACAGAAACTGGGCATATTGAAATTGCCTTATTTTTACCAGTTGTAAAATAAGTCCAAAAACTATTATTTAGTAAATTTAATTAGAATTATTTCCTGCATTTTTTCTGATGTGTTTATTTTCTACATTTGACAGTACTCTCTCTATTATCTCTCACTCTTCCCTTTGTATTCTATGTTTCTATATCCAGTTTCCCTGATGCTTCCATTAGGTTTTCATGTAGCAACAGAGTAGGAAAAACCAAGCCCCTTAACAATAAGTCTGTTGTGTTGTGTGTTTTTGTTACACTTCATGTGTAGTGTAATTTTTGCTGTCTGAAGCAATATGGCTTTGATTATTTTCCAATGTTCATTTGTTCCACAATCTTGTCTCTATGTGTACGTTTGGGTATTTATCCATCACTGCTACTGCCACGTGTGGACAGGACCAGTTAACTCTTAGGGAAGAGAGTGGCCATGGTTACCAACAGGCACTAAACAGGGATGGTCCTGTTTGCAGCTGCAGTGCCAGAGCTTTCAGCACCACCCAAGCTCCTCATTCTGTTTGGAGTCAGGCTTTCCTCCATGCGTGAAAAGCCTTTCCCTGATGCTGTCAGGATTTTCTGTGGCTTCCACTGCAACACTCCCCCTCTGGGTGCCCGGCATAGCCTGGGCTTCGTGTGCTGTGGCGGGTTTGGGCTGGGTAATTGTCTGCTGAAGCTGTATATAATGACAAATGTAACTGTCACTTAACATAATAGCAGTATTAAGGGAAATATTTGTTCATGGTTTGGCACCACCAGCACTCCTGTTGGGGTTATTAATTCCATTCCTTCTTTTCACCGCTTGGTCCAGAGAGCCTGTAAAACACTTCATCTGCTCAGAGTTTCCCTTCACATTGCCCAAGGGGGTGGTAGTCGTTCATGCTATCAGGATTATCAAAATCTAAACCAATAACTGCTGAATAGACCCACTGCACTGACCAGCACTCAGGCTTCTGTGAACGAGGACTGAAGCGCCCAAAGGTATGTAACACAGGGCGGGGTGTGACTCTTCTGATTGCAGTGTCATTGGAGAGGTTCAAAATTGGGGTATTAAACCCTGGAATCAGATCCTTCAATTAGGTCTCACTTGAAGTCATTCATATCTGGACAGGCTGCTGTGTTTGCAACAGCCAGTTGACCAACAGGGAGATTTCCTAAAAGCAGTAGTTAGAAGGTAAAATAGTCTCAGTGAAATAAAGTTGATGGCATGAACACTGTTTTTGTTTATTTTGCTCTCTGTGTGTGCATAGAAAGAAAGAGAGAGTGAGGGATAGATTAGCACTCTGTTATTAGAAACCAGAAACCGAAACCTATTTGGGATTTAAGATCCCAAACACACGTAGTGACTTCGAAAACCTGGTGCTAGTCCATAGGAAAAGAGGGAAACTTCCCTACAAATACCAGTTGAAAGGTAATTAATTTTGCAAATGGACAATGCAAACTATGTGGTGGAAGCAATTTCAGGTATATGTGGATAAGAGAGGAACTTTATTCAACAAGTGAGAAATGAAGCCGTATTATGTTTTAGGAAGACAGAGCTAGATGGACAAAAGAGAAAGTACCAAGAGAAGGAGAAAGTAAAGGAAAATGAAAAAAAGTTATCAGACAACAGTATGAGAGAGTAGATGAGTACTTTGCCACTGTCTTTGGCCAAGATTTCTCTTTTGAGGAAGAGGGTGATGTTGCACATGGGAATACAGCCCGTCAGTGTTGACGTGTACAGAGGATACCACAACAAGCCCAGTAAACTCACTTCTGCACTTCTGTTACGCTCACACAGCTGAGAGTATTGTAGCCATTTCCTAACCAAGAAATGGTTCTAATGGTACTGTCACGTGCTTGGTTCGCATTCTGTAGGAAATTAATTTCAACCTTGGGATTGCAAACTTGAACATTACGTCTCCCCCTGCCTTTCCTTTACTAGGTGCTTGAGAAAGAAGCACAACACAAATCTGAGGCCGGCTAGACAGAGGATATCAGTGTATTATCCTGTCTGAAAATTTCACCAAAGTTCTGTTTCTTTCTTTCCATGTCCAAAAAATACTTTGAAGCTTGTTTGCTAATGATGTATGCACCTATCAAAGACGGTTCACTCATGTTTTATCAAGCTAAAACATATGGTTGGGGTTTTTAAATTTGTATTTTCCTCACCGTCCTGAGGGGGCTTTTCTGCCTGCCAGTCATTTGCAACAAGTCCCACAGCTAAAATATACTTGAGAAATAAAAACCAACCTCTTGTTTTAATTATTTTTGAGATGAAAATGTTATTTTGGGTGTTACAGAAATTCTGATTGTAAGGAGACTGAGAATGGGTAACTACATCTTATACCAAATTGAGTTCAAAAAATTAATGCAAAATTATCATGGCTTATATTTGTGGTAGGGTAAATCTACCAGTTCCAAACTTGACATTGGCATGAATCCATTGCCCTAGAAACCCCCTAGAAGCCCTAAAAACATGACAAACACTGATAAGATTCAACATGATAACCCAGGTGGTTAGAGGTACCCTCATGACGACTTCTAAAAAAAAACTAAAGAAGGGGAGTGTAGAGGTCATCATTATGAGCTCTAAAGGTATTTTATTTCATTTGATTTGCCTGTGATTTTTTTAAAGAAATGCATGAGGTTTATTTATTTGCAAAACTCAGCACAAGAAAATTTTCACCAGTAAATACTGGCATGTTTTCAGCAATTACTATTACCTCTGGGGATATTTTGGAGGGCGTTTCTTCCATAACTCTCTCTCTGGTAGTGATATTAAGTTATTATATAGCATAAAATAATTTTCATTCCTACCCTGTCCAGGCTCATAATTGAAAATTCTCATTGCAAAATTGTACACCAAGAAGTATTTTCAGCATCGAGTATTTTTGATGATGGAGTTTGCCCATCTGGAAAACAGAGCGAAGACTCTGAGGCCCTCAGCAGTCAAGTTAGATCCAAATAGTGTGTGCCCAATGAGCCAAAAAAGGAGGTGCTCTTGGTCCCCTCCAGCAGTTAATCTTCTCTGATTCCCCCCGCAGCCCCCAAACCTCAGCTTTCAGTCAGCGCTCTGGGCAGCCTGGCTGCATATTTCCAACTTCTTTCTCCTCCCTGCTGCTCACTGGACACTTCTCTCCTGCGAACCTCATGCCACGTACCAGAGAGCGGCACTTTGCACCGAAAATTCACCTCATACCTCTGCTAGTGGAAAGACACAGAGCAAGTAGTTGGTTTCAGCAGGAAAGGGGGAGGGGGAAAATAAAAACCCAAACCAAAAAACATCCAGCACCTGGCTGCAGCAAAATAATGAATTTTGCAGCAAACATGCGAGATTCTGTGGAATCTTGGAAAAATGCCAGACTCCACGACCACAGAAATGCTGAGTCCATGGGGCCCAGAGAGAGATGGCTGGGGCAGTTCACATCTCTCTGTCTTTGTTTCAAGCTCCTTGCAGTCTTACTGAGGCATCAGATTACACTCTTCACATTTTCAAGGTTATCTTCACTACCAGAAGGGCTAGAAAGTTCATTTTGTTTCAAGGCGAGCCAGGATCCGGCAGAACAACTCTCGAGCGGTTTCAGAGGCCACTGCCGCGGTGGTGGCACGGCTGTGCCTGAGGGCACGGCTGGTGACAGCCAGACGTGACCTCCAGATTTGAGCAGCATCATCAATGACACATTTGTCATGCTCACTCACATTACCTGTTTGTCACATTAGGGAACAAAGTCTATGAGGAAGAAGGGTGAAAATATAAGTATTTTACCTTTGCCTGAAAACTTACAGCATTGTCACTGTGAAAGTCATGCACGTGCTGCCTAGTTTTTCTCAAAGACTGGTACGGCACTGTTCTCCCTTCTTCGTTCCCCTCCTGTTCTGAAGAAATGCGTGACACGCTTCCTTTTTGGAAAGCTCTGCAAGGCAATAACCAACAAACACCATGCAATTGCAATCTGTAACTGAGCCTGTAAAATGTAATCGCCTGCACCCTTCCCACTCCCCTTCCCCTCTCTATCTGCAATTGGTAGAATATTGGAAACATAAGCCACAAAACCCACTTATTACGCTCAGTAAGTGTCAAAAAGAATGAACAGCCGGAACTAGCTGATGTATTTAAGTTCCCCAAATTGAAATGAACTGCTGCTAGGCCATCTATAGCAATGCTAAATCAGTAACTATTGATAGAATTTTTTCTTTCAAAATATTTTCATGAAAATACTCCTGAAAATTGTAAGCTGTTTGTGGACAGTTTGAAAACATTATCCACTACAAGCTCTTCATTCATCTGGGTTTGCAGTAACACCATGGAGGAATTCTTGTCACTTAAAATGTACTTTTCCTAATTGGTGGCAGAAATCCTACAGTGCCATAGGCAGTGGTGCTTGCAGCGCTGACAGAGGTACTGCTACTCACAGCTTGTAGTGCTGGACAGATTCCTCAAGGTCACAGAGACCTGTAGGGGTTTTGTTGGGGTCTGTCAACAGATACCACCACTTATCTTGGTTACAGATCCTTGTTTCCTCAGAGACGTGGAACATTTTCTTTGTTATGGCATGAGGCATTTTCAGATGACTTGTAAAAGTGGCTATATAAGAAATACACAATCCATTTGACTTCTTCCAGCCACTGTGTGCAACTGTTCAGCGTGAGGTCTCTTCTTGAAAGTCTTGATGAAGTTGTAGCTTAGCCCTTAACAGTAAAAAGCAAACTGCCAGTGAAGTTTATTTTCTTTTTTACTAGGTTTTCTGGACCATTGTTCCGCTCGAGGAGCCATGTTTGTTAGTTTTGGCTCTCTGACTTCTCTTCCTTAAGGATAAACTCTCCTTAGGCAGTTGTACAACTATGCACTAAAAGACTGCATAGCAGTTTATTCACAGCCCAAGCTCCAGCCGAATTCAACTGTGTGACTTCCTGGCTTAAGCAGGGGTGCATCCGTAATGTAAATACCTACTTGATTCTGTGGAAAACCAGGAGGTTTTTTGTTTGTTCTTGTAAAAGATTCCTGCAGGAAGCTTAACTTTAAAGTTGGCATCCAGCCTTCTCTGCTGTGACTCGGATACTGATCTGATTTTGTGCTTTCATGGACATTTTTATATTTGAAAATTTTTAATTCAACATTAGCTTTGCTTACAAGCTACAGAGCAGAATAAAATCGCATTACAAACATTGTAGTATTAGATTTTATCACCATTTATTTCTTCTCGTCTGCCCAGGGATTTCTACATGTTCGGTAGAACTAATTTGCAGTCAGACACTGAGGTCTTCTAGAAGGCCAGCAGGCTCCACAAACTAATTTATCCAAATAACCAATCCCTCATAGGCCAACCATAGAAGGACACCAAAATGGCCTAAGCAGGCAAAGCCCCCTTTTGAAGTCTGGAATGTTTTGACTGACTTGAAACAGGCGGCAGGAATGAAGGGATAATTTTCAGTGACCCATGGGACTTTTTTGCCATTTTCAAATATTAGGTAAAACAAAGAGAAATTGCTTGTTCTAATTTAGAAAGACTTAGCAATCCGGAAGGTAACCAGACTCAGAATTGAGTACTAAGGTATAGAGCTGAAGTTTACTTAATGCATTGAAGGTTTGCATCTGGGTATATGGTATTTACATACCCACACATACACAGGCTGCTTTACTTATACATGCACATACCTAAACTGGTTTTTGAATTTGACTTGTATTAAAAAAAATTAGTACAAAGTATATTTATGCAATATTAAGTGAACTACCTGAAATGCTGTTTTTAAGTACATACTGTTTTTCTTGAAACAATAATTTCTAATTGGAAGGGTGTGTTTCTGTTGCTGCTTCAAAAGTTGGGATAGTCATTCAGATGCCAAGACTTCCATGGCATACCTGTTTTCTTCCATCCCCTGTTCTGGTGCCATTTGAGTAAATGTGGAAATTAATAAAATTTTAAGTGGGTTTTCTAGTCTGAAGTACTCTTGCAGATACAAAGGGGAAGTATTTTGATGCATACATAAACCCACAATTTTCTGTGAATGCTTCTAGGGAGAAAGAGAGAATGTGAATATTTAGAAATAAAATTAAAACTTCACAGATCAGGTACTTCATGTTCAGCTGCTTGAATGTGTATCTTAAAAGACAGTGTGGAGCAATCCCATGGATTTCAGCAGCTTTTTTAGAGACATGCTCTTGTAAATTTTGTCTCAAGTTTACCGATGCATGTTTATGTGATAGGTCGAACCCTGTATTTAGCAACACTAATGACACAGACCAACTCCAGCACTCAGCTTCATCCCCATGACATTAACTCACAGGTAAGCTGGAACTTCCCAGCAGAAGGAATGTTGTCTGTAAGAAGGATCACTATGCCAGTAGTGAAGCTGCTCAACCTGTGCTTAATAGAACTATGTTTCCTTTAAACAGTATTTTGACAAGGATTTTGATCACCAACTCACCCTTTACCTTCTGACATCTTTGCACTGAGCATTGCTGTGCAGCTCACATGTGTGTCCTGATAACTGTATGGATAGCAATGTCAGGAGATGGGAGGTTCAAGTTGGCACTTAAATATTTATGGTACTGGGTTGGTCTATAGCTATCACTGGTATTGCTCCTACATACACAACAAACTCCTACTTTTAGTTTGTTATTTTACATGGGATATTGAAATAAAAATTCCTCCCAGTTTCAGATTTCTCTGAAATATTCGTTCTTACCTTGTCCTATGGTAATAGAAAATACAATAGAATGACAAAGAAATCTTGTTTAAGTGCAGTTTTCTATCCTGTATATACTGACCTCAGATTAGTGGATTTCAGAAACATGATGTTTAAATTAATGTTATTTTGGTGTGAGTGTATATATGTGTGTCTGTGTGTGTCTGTGTGCATGGAATGTATTAGATTAAATTAAGTTATGTTCCAGCTTTTACTTGAGGAATATAATTTTGTTAGTAGTTAATAATGTTAATGCCATGATTTTCTCATATTATGTTTACATATATGGCTACAGTAAAATCAAATTATATTTGCTGGGGGTAAGATTAGTCAGTCAAGGAGCTGTTTACAACAGGAGAAATTAAAATTCAGACTTGGTAGGAAAGAGATTCTTCTCTATTTCTGTCTGCCTTGCTGTAGCTGTACTGTCTAGACTGTCCTGGAAGTCATAGACTCAGTGGTCTCGTGGTCCGTGCACAGCACAGCAGCAGAGTCTGGCAGTGAGTAGAAATCTTCATAGGGATTTCTCATCAATCACATAGAATTTGTCATTTCAACGTTTTTGGCATTCAAAGCCTTATATTCTGCCACCACCATTCACATAGGGTGGACTTTCCACTGTACTGACAATGCACCTCTACAACTGTGCAGTGCAGCAGATGGGAGAAAATTTCTTCCCAGCTCCTATGGAGATCAGCTCCTACCCCAAAGCACAAAGGATTTGATTATCCTGATTATAATTTACAGACCTGTAAATGCTGTTAAAGGTCATGAGTCAATGAATGAAATTGCTTGAAGATATCTTATATTTTATCTTTTTTTCTCATTCTATTTTAAAAGAAGCAAGTAGGAGAGTAAGTGAGTTCAGACACACTTTTGTACTTTCCTTATGCTGTGGAGAAATTTTAAAATATAATCTAAGTGTTGCATTTGGGCAAAATGAATGGGGGTTGCATGAGTGAGAGCTTTCAGAGTAAGCACTGCTTGGGTGCTTGTAGATTCAGGCATTTTGTCTTGCTGAATGTGTGTTTAGTACTGTAGATATTTTTAGAAAGTAAGCATGATCTATTTTTTATTTTATTTTTATTCTTAATAATTGGACATATTTTTCATGTTTGACCACCCTTTTAGGCCTGTAAATAATTTAAAAGATCTAAAAGTATCTCAGTATTCAGAATCAACTAGTTAAATGCATATATGCCTGGCTTTCACCTTCAGTTATACGTACATGAAGAAAGAATCTAAATTTAGGTTCCACTGTTCCACTTCTATTTTTCTACTCTAGTTCAAAGCATTAGTTTTTTTGGGGGACAAGCAAGGTGTATTTAGTGGTAGGCTGATGGGTACCTCGGATCTTTGTCCTTTGCAACAATACGTTGAAGAAGGAGGAGGTGCAAGATCTATGTTATGTTTTTCTCTGTTTTTTGCAAGGCATTGTAAAAGCTAAGTGGCACATCAAGCAGGTTTATATAGTACCGACACTGCATAAATCCTCTGCTCAGTCCCTGTAAGGGCTGTATGCTGCCATTATGCTTTCTATAAACAGAAGACAAGCACACTGCCAAATCCTTGCAGCTCTGGGCATCAGCTCTTTCTGTTCTTAGCTTGTCTTGTTTATTGATGCTCAAAGACTGTCTTATTTGCCAGTATTGCATCCGCTTTTGATCATCAGGAGCAGAGTATCTTGCACTTCTTGGTAGCTTGGAATCTCCATCTTTGCAATTCCGTCTCCATCTGCAATGTTTTAATAAAATAATTACCTCCTATGAGTGTAATTAATTTGATAGTGTTTTGGTCCGACTAGTGAGACTTACAGACAAAAACTACTCAGAAGCAAACACCTTCGGGGCTAGACAGAAAAATAAGAGCCTCGTATGACAGCTTGAAGAGCCTCAGACTGGGACTAGCAGAGAAGAGCAAGAGGTAAGTGCGTGCCACCAGATTGGGATAGACAACATAATTTAGCCTGGTGTTCTGTGTCTAACAGGGACTGGCAGCAGACAGTTAATGAGAGTAGGAGAAAGAGAGCAAATCCTGCTTTTGAGAGGATGGAAGATACATCCAAAACATTGTGTTTGATACTGTCCTTCATGAACTTGCTTTTCGACGTGTGTGTGCTTTGATTCTCTGCAGCGAGGAGTTCCACAAGTTAATTAGGCCTTTTCAAAGAAAGTTGTTTTGTTGTTTTATGCTTGCTGCATAATAACTTCAGCAAAACCATGGGGTTGTTAAATTTTCCTGACATGAGAAATAATGACTTGTCAATCTCTGTTCACTTCCTGCAGTCTCTTTCCTGATTCGGTAGAATTCTGTTGTTTTCATGACACAAGGGTGTCTCTTCCAAGCTGAAGAGCCTTGTTCTTTCCTGAGGCTGCTGCTGAGCTTTGTGTGAGAGATTCAAGATGTGAGCACTCTGGCTTTGTGATGTTTTCTGTTTTACTCTGTGTTTCCTTCCTAATAACTTTAAACACAACATCCACCCTTTTGACTGCCATTGGCCACCAAGGCACTGTTTTCAGAAAATTACTGGCAACAACTGCAAGATCTCTTCCTTGGGAACAGTAGATAATTTAGCACTTATTCTTGTCCATTCTCGGTTTGAGTTGTCTTTTACTTTGCATTTATCAACACAGAATTTCACCAGCTCTTGTCACGTGTAGTCACCATGAAAGCAGTTTTCTGTAGGCAGTTTTACTTTGAGCTGACCTAAATCATTGAGCAAATTTATAACCTTGCTGTTTGTCATCTTTTCCAGGGTATTTATGTTTAATAGAGCAGGTCATTTTGGAATTTCACTAGAAACATTGTGAAAACTGCCCACTTACTCTGTTCCATCCTTTAATAGTAATTAATGACAGACTTTTTATTTTACGTTATGACAAATTGTTTAAGAGCTTTTGGCTTGTGAGAGCTTTTTAGAAATCTAAATATACTACATTAACCAAATCATCCTTATCCAAATAATCATTAACTCCTTACAGAAACGCAAGTAATCTTGAAGTTATGACTTCTCTTTACAAAGCCATGCTTTCTCTTCCCCATTACATCATATTCCCATGTGCCTACCAATTCTCTTGTTTATTATAGCAGCTGATTTGATCATGCTTCCATTGTTTTAGAGCTCTCGGGTGAACTCTTGAATCTGGCTGTTTTGTGTCTCTTCATTTTGTTAATCTTTCCCAAGGCTTCTGCTGATATTTTGCTTTAGAGCTGTCAAGGTCTTCTCTTCTTGTATAGTGAGCATCATGCAAATAATTAATTTAGCTATTTCTGCAATGGCCTTGTATTGACTGAATTTTCCTTTGTTACCACAGTTAAATGTTGGCTTTTTGCATGTTTTTCACGAAGTGTTTATATTAATCTGAGACAATAACCATGGTTCTTCGGGGTTGGGGTATTTTTTTGGCCTGTGTTTTCCTGGGTGTGCATTTGAATCTACAGAACATGAGCCCTTTTTCAGTTTCAGGTATTTAACTGTAGTGCGTGGCACTCAGCTTTTGTAATGTCTCTGATGGACATTCAGAACCTTTCCAATTGAATCTATTCAGTTGTAAAAAATGGCTTTGAAGCCGAAACTGTTTATGAATTGTGTTGAATTAGTTTAAATACTTTTCACCAAAAAACCCCAGAAACTGGGGGCACTGGCATCAGTTGAAATCAGGAAGATGTGATTCCTCCCCCTCTTCACTCTGTTCTCTGGTGATGGCGCTTTGGGATGTCTGCCCATGACAGACAGCTTGGGTCGGAGCAGAGAGCTGAATGAACACCTCACCCTTATGATCAAGTGTTCTTACCCACTTGGCTACAGGTGAGCAACTTCTTCCAGACAAACAAGAGGGATGGTGCTTTTCTGGAGGAGCAGTTTGAATTCTAGCTCTAATCAGGCAGGAGTGTGGTTGAAGCTCTGTTTTGCATTCTTTGGCATGTAGGATTGGGTTGTAGGAAACACCTGCCCCAGCCATCTGCCCCCTCTTTCTGTTGTCATCCAATCTTTTTGTTAAAAGCTCTGTCTCCAAAACTTTCTTCTTCTCTTACTAGTAAAATTTCTGGGTAGTTCTGATTTATGGTCTGAGTCAAAAGGGTTAGACAGATAGGTTTTGAGAGAGTGGGAACATAACCTTCCAGCAAAACTCGCATCATGGCAGTATATTTTGCTTTCTTTTCAGAACCTGCATCTCACTGACCAAGAAAACATAATGTTGGGAAACATTCAGTTATTTGTGTCATATTATTTTAAGGTCAATTAGTAGCTTTGTGAGTTTCAAAAATATATATAACATATCCTTTATATCTAGGATCAAAGACCCATTCTGGCAGGTGGCACAGAGAGAGGAAAGAGAAAAGCAAGCTGTCACTTCAAGAAATTGCATGCAACATACGACAGAAGAGTAAATTTTAGAGTTGTAAGCCCATCTGTTCTAAAAGCAAATTCTGAGAGTTGAATTACTTATTTTTTAAAAATATTCTATTTTTTTAAATGAAAAATGAATTTATTCAATACCCTTAATAAGTAAGTCAGTGACTATTTTTTCTTGTCTTTTAGTTGAACAGATGCACTATTTGAATATTGGCTCTTTTACAGGGCTTTGTTCCTGTTGTTAAAGATCAGTAACCAGTCAGATCTACTGACTCTCAGGCCTCAGGTAGTTTAGCATCCCTGGTTTCAGTGGGCACTTGCAGCCAGTGCCTGCTGCAATGTTCCTGGATAAATCTTAGAGCTTGGGACTGAAAGACAGTCTGCATCATCACTCTTATGAGCTGTGGCTAAATCCTGAGTTAGTCAGTTGGAGTGCAAAGTGTGTGGTTCTGCTCCTACCTTGTGCTCTTTTCTTTCTCCTCTTTCCCATCTCTGTTGCCTTCTGTTCAAGGAAAGTGTGTCCTAATTGACATGCATGATTCCTCTAGCACGTGAGTTGTGGATCCTCAACTGGCAAAGGTGCTAAAACCTAAGCCTTACACTGTCTGGTACTAGCACAGTTTGGTAGATCTGAGAACGGCTGATAAGATCATGAGCCCAACTTGGTCAACATACTGCAATTAAAGGTATGCAGGAGACAAAAGGTGTTTTTATTTTAATTATACCTCCTTCTGCTTTTGTTTTTTTTTTCTTCAATTACAAAGGATTGGGCACCAACAAAATAGCAGCTCCAAATCCCTTTTCTGTCTCTTCCTAGGCTTCTTCCAGGGAAGATTTAATCCAATGACCATTGGATTATAATGACATGACAAAGATTTTATCCCCTGATTGACCTCCCCATGAAATGTTTTGTCATATAAGTGGGGAGAGCAATAAGTGTCAGCAGAAAGAAAGCAGTTGTAATACCTTAAAATCTTGAAAGCATTCATTGCTTTCCTTTATTAAAGATTTAGACACTCTGTGTGTGGATCATTATGATGGCGGGGTGTGATGACTACTCTGTACTTGAAATGCCAAATGTATTGACTGCGTGTAGTGAGAAGGGTCATGCCAGCACCTTTGACTCCCTGGGCCTTTTAGAGCATGTCCATTCTCCTGTATATTACAGCTGTCACCTGCATGTTATGGCATTCAGTGTATGGTGCAGGAGGAGGTTGTGGTGAGCAAAGGTGAGGAGGAAGGAGGGAACTGCACTGTGTAGTGTAATCCATGAGTGGGTAATAACATGCTGTGGAAGATAACTCTGAACGGGAAGTGAGGCAAGTAAGTTTGGGAAAAAAAGAAGGACAAGTCATTTGCTCCTTCCTTTTACCTCCAGCTGAAGGTATTCCTCCACCCTCCTGCCATTCCCAGCCTTTGGCTTCTCATCTTTGTTTTTGTGTTTTACTGGCATAGAACAGTCCTTTATTTCAGTTGACCAAGGATCATAGCAGCACATGCCTGAAAAGTTATTTGTGCCTCTGAGCTCTCAAATCTTTTATAACCTGCCATGAAAGTAAAAATGGTTGTTAAATATTTTTCCAGTATGACTTTGAGAGTTATCAATTATGTACTTCTGCTGATGAGCATTTTGACTATTTGCTTACTTCACACTAATGCCAGATTTACACTGATACTGTTTAGGTCATCCCAAGTCCTTTCCTGAAGCACTGGTACACCTTTGGCTTTACTCCCATTGACTGTCAGCTTGTGCTAATAATAAACTGTGGATCTCAGCTGTTTTTGCCGAAAAGCCAGTGCTCTTTTGGGGACTTTTTTTTTTTTCCTGTGCTCATCTTATTCAACCACTGATGTTTTGTGCCACTTTAGTTTCTCATTGTCAGTGGATAAGTAGGAAAACATTATTCGCTGCAAAGTGTTCACGGGGCGTTCAGCATTAGAGACAGCTGCTAGAAATAGAAGTCCTGTCCTTCTTGGTTTTGCTGAGCAGTTGTGGATAGTTTGTGTCAAACGAACTCAGTGGGAGATTTTATGTTGTTGTTACTGCTGTTACTTAGAGAGGATTGCAAACTCTTGCCACATTTTTTATTGCACACGGCATTTACTGTCATGGAGTTCTTGTCTTAGTATTTTTTCTTTTTACAGAGTTGCTTGGCAAATGTTTCATGCCTAAGTATCTTTAATACCAAATCCTTGTGAGATACTGGTTTAGAGGGCATTATTATTCTGCCTGTAAGCCCTGCTGAGAAATTGTGAGTTACATTTATAAGTCAAAGAGGATTGTCAGAAACGAGTGGTGCTGACAAACCCAATGCATTTTGTGCTTTAACATTTGTTTTCTGTGAGTAATTGGTAGGTATAAAAGTAACATTTGAGTAAATTTAGTGATAGGAAGTGTTACACAGGACCTGTGTAGGTCTGCCAAGAAAAATAAACATGACTGTGATGAAGTGTGTGACGGTGGTGTTAACAGAGCTGTAGAGGCTCTTGGAGGGACGCTAAACAAGCATCATTGGGATCATAAACAAGCTGACCATGTGGAGTCTAGGAGCTGGGCTTCTGAAACAGAGATTCTCTTAATCCACCACAACCTTTCATTTGACTGTTCATAAAGGAGTTTTAAAACTTTGTTACTTTTATCAGTTCTGAATCTGTCAAAATTGGAGGACTAGATTAACTGTCTGTAACATCTGATGAGTTTAATCCAAGATCTTTGTGTTAGCCCATTGTGCCCAAACTGTCACTAGAGGTTTCATGATTGCTCTGCTGACACTTTTTAAACATCTAAGACTTCAGTAAGGAGGAAATTAAATTTCTCTGCTTTGACATCTCCTTGCGTAATTGGATGTAGTGTTGTGGTAGTAAGGAGGGTTTTGTCATTAAGACACTGATCTGACTGGGAAACATGAATCCTCTCCACGGCTGTCCTGCAAACCGCTTGTATGACTGTGATGCCGTGTCGTTTGTCTCTGCCTATTGTTTGTCTGCAAAACAGGACAGTAACATTTTCCCTCTCATCATATTAGTCTAAATAATTTGAGCTAGTTGTAGTAAGCTTCTGTTATGTATAGAGGTTGTGCTAACTACTGTCTTATAGTCCCGACTATTGAATTTATCCTTTTGAAAGTAAAGTGGGAGTGCCAGGCATGAAAAATGAACTCTAAGCTTTTGCTTTCAGTAATCAAAATGATGAAGCTCAAAAAGTTCCTATGAACATCTCAGTGTAAGTGCTCACAGCAGCTATATTCCAGGGGGCAAATCCAAAACACAGAGAGACTGACCCATACGTTTCTGAAGTGATAAAGATCTGAAGTCTAGATTTGAACACTATATTATCTGTCGCCATGGAGGGTATAAGAGTTGTGTGTGCAGAGCTAAAGCTGTGAATTTGATCCAGAACTTTCTTCTATATTCTGTAAATGCAGTAATTTCTCTCAAGGCATACTTTTGGGGACGACTTCTTCCACTTTGTGAGTGCACACAGTTTTTATCATGACTGTTACACAGTTTATGAAAAATGGTATGCTTTGGAGCTATTTAAATTCTAGAGCAATTATTTTCTGTAGCAGACTTTGACACTTTAAAATGCTAAGCACATGTTTAACTGACACTGTTTAATACTTCCACATTTCTTTGTTCTCATCTGGTCAGAATACAGTGTGGGAATATTTTGTGATAAGCCAAATTATAGAATATATTTAGTAGTTTTTTGGTATTTTGAGTAGTTTAATTAATTAATGCAAAGTGGTACTGAGAGGCAAATGAAGAAAATGCCGGGATAAATAAAGCAAATTTTAAACTTGTTCTTTAGCTGTTTTTAAAATAGGACAAAGTTAGTAGTCTTAGTCATCTGCTGTTGCTACTGTGTACAAATGATACGACATGAACAGAGGGCTACGTGATCCAATTTTAATAGTAGCAAGAATCTATTATCTTGTAACTTGATGGTTTTTTAAACAATGCAAATTTTAGAACCATTATTTTTAAATTATAAATATAAGGGTAGTTGCCACATGTATTCCTCCTATTTAATTTATAATTAACTGTGGTTGCTCTATTAATCTTTGTTTCGATCGCTAAATGCCTTCCTTATGGCAGCTGTCCATTCACTAGTACCATGACTACTGGCATGTTAAGTTCAAAGTGGAATGTCTTGGAGAATGCAGATAATATATTTAGTTCTCGTCACAGACAGCACAAGGCACCAGTGCGTCTCGCTCTCAGAAGAGAAAGACAGATACCTTCTCTGCAATGTTCCCCTTCAGTTAATATCATTTGGGGTTTTTTTTAGCAGAAGTGGTAATCAAGTCTATCAGCATGATTTTTTTTTTTCCCTGTAATCTTTGGTGTTATGAATACCTGGAAGAAAGTTTTAAACAAAATAATATTAAAACCAGTGTCAGAGAGAATATGTAGGAGATTATATGGGGGTTTTTTTCCAATGCTTAAATATGTCTGTGACAAAAAATAAGCTGGGGCTGGAATAGATGCAGGAGAACTCTGGGTCTGAATGATCAGAAGCAAGCCGTTTAAAAACAAATTATAGAAGCTTATAGAAGAGAAAACTTTCCCAAGAGCATATTGAAAGGCTTAATCCATATTTCTAGAAAATTGCAGCTGTCAGGCTTTCTTTTATTACCCTAGCAAAATGCTGTGTCAGGTGTTACAAAGAAGTTTGGCTACGCATTTAGAAAATTAATAGCTTCCTTACATCAGATATGTTAAATAGAAACATGTCTGGTTGCACAGCCAATTGTCATATTTTGATGTTCCTACTGAAAGTTATTCCTTTTACTGTTTAATTTATGTTCAATAATTGAGCTATGAGGAAAGACTCATCTTCATGCATGTAAAAACATTTATAGGATGAGACCAATGATTGCTATGCCAGTCTTGCTGCATATAGTGTCAGGTGCTCCTGAGAGTGTGCCATTCAATCACAGGGGATTCCAGTGTGGAACAATAAAGAATTACAAATTTCCCACAAGGAGAAAATTGGTATTGACAAATTCATATATATCCCCAATAAACTGTGCTCCGTTTGTCCAAAGAAGAAGCTGACAGCCAGTAGAAGTGTCTTGCACTGATGCTCTGAGTTTCAGTAAGTTCCACTTTGTCCCGATAGGCTTTCCGTCTTTCCAGTGCTTTCATCTAGCGGTAGATTACTACTTGCATTAACAGCTTAAACCTCAGGTTTTATGAGTTTTATGGTTTCTTCAATCCATGTTATGATTAACATATTGAAAACTGCACTACTCTAATGGTGAATTTTTTTTCTTCTTGCATGTAATTTCTCATGTTGAACCTGGTGTTTATTGTCTCTTGCCCTGTCACTGCACACCTCCAAGAAGAATCAGGCTTCATTTTCTCCTTATCTTCCTACTAGGAAGATGTAAAGAGCAGTAAGATTTCCTAATAGCCCTCTCTTCTTCAGGCTGATCAAAACCAGTACTCTCAGCCTATTCTCATATGGAATGTTCCCCCTAATCTTGATAGATTCCTGTCAGGCCCTTTCCAGTGTCTTATACTGGAAAGGCCAAAACTAGACATAGTAATTCAGATGTAGTCTCTTAAGTGCCAAACAGAAAGGGGGAAAGGTTCTATGATTTGCTGCTTGCACTCTTGCTAATACATATTCTTTGGCTTTTTTCACTTCTCATAGCTCATGTTCAAATGGTCTCTCATCCTTTTCTGTAAATCTGCACCCAATCAGCTCCCAGCCTATAGTGTTTCATGGAGATATTCTGTCCTGGCACAGGACTGGGCATTTCCCTTTGTTGAACTCCACGAGTTTCCTACAGACCCATATCTCTAGCCTATCAACATCCCTCTGATGAACTGCAGACCTATCCTACCAGTCATGATGGGCAGGGTTGCAAACTTGCAAACTTTGCAGTCTACAAACTTGTTGAGAGTACACACCATCCATCTCCCTGCTTGTTTGTAAAGATATCAAACAGTATGGGCTGTATTATCAATGCCTGATAAGATGACACTAGCAACTGCCTGCCAGAGGGCCTTTGCATGGCTGATCACAAACCTTCAAGCCCAATGCAAACGCTGATTCTTCACCTGAACCTGAAGCCTTATCTTCTACATAATTTGTCTGAAAGGATACTATGGGAGGCTTGCAGACTCTTGTCAACAGAGCCAGTCATTTCATCTTAAAGCAATCAGGTCAATTAAGCACAAATTGTCCTTGTTAAATCTGTGCTGGCTATTCCTTACTATCTTCTTGTCCATCATGTGCCTGGAAATGTCTTCTGAAAGGATTTATTCCATAATCTTCCTGAAGACTGAGGTTGGGCTGACTGGCCTGTATTTTCCCAGAGTCTTCTTGTTCTTCTTGATGATGATGATATGATGGCACTGCTTTTTTGCAGTCTCCAGGAGTCTCCTCTAATCATTGTGGCATCTCACAGATGCTCAGTGTTGCTGCTTTTCTACCTTTATTCTTACACACTTATGCCATATCTCTATACTCCTTATGAGTTGCCTGTCCCTGCTTCCACCCTCTATGTTCTTCATTTTTGTGGTTAAACTGAATCAAGAGTGTCTTTTTCATCCATGCTGGCCTTCTGCCTTTCCTGCTCAGATTCCTACATGTTGGAAAGGACATTGCTTTGGGGAGGTTGTTGTTGAGGGTGAACCAACTTTGTGGGGCCCCTCTACTCCCATGAGGTCCTGCCAGCAGGTCCCACCTGCTCTTCTGAATGATCAGATGTGGATAGGTGAAGGAGTAGGGCTGTGCTTTGTTTCTGATCTTGTCCATCACTGTGCAGTACCCATTGCTAGCTCTGCCAAACCTGCACTGCATTCAAACCGGGATGCTCCCTACAGCAGCCTCCTCCCTGCCCTGCTAATGGATTTGAGACATACTCCTTTCTCCCAAGATGAGAACAATTTTTCAAGACCACTCTTATCCGTAAGCTTCAAAGGAAATAGCTTTAAATAAGCAGACATTTGCCTAGAAATTGGCAATAATTAACAGTGGCTGCCCATTTAAGCAAAAAAGAAATCAAACGGTAAAACATGAGTGCAGATTGTGGATGTAAACCATGGCTGGTTAGGTTAGGAAATTGATCTAAGTGTGCTCTTTTTTTTTTTCCCCTTTACAGAAGAATGCAAAGTAATTGTTGTATTTTGAATAACTGTTGTTCCTGTGTAATGCTTATGACATAAACACAGCCCTTGACTTCTGAGAGCATGACAGAATTTTATCAATTCCTGAGGGAAGTTCTCGCTTTTGAATGACCAGCAATTTTCTGTCAGTTTAGCTAATTGATAATGTTTATGCCTGTACAGTGTACATAACAGAAAACTGCTTTTGTGGCAGCTTCTAAAAGCTGAAACTAGGCTACAAAATCTGATAACCGCAAAAACTATTTAATGTAGCTAAACGCCGGGGCCCAAATATCTTCCCATTATGTAATGTACAAAACAAGTTCAATACCCACAACATTAAAACAATGCTTTTCCCTACTTCCTGGGATGCTTCCAGTTCCCTGCCTTTTATCTTGAGGATTTTTATAAGTACTCCATTTGTTGCCCTTGTCTGCAGGGAAAAACAGTAATCACTAAATTAGTAAATTTACTAATACAGTGACAAGAAGCAGTAACTCTTTGGTAATTGTCAGTGGACTTATCTTTGCTCACATTGTGAGATAAGTTATGATGAAGAGTACGATACTGAGTTCATGATTGAGACATGAAGAAGCTGAATATTGCAAAGACTGAGTTATGTACATACAGGTGATAAAATGCGTGCAGTTTCTCTGCCTTTTCCACCTTATCCAGTTTATGCTACCAAATGCTAAAATTAAAATAGTTAATTCTGAAATTGTTAAGGAGACTTCAATAACTACTACCAAAAACTAGTTTAAATCCTATAGTCCCTTCCAACTTGCAGTCAGGTTTCTGGTAAGTAAACTGCTGCCCTGTTGGCCTTAAGCCTGGGGATATCCTTAACACAAACTGCTATTTGTGTTAAATTATGAAATCTTAGTTTCATAGAGTAACTTGCGTTATGTAAGGACTGAACTGGGTCCATGACAGATACTTCCCTTAAGGTCTTATATATGCTGAACCTAGATGTAAGGTTCAAAACAACTTTATTTTCTAAAATATGCAAAACTAATAATGATAATAATAGTAGTAGGCCTGATGTTTCATCTGTTCTTGATCCTTTAGGGGTAAGAATTAGACTTACTCAGTGGTTTCGGGAATAGTTGCGGTACTTGAAACTCCATCAAGCAACTTGAAGACCATAATAAATGTGCAGGTTTGAAAAGACTACTTAAGATACAAAAGGGTGTTACTGACAGCTTTTTTGAAATTATGTTATGCCAAAAACTTTTTCGCATGCCTTACAGTTCAGTTTCTCATTAATAAGATTTATACAAGTATTCACAAAGGGGAAAATGAAGCACATAGTTGAATATTAATGTAGTTGTTTTCAGCTGTGATGAAGCTGTAGTTCAGCAGTATCATTGATGAAGTGGTTGATATTAAAATTTTTGTTCCAGTGACTTGCCTTTTTCTGTAAAACACACCTGAGTAAAACATGTATTTTGGTACATGCGTATATAATCATGTTATATAAATTTGTATGTAAGTATTATATATATTTTAAGTAAACTGGGAAGATGTTTAGAAAGGCTCTCAGTGGTACTGTAAGCATAACTCATCAGTAGAGAATGGATCTCAAGTTTACATAAAAGAAAAATGTTCTATTAAAGCAAATTTTGTTCTAAAAAATAATTGATTTTTTCAAATATTTATCCTGAATCCCTTGCTTTAATTCCTTCTGCATTATCTTTTAATCTCAGCAGAAGCAAAGTGTTGCAATCACAAAAAAACCTCAGAGTTAGTACATTGCATCACCCAGAAGGAGACTTGTAAAAGGGACTTTTATACTTAACTTTTCTGGGTATCTGATTGAAAAAAATTATCGAGGAAACTCTGCTAGTGCCAAGACTCATTTTTAAGGTAGCTGACATTTCTGAACCCCAGCCAAGGTGAAGATTTGGCAGATCGTTTGTCACACTGTTTGATTTTGCTTGATTTTTGATTGTGAGCTTTCAAGTTAGACAGGGAAGATCTCCAGTATGAACCAACTGTAAATGAAAAATTTCAGTGTTGCTATAATTAATCCTATGAACAAACAGTGCTTTTGCAGACCTTCTGTTTCTGTTTTTATGATCTGTTATTAGTTTGTCATAATTCAAACAACATACATGTAGTTCAGTGTGCTGTCTAGGGCCCTAATCACAGACTATGTTATCCTAGGTGAATGAAGAAATACATAATTAGCTTTAATGATTGGAACCCAATGCAAATATCGTGAGACAAACTATGACCGTGTTGAAATCAGCAAGAGGATTACTGTTGATTTCAGAGGGTCTAGCCTCCCAATTTTTTTGCAAGTGTCATTTTTGCTTACTTGAGACAATTCCATAGCCCAAATTCCTCCTTTTATATATATGGCAGTTTTTACCAGTTGATAATTTGTTTGTAGTGGATTAGTCTCTTAGTCTATTGTGCATTTCAAAGACCATTATTTCTAATTCTATCAAATTAAAAGTAGACCTTTGGTGAAATTTATGAAGCTCAGTTTTCAGTGGCTGTCTCCTGCATGGATTTCCTATTATCTAAAATCTGACTGAGGTTATGAGGCAGACTTTCCATTTATGGGGAAGGATCTCTCTTACGCTTAGGCTTCTCTGTCCCCTGTTCTTAGGCTTCTCTGTCCCCTAGCACTGTAGAAGCTGCCCTCTGTCTATCAGATTCAAATGTTACCAAGCAAAGAATGACAAACTCATGGCCCGCATGACAATAAAATACTTGGTGGTTTTTCTTTTTATATGAAGTTTGATTTTTGTTTGCTGTGAAATTGAAAAAAAAATCAAAATGAAAAAACAAAGTAAGTTTTAACATATAACCTTTAACATAATAACCTTTCTCTCATGTAAATATAAAATATAAATAATAGTTATGTCAAAGTAAACCTTTAAGCATCATCCTGTGTTGAAAATACACCTTTGAGCAAAAGAAATTAGATGTCAAGTATCATTCTGTATGATCTTTTTAAAATTCCGATCACATATATGTTAAAAGGGAACTTCAGATCTTTTACACAGTCTGGTTATAAAATTGATAACTTGGATAACACATCTTGGGAAAGCAATTGCAAGTTATTTAAGATCCCAGAAGAAGTAAGATGGGGAGTGTGGAGAAGGAAAGTGTAACCTCCACTGCGTGACTTCTGTGTCCTACATGTTTTGGTGGGAACTTGTGTAGTACTTTTGTGGGTACCACAGCAGCCCCTGGAAGTGAATTACCCATGTAATAGCGAGCATTAATAGTAAGAAAAAGTTTCTTTATGTCTACTCATTGAAAATTGACTAATAACAAGACTACTCATAATTAAGAAAAAAAGAAGAACAGGTCCTGGCCAACACAAAAGTGATGCAAAACCATAAAAATTTTGATATATTTTAATATTTATTTCCCTTTTTGTTATACTAAACAGTGCTGATAGACCAACAGACTTCTAAAATTCATCTGCAATTGTAAGTCTTAGATAGTTAAAACTGAAAGTCTTAGATAATTAAAACTGATTACCCCTTATCCGGATGTTTGTGGGCCATATTCTCACTTGCAAGGTGCCATGTTTCATTATGTACATTCCTGAAAATTAATGTACAATATGATTGATTTTATTTGATAGGATTTGCTATTTCTTTGTAAAACACTCTGTGTATGTCGATAACAATGCAATGCCTAGGGGATTTAAATGAATGTGCCTGGAAGACAGTTTTAACCATCCTCTTTCAAATGAACCAGAGGGGACAGGCTGACTGTCTTGAGGAACAGAAAATGTTTCTGTGTCTAGTCAAGACATAGAAATTTAGAGGGATCACTGACCTAATTAAAGAACATGAAGTCTTCTAGTGTTGACGCCTAAAGTTCAAATGTTCTTTTTATACAGGAAACTCGCCCGCCTGGCTGCTACACAAATATTAAAACAACTCTGTGTGAGACCAGGTTTTTTGAGCATCTGGTCTGCAGCACCATGAGACAGTAGCTAAATCTTTGCTATGCAAGACCTCCTTGTCAATCTTGAGCCTAAACATAGAAACCAGTGTAATAGGATGTTTATTAGGGGAAACAAATAATTCATGTCTTGAGATAAGCTCCTAACAGAGTCCACATTCCTCCTGCAAGTTGCTCTAAAATGACTACTGTATTTTCTTCCTAACTATATTCCTTCCAGGAAGAGACTCGGCATGCCTGCTAAAGTCATTTGTAGTCTTGTCTTCCATATAAATGAATGTCAAGGTTGAATAAGATAACTAATGAGTTGGACGACTTCATACTTGAACACCAGAAGAGATGTAGCTCCAAGTTTCCTTCCTCTAATCCTTGGTGGCTTGCTCTTATTCTCATAACTTTTTCTCCCAACAAACTTCTCCCTGTGTGTTTCTGGAAAAAAGTACCTTATCTAGGGCTTATCCAAATCACATCTACATCATTACCACATTCACCTTGGGACAAAAGCCCTTGCAAGGCAGGAGTAAAATATGGAAACAGTGGTTTCCAACTGTTCTAAATCTTTACATTTTTATAACTAAATATTTAAGTGTCTGAAATCTAACTAATAAATTGAAGCCTTCAAAATCACAACCAGGAGGTATGCTGTACCTTATAGCACATGTTTTAAAAAGGAAATGACTGAATAAATTAAAACATGGGAAGACAATCTGAGTTACATAATAGCTATATGTATTAAATCATTCAGGAGAAGTTGCAGCTGAACTAACACTCTGTAAAAATGAACTCTCTGTGGTAGACTCTTCACTCACTGAACTTATTTAAAATGTAACAGAGATGAGAGAATGGTTGTACAAAATGGAAAATTGCTGCCATGGTAGAGATATGTTCAGATTTATTCCTTCCAGAGGAGAAGATGATGATTCAGTTACATACAAGGGAGAAGCAATTAACTGTATCTTTCAGTTTGAATCTGATGCTTATTTGAAATTACATTTAACCCCTAACCAATTCTGTCCCTCTTATCTAAATGCTCATCTATAAAAGGAAGCAAGCATGGTCTATTCATAGAAAAGACATTGTGGATGTAATTAGAAATTGTTTACAGTCTGCATAAACCCCAGGTCTAAATGCTTTCCCCATAAATGCTCATTTAAGCATCCCATTGATCTTTCTTTTTTCTCAAAATGTTTAATCATGTTTTCACTTCAAGTACATGACATAACTACAGCCCAGCTAAAATTAAAGTCTTAATAGCCTAATATGCAGTCCCTTACTGGGGCCCCCTTACAGACGAACCAGCCTTATGAATTCAGATCTTACTGTTTTATCTAAATTAGGAGCCAATGAGCTGGAACACATAATTTAATTTTATGATGCACTGAAAGTATTTCAGTAAGTAGTCATACCAGACTGCTATAACACTCAATCTCAGAAGGGCATTTTACAGGTTGTCTGTATAATAGATTTTAAAGGACAAAAGTTATCTCTTATCAGAAAATGTTGAAACATATTTCGTCCGGCAGAAGGGTACTTATTGTTTTTTCAAATAACTTAGTTTGAAAAATACTTTGCCATGTATCAGGGCAAAACACTCCAATTAGTGCATGGAGAATGAGCTCTTTTCCTTTCTTCTCTTCCTTTTTTTTGAAAAAGATACTTGTCAGAGCTGCCTTCTAGTAATTCCTTTTGTAGCTGCTACAAAAATATTAGCTTTTATTTTGTCAGAGAAAGAAACATAAACATATATCCAATTCCATATATTCATATGCTAAAAGCATTAGTATTTCATTGTTGCACTAGAATTTACAAGTTCAAGGGATTGTCCACCCATGCATCCTGGAAAAATGAGTTCCCTTACCAAGATGGATGCATTTGGAATTCTATAATGTATAAAACTTTTGCTACAAAAATTACTTTAACTGATTCTACTTATTTAGAAGAAATGCAGAGAAAACAGTAATATTAATTGCAAGGAACCCATTGCATTTCCTGTCTTGCTTTCTAATCAGTAATTTAAATAAAATCAGAGATATTTTGCTGAGATTTCAGGGAAGAGCTTTACTGTGTGAGATGGCTTTAGTTGTTGCTCTATCTCTTCCTGGCTGTATGCTGCAGCTGGGACAATGTCAGTGAAGGAAGAGAGCACAAATTCAGTGTGTCCTGCATTTCCTTATGTCTTTGAGGAAGCAACCAAGTTGAATCTGTTGCAGTTAGGCTCGTGAGAATGTAGAACTGGCCGAACTGGGAATACTTCAGTTCATTTCATGCAACAGGGCTCCAAATTTTAAACCAGGGGTGGACAGACTTCTTCACTGTAGGAGCCCCATCATAAAATCCCTGGGGATAAAAAGCTGCCTTTTTAAGGCTCCACTGCATAATTAGGAGAATCAAAGAGAGAAGGAGTGTGATTTCCCAGTAAGAACTGGAAGAAGTGTCCCTGTGCTCCATAGGGTTGACCTGCCTTGCTTCTGAGTCCCAAAGCAGCTGAGAGATGTCACCTTTAGCAAGCTGGACTCTGCTGGCAGTATGGATTACCTGGCAGCCCAACTGAAACCTTGCTGCTTGTCTATTTAGCTTCACTGTAGGGAAATCCCTTTGAACATCCACTTGTGTCTAGCACCACATCTTGGCCAGCCTTATCTGATTGCTTTAAGAACCTGAGTCAGCTTAAGCATTAACCTCAGGAGTAAATGGTCTCATTATAATCAGTGCAGCTACCAACAGGCTAAACTTATGGTTTGTGATTTAGGACCCTCCATTAAGGGATGAATAGAGTGGATTCTAGTGGTTCCATATGTCCATTCATTTTTTATTTATTGAAAGGTACTGCACCAGCCACAGTTCAAACCAAGTGGCTTTACAACACATTATTATAATCTATTTGAACTAGGAATGTACAGTATGTTGTGAGGTTAGACACAAGCCTTGTTCATTTGAAAAGATACAGTTCATGTGGGAGTGAAGTGAAAACATGTTTATTGAATTTAGAACTCCTCAAAGTTCCATTCAAGGATTGAAGATTATTTATTTTGCTAACTTTTTGTGAGTTTATTCTACTAAAATCAGTGTTTGAAACTGGGATTTACTATTTTTAGAATTACAGAAGAGTTTTCTTTTGAGACACTTATCAGGAATGGGACTACTCTGTTACATAGAAATCCAAGGTGGATAAAGTCCATTCTTGGCTGATACAGTAATTTAAATGGTAATACTAAAAATTGTACAAGACAATTCCTAATCTTGTTATCAATATGTGCTTTACCATTTATCTACAAAGAACATTTCTTATATGTATATGTGTATATACATATATATATATATATATAAATTTGAGGCCCATTTGAGACTAATTATCATTGATCTGTGAATAAGAATAAAATAACCCTTTTAAAAATTTTAATGGACTTTTTCTTTACTACATTATATATCACCATAACCATTTTAAATATGCTGACTGTAAAATGAACAGTATTGATAGAAGCATGGATGAGAAATTCTACAGATTGTTTCATCTATCACCATCTCTGAAGCAGAATCAAACACCTTAATTACCATTGTACCACTGGACACTTATCTAACATATGGTGAAGTTTGCTCCATTCTCATTTCGCAGAGAGTAATTCACTGCCCCTTGTGGGAGACTTTTAGGAATCAGTAATGATATAAATCACATTCTTCTTCTCAATTTCAATCTCCTTTCTAGATCCACCAACCCTAGATCCACCAAGCTCAGTTCTTTGAGTGATTCCTGATTGCTTGTTTCTTCAGCTTGATTGTCTGTGTTGCTCTTTGCAAGGTTCTCCTGCTGGGGAGGATTACTTTGCATGTCACAACAGGATAAACACTTTTTTATACATATTGCTTAGACTTGGTTTGTGATCTGCTCCAAAACCATTTCTCCATAGCTGCAACTTATCCAGTAGTTGCTTTCTCATATCTGCAGCTGCTTGTTTAGATGTTGTAGTTGTTTTACATATTAAGTATAATTTTAGTTGATGATAATTAGAAGAAATTAAAAATATAGGCTCAATTTTCTGACCTGACATTTAGGGAATTCTAAAAATTTTCAGTGAGAATCTTGAATTTCAACTTTTGCTTTTATTTTCCTTGATTTTTGTCTTTTATCACTGATGTTGAAATAAATATTCAGTACAGTAGAGCTATACAACACCTAGAATGAAATCACTCAGTCTGCATTTGAAATGGTTAAAACTTATGTATTTTTTTCAGGGTCCTGTAACTATAACATTACCAGTCCCTTTTTAGTGAATTTTTTAGTGGAAGAATTGGAAGGACATTTATTTTTGCTGGTAATTTCTGTTATTTATTTATTTCTTTTTTATTTATTTTATTTTGTCATCAGCTCAGGCATAAACTTTTGGTTTTGATTATGTCCCATATCACGGCTTTCTTAGACCATGTTCTTGCAGACGTACATTTGCTTGTAACTGATGTGGTTGAAGTTGAGGTGGCGTACATTTAAACATGTGTTTGCATCTTTTGAGCACTGTGTCTTTACTTTGAGGTCTCCAGGGTAGCAAACCGGTCTGCCTTCCCCCCTGGAGAGTGTCTCATGCATTGTAACAACAAATAATAATATGAAGAATGGGTATATTTTCTTATTCCATCAAACTATTCACGTGCCTGCAGATTTCTTTGGCAAATACTTTTGTTGTCTGGTGACCTTTCCATCATTAGTATGAATTTCCCTTCAAGGCAGGCATTTTTCAATCAACAGTAATTTGCATATAATTTATCAAGAGAAAAGAAAAGCAAAATAATTTTATTTAAAGATTTCCCTTTGTTTTAAGTGTCATTAGCAGTTCTGACTAATCAGATTTTTACAATCTCATCAGGCGCTTTTAGAAAATCTCTATGAACTCATCTAGAGGATGCATTTATTCCTAAGTGTCCTGTATTGCATTACAGCACAGTAACAAGTCACCGACTGCTACAGATGTTTATGTGAAATGCAATTAACACTCTGCCAATTTAGTTTTTATAGGGACACAATCAATTTTTATTCATTTTAAAGCTGGAATGCTTTCTTTTATTGTGTGCTGCCTCTCTGCTTATTATACAGCTAAACAAATTATTCTTCTGTTTGTAGTAAATGGGAATGTTTAGGCAGACAGTACTGTGCCATGGATCACATATAAGATAGGAATGAAATATTTGTGGTATGTAGAATTTGTAGGCACTAAGAGCTAATTTAAATACATTTAAGTTATCTTTATTGTTTTTAAAAGTCACACAGAAATGTGATTGCTGGTATTTTGAGATAGTTATTTAATCACAGTCTTGATTCTCTGATGTGCTTAGTGTCCACAGCTACCATGGCTTTCATTATTAGGGAAATAGAAAACTCAGTTTGTTCAGGGGCTCCTTTAATAGTGACATTTTCTCAGGTACCTGAATTAGTTAAAGTATTTGCAGTGAACAATGCTAAATTATTATACTATAATCTTTGCTGCATAAAGAGCCCCAAAGCAAGTGGTACATTCAGGAAGCCTGGGGATATTGTTGCAGGTAAGGGCTTTCAAAGAGTTGCAAAGAATGGGGTTTTCTGGATGGTCCCTGTTGGGTAATATTTTTTAGATATTAAGGGTGATGTCAAGTCAAGTAAGCGGAAGTCAAAAAAGAAGACTGGAGGTGGCATGAGTGTAAGCTATTAGGAAAATTTTGCTTAGAATGAGATATCTTCTTCACTTAGCAAAATTATTGATAAAATTGGCTTGTTCTCATGCAGAAGACATTTTTCCTAGGTGTTGGTTCCACCTGAAATAAATACCTCTTATCCTGGCTTTAGTGATCACATGCAGAATCCGTAAAAATGGCTCTTTCTTAGTTTAGCCACATGCCCATATTAGTTCCTATCCCTTCCTTATACATTTGTTTGCTTTTCTTCCTTGGCTGTTGGGATATGTTGATCTGCTTTTTAGAAAGCTTTTCAAAGAGTTTCTCCCTGCCTGTCCTCAGTGTGTCAAGCTGTATCTGCAGGCTGACCAGGGACACGCTTGTAGGTGGTTGCCCATAGGCCACCTGCAGGCGGCTTCTGCTTGGGAAGGCAGCGATTGATCCCCTGGGCATCCCCGTTGTGTCTTACTCCAGCAAGCAGTCTCAGCACTGTCCTTGTGCCAGTACTGATGTCTCTTCCTGAGTGGATCCTCCTGATCACTCTTCTTTCTCATGCTCAGTTCTGGTGTTCATTCCTGGGGTGTTCCCACCTCTTGTTCTTTCATCCTCCAACCCCAGGTCCTGCATTGCCCTTTATAGCCCTGCATCCCCAGCACCTGTCCTCACTAACCCTTAGCTTTCTTCCTTCCTCTGCTCACTGGTCTGCCTATTCTTCATGCTTTTCTCAGCCACAGAGCTCATTTTCTCTTTCAGCTACTTTTTCCCTGCATACTTTTCTTTCCTTCTTTCTCTGTCCTTTGTAAACACAAGACAGAGAATGAGAGGAAGGAAAAGATCCTTAAAAGAAGATAAAACCATTCCTGACCTAATTTTATGACACAGCCCTCAGAATTCCTCAAAGCATGCCAAGTGTGAACAGATTGGTCCATAGGACTGACTTGCTAAGATGTAATATGTTGTCAAGTCTCTACCATAAGCCGCAGTTTTCCAAGGTTAACTATTTTTTATGAGATTCATAGTAAACTTAATAATTGCTGCCCTGAAATTAATTTCACATTCCTAACGTACTGCTCAACTTAAAAAAAAAGATAATTATTTTGAATACGGGTGGAATTGCTTTCTTTTTTATGATTCTAGAAATGGCTGAACACTTTTGCTTGACATTTTATATCAATCAGCTTGATATTGGGAAGCTGTAAATTTGTTGTGGAACTTGTTCACCTAGTAGTTAAAACACGTGTACACTTAAGCTTTCTAGGCTTCTGCCAGGCGGGCTGGGAAGTAAGTTGAAAAGCCATTTCTTCTGCAACTGCCTTGCTGCCCTTTTGCTGTCAGGCTGCAAGGCTTGTAAGTGTTTTTATAGTCCTGGTCACTCAGAGAATGCTTTTATTGTGCCTACTGGCAGAACCACCTTTGTGTAACCTGTGTAACTATTAAAATACTTTTCGTTTCACAGAACACAGTAAGCATGTGTGTCCTATGTGTGTTTAAAGACCACATTTACATCCTGTGAATTTTTGCTGTGTGTTTCAGAGAGGTTTCAATCTAACTCCAGACGTATGGGTGCTTGGAGGCAGTCTCGGATTTTGTTTGCCTGTCAAGTGTCATGAATCCTTGTAGTTTTGTTAACCACACTAATGTTAATTTACTTTGGATGCAGTAGCAGTATGGTGCTGAATTTTCTTGACCTCAAGCACTAAGACAGAAATCTAGCTTAAAGCATAGAAGTAGTTTCCTTAAATTTAAACTGGGACTATAAATAATGCACATTCTCTTGTGCAATTAAATAATTGATATTTCCCCCCACATTTAGTTATAAACTACTGAAGTTAAATTTTTAAAGCTAAGCTTTCTATAAAATGCACCTAATAACTTTATAGAGGACCACAACACAAATCTAAAGAAAGTATTTACAATTTATATTAAACTCCTTTACTTTAGATTGATCATGTAAGGATGTTCATGTGTTCAGAGAAAATGTACAAAGGTTTTGTTTTCTTTTCCTACATTTTTCACCTGATCTGGCTTTCTGTGACAAGTAACAAAGTATTAGCACCTTTGGTGCTGATACTAATAACTCTCAATGCAGAGTTTTCCGAGGCCTCCCTGCAGACAGCATGAAGGCTTCTTGTTTCACTTCTTAAAATTTATTAGTATGCAAGTTCACTGAAGCCTAGATGAATAATTGCAGAAAATAAACACCCCTAGGAAGTATGAACAAGGTGAGCTGTGGAAGCTGCTCTAACACTGAAATCAGATGAGATCTACGTGTGGTTCTTTCATGTTTCTCCTGCAATTTTTCAGAGGGAAATGGTGCAATGACAATGACCATTTTTAGTAGCATGCAGTAATTACCACAGAGCTAGGACACAAACTATTGTGAAGCAGGCAAAAAAAAGAAAAAGGCTGAAAATGACCAACAAGGACACTTTAATGAACACTTCAATGCACCTCAAATGAAAACCAGATGTTCTTTGTTAACTTCAGCAGTAAGCCTTCTGTTCCGATTGAGGAAATTGTACCTTCATATTTTTTTGTATGTTTAATAGATAATATGGCAGAGGTATGTTTCTGTACCTTTCTGAACCTTTATGGAGTATTTAACATTGCTGATATAAATAACAACCCATGGCGCCGGAATTTTATCATTTGAACAGTACAGTGCTTTATTTAAGAAAGCCCTGTAACACAATTTGCTTGGCAAATGGAAAATATTTCTGCAAAATCACTATTGAAAAACTACAAAAAAGGACTATTTCCTTACCATTTCACTGCACCAGAAGGAATACTGCAAATAAAATGATGCTGTAAATAGATTTTCAGCATAGTTTTGATTTAATAGATCATAAAAACCATTTTTTAGCTATCCGTTCTCCAAGTTCTAGTGGGACTGCCTAGGTCTGGCAAATCAACTGCTGACAGGAAACTAAAAATTCCTGGGAGAATTAATCACAAGTATTTATGTGCATGTGTGTGTCTCTATCAATACATACCTAGACATTCAGAAATATATAGCATTGCATATAATCTCTGGACTTTAAAAGCATATTGGCTTGTAGAACACCTACAGCTGCTAAGTCATGATTAGGTGCTTCAGTTACCCGTGTAAGCCTGCAGTTCTACTGCAAACACAAATTCAAGGACACTGAAGCTGGAGCCTGACAATGGTAAATCTTCAGCCTCTAAGAGGGTTTAATCAGAGATGTCCAGAACCACGGTATTTTATAGGTTCACCTCTTATTTCTCCAGGTCATCAGGTTGTTCTGCAGCACATGGTATGTGGCCAGCTGAATCCTTAGTAGGTAGTAAGGATCCTGTCCCTGCCCAGAAATTATACAGATAATTTTCCTGTACCATCTGTTCCCTTTCCCATCAGGAAAAGTGAAACTAGAAGCACAGAGAGGTCATGGTGAAACTGTCTGTTCTGTGTTTCATTACTTGTTGGGCTGTGTTAGTAAAGTACAGGGTGGGCTGCTGTTTGTTTTAGCTGGAGGTGAGGAATGGAGAAGAATAGTCAGCTTCTTGTAGCTGCCCTTCTCCACTGTGTCTGAGCATAGTTTTAGGATTATGTGTATTGTACTATTTCATGAATTACTAATGTAATATGAATCATTACAATCTGCCTATCAAGGCCTACTGAATGAAAATGTACTGTAACATGCCAAGATCTACTGGGAGACAATTTAATTTATGGCTTATTGACTAAGATTTGTTACCATTTTCTTTTGAGCTTTTAATATATGCTAAGTAAGGCTTTATCAAGTCACTTGTTCTATAATAAGTGGTGTAGGAAATCTAAAAGACTAGCATGCAGTGGCTAATGCTAAGTAATATACTAGAGCTACATGTTCTTTGTGCATTAATTCTTCTGTAATTAATATTTAGTTATTTAGCCATTTATCTGTTTTAACAGTTAATAACTTAGGATGTTAGGATTATAGGAAAATTCAGTTTGGAAGGCAATCCAGGAGGTCCCTCATTCATCCTCCTGCTCAAAGCAAGATAGTCCATAAAGCCAGACCAAGTGGCTCAGGGCTTTATCTAGTCAAATCTTGGAAAACCTCCAAGTTTTTAACCTCAGGGTGAAAAAGATTTTCCAGTTATGCACTGTAAAACTCTTGAGTTTCATCTTGTGCCCGCTGTCCTGAATCCCCCCACCAAGTATCAATCAATGTTAAGAGCCTGGCTCTTGTCTTCTTGATGACCTTCTTGCAGGTATGGGAAGGCTGCAATTAGGTTCCCCTTTACCTGCTAAACTTGATAGAGTTTGTCTAATTTATTCCACTGGCGAAGTCACGTATTATTTTGAGAAATAAACACCAGTTTTTAGCTTTTAAACAACTCCCAACAGCTCTCTGTTGGTGTGTTTAGGTCCTCCAGATTTTTTGCCCTCTTCTTTGTTTGTTAGTACCATGCCCTTCTGTGCTGTACCAGTGTTGGTCTGACATCAGTGAGTGAGCATGGTGCCCAGAAGTTCCATTTGGGGAGCACTAAAATGTTGGGAGGGATATTTAGGTTGTGGATACTCAGAGTTCTGTGATGCCTGCATAAGTTTTGACCTCTCCACATGATAGGAGTAATCTGGTGTTTATATTAATCACACAAGGTTCCTCCAAAGGTCAGTTGATCTCTCCCCTCTTCTATTGTTTCCACTTAATCTATTCAGGAGGACATACTGTCTTGGCATCCTTCTTGCCTTCTGCCCTTTTGCTGGGATTTTAAACTTTAAAATGAAAGTCAGATGTACAAGCTACTGGGAACACAAGTTTATCTTCAGAGAACTTCTGTTTTGCTGATCTTCACCAGATTATACCATTTAACCACTACTTAGTATTTCATCAAACTCATAGGACATCTGCTCCTTGATTGCTATCTGGTTTGCTCTGCCTTTCTTTAGCACAGTTAATATTTAACACGAGGTGTCTCAAAAATATTCATGCTATGAAAAGTGGTTCATCTGTTTTTATGAAACTTTTTTTTTTTTGCAAATGAATGAATCTCAGCTTTCTGAGGATGTATTTCAAAATTGTCATTAGCTGTCTTCGTTACTTTGCATTCAAGAATGTTTTGTTGCTGTGTCTGGATTAAGACTGGACTCAAGGGAGTAGGTGGGGACATTCCCATACATCCTCAAAGGGAATTAAAGGGTGTGTCTTATATTTGTTGCAAAGAAAAATGCTAAAATTGACAAAACATAAGCATTTTATGTATCAATCCCATTTTTTGTTTCTCATTTGAAAAAAGAAATCCTGTGTATGCCTAGAGAAAGAAGTGAGAATCTGTTACTTGCCAGCCAGTAGTTTAAGAATACAGAACTGACCTGTCCAGCTGTATTAACGAGTTTGCATTCTCAGTTACAGCACAGCAGAAATTACTTTGTGTAAGGTGTTGGAAAGACCAGATTCATAGATATTTTTGGAGCCTTGCTCATCTCTCACAACTTTATGCTTGGCTCCAACGTTTCTGTCCTTATAGGGCAGCTGTGGACTTGTAGTTGGGTTGTGTTAAGCTGCAGCTTCCATAAAGTCTTTATGAAAGATATCCAACAGATCACTTCCAGCACAAACTGTTGTCAGGAAACATAAAGAATTCCTTGAGATTCTCTGATGGTTTTATGCTTGGTATCTAGGTCTTTTTCCCCACAATATGTATTATTTCTACTGTAAAGACTCAGTTTACTTTGGTTAGGTGTAGAGATAGAAAGCTTTTCCTTTTCTTTTCTGTCTTTATGGAAATGAGTGGCAGTTTAGCATTTTGTTCTCATCCTTGGAAGCCTTGTAGGAGGTTTAGTGCCACCTGAGACTGTGGAGAGATGTACTAGATGGACAGAAAAGCATGAGAAGGGAACAGAGCAGATCTCCAGGTCCTTCTGAATATCAAAAGTTGTGATCATTTGGATTTGGTGATAGCTACTGATGAACAGGATCAATGTATGGATAGACAGTTTGCTCTTTGACCAGATTAGTTGGCTTTTCTTTGATTGCATCCCTGCAGTGCCTTGGGAAGGGCTCATTTAGCAACATATAACCAATCCAAGTTCTACAGATTTTGACCAGTTCTACTTCTGGTAGAATCCCTCCCGTACTGCAAGCAGGAAAAATATTAGTGTTTTGGTTTCTTTCTATTTTAAGTAGATTTTTTTCTCCAGCATAACTGAAGTTTTGTTGTTCATTATGCCAACTAGTATGTCTCATGGAGAACTGAGGTCATGGAAATCGGCTGGGGAAGAACTTCACAGCAGAAGGAAGGAGTCCAGAAATGGCAGTAAAACTGTGGTTTTTCATTTGGTTATTGAGGCCTGTTAAGTTTATGTTTAACTGAACAAACTTACAAGATATGGACTGGTACACTGAGGAGAAAACCTCCGGGGTCATTCCTGTATTTCAAGTTGTAGCAACTGAAAGTGTAAATTCATGTGACATTGCTTGGTTTTTTTAATAAAGCTAGGCTAAAATACTGATTCATGGGACTTGTGGAAATAATAAAACATATACGTATTTGGGAAGTCATTCTCAGGTTTAATTTATATATTTTAAATAGGTACTGCAAAGTTTATCCCAATGTCATCATAAAAGAGATCCACTTCTTCTTGAAACGATACTACTACAGCAAAATTATGTTCACAGAAATAGATTTCAAAACAAATATTAGATAAATCAAATAAGCCCCAAATGCACAATAACTTAGGTACAGAAGCAGTTTTAGAAATGAGTTTTGGTTTGCATTTAAAAAGGCCATGTCACATGTATTTCTTCTGTTGCCTCCTAGTTCCTGTGCACCGAGGTTCAGTAATGCATGCATGCGATCAGCAGAGCTTCATGAAGGCATTAATTGGTGCCAAGTACCGACTCCTCGCTAGGAGATGCTGACGTGCAGGATCAGCAGTTAGAAAACAAGCTGCTGATGCAGCTCAGTTACAGTATTTCCATACTGTGCTGTGGTGATTTGACTGTTCTGGAGTACATGGAGCCACTGTTCTGCCACATGTGAATGTTAAGTTTTGCAAGTACTGGAGTATAGCATGAAAACCGTGACTGCCAAAGTTTGGACTTTTAGTTGGCTGGCAGGAATTTTCTTAAAGAAAAGAAGCCATGAAAACAGAAATTTTACTTATTAGGTAGATTCCCACCAAAATATTTCCATGTTACTTTCTTACTTGAGTCTTTTTTCCCTTTTATGACTTACTAGAATTTTATCATACAGGCCTGGAAAGCAGGAGTAGATTTCTACAAAACATAGAAATCACAGATTGTAATTCAAATCTGTGGTATGATCACTATTGCAACATTGTGTCTAGAAGTCTGCTGAGGTTTTGGGATAAGAAAACTAGTTCCTGGAGGCGGGGGGAATGAATTTTGTAACTTAATAAGAAAAATAAATAGAAGGTCCCACTCTTAAACAAACAAAATTCCTCTGCCCTGAACCACTGAAGTCATGCTCCAATAAGACATTGTGGAAATGCAATCTGAAAAAGGAAAAAATAAATTACATCTGTATTTGTCCTGTATTTTATATAAAGCAGGGGAACTCTCAATTTTATAATGCCTTGTGTGTTTTAGCTTGGTTTACTGGAGGTCTCCTTTACTGGAGATCTCCTTAGAGAAGTTGTGAAGTGGATGGAGAACTTCATTAGTTCTTGAAGGACAGAACAGATTACTGAGTAATCATCAGAGATCTTACTTCCCAGCCATTTGAGTTAAATAATCTGTAATAAAATGTGCACAAATATTTCCAGAGATTTAAGTAGATAACTGTGCCTGAAGAAGTTTATTTGTTGAAAAGAACATCTGAATTTAAGTACACTGTCACTGAAACTCATTTCCTAGACACCAAGAATATTTAACTCTCATGAAAATCAGGCTACTGATTTCTGGGCACCCTAGTCAGAAAATATAGCCACTTTTATTTTCTCAAGACATGTATATTTTTGTTTGTTTGTTTGTAAAGAAATAGATGGAAGAAGGTATCTTATAAATAACAAAAAATATTTAGTGATAATTTTTCTTAAAATCTTTTTGCAGATTCCCACTAGAATAAAAACCATCAAGTTATTCCTTTGGTAAAAGCCAAAACATTAATCAGTCAGGCTATTAAACTGTAAGAATCTAAATATAACAGTTGAGAAGGGAAGAGGCACTACATCTCTGTAATGACTAGTGAATGATTCATTTGTGTTAGTGTAAAATTAAACACCTACTTTTTATACAAAGTGAGGAACTGTTTGTGTTTTCAGTGCTGAAGGAGGTGCTAAAACAAATAACAGAGCAGCAGCAAGAAAGCCAAATGGCATTGTATTTGTTCAGCTTAAGAAGGGGGTGGTCAAAAAACATGAGTAACAATACTGAAAGCACTGAGACATATTTTTGTATGAGGTAACCAGTGAGTGTGGAAGTGTAAATCCCTCAGAGAACATATGTGAGACACAGTGAGGTTTCTGCACTCTTCATGTGAGTCACTGAGAAGGTGAACAAAAACCAGACAGATACAGTGTATTTGGATTTTTCAAGAAATTTAGATTCTCAAAAGAAATAATTCAAGAAACATGTTACTGCTAAACTTCCATGTGGATTGAAAAGTGTCTGGGAGAATAAAGAGCAAATAGAAATAGGAGATTGATATTCATCATGCAAAACCTTCAGCATCTATAATAAAAGTACTTTGATAAATGTACTTATTAATCACCTAAAAATAGGATGAGTGGAGAGATGGCAAATTTAAGACAAGATAATTTAGGTGAAGATCAGGAAAGGCTGAAGAACGCCTGTGGGATTTCATATAAATGGCAAATATGATGCAAACTACTTGGTAGGACAATGTAAGCTGCTGTGGCCATAGCTTCTAGAGACACTTGAACATCATTTTGTGTAGCTCATTGCCACTTGTGCTCACAGCACAGCACCAAACAAAAATTAAAATTGTTTCATTGATGCTACAAAATGTTTTCTTTTTGCAAGTAATAGGCCTGTGTTACTGATAGAAGAAAAATCACTTTTAAGGTTCAGAAATATTTAGAAGGGTACTAACAAAGGTAAAACAGACAATAAGAGCAAAAAAAATTTTTTTTTTATGTGTGTTACATGATCCTTATGCTTTATATGGCAAAATCATGGGCAACTGTATCCCTCTGTTTTTCTAAAAGAGTGACTGTTATCTCTCTGATAAAAATGTCTGGTACCATCAGACAAACTGCAAGCCTGCGGTACTACTGCAGTCATTGTGTTCAGAGTCTACCAGTAAAGGTAAAAGTTTCTAAATGAGAATGCTTGTGTGCGTACAGGTCATTAAAAAGTGAGAGGTCAGATTGCAAACTCATCCATTTAGCTTTTGGATCTTTCACATTTATTGTGTGCAAGATGACACTTCTGTCTTATCTATAAAGATATAACCTTCACTATTCATATTAATTCATAACTGATCACCTGCAAATGAGCTAACTACTTAGACTTGTATGGTTTTAGTATCCTAGCCTAGCTAAGTGCTTCTGGAGACTTAGAGCTCAAAACTCAGCCCACTCAAAAAGCTTGTTAATGGGTCCCACGTGACACAGCTATCAATTTTTTAGTATCAGATATACATGCTGTATCCATTATAACTTTCACTTAGGGGCAGGCTTGCCCTAACTGTACAGAAGCTTGTAAGGCTTTGCTCTTATTTTTGGTCTGAAAGAAGGAAAAAATGAACAATGCTAGATGAGAGTGAAACTGCGGACTGCAAAAGGCAATGTTCACTGTGTGTCTGGCAGAGAGACGGCCTGATGCGCTGCAAAGGCTTGCAAGATTGTCTCTCTGTTTTTAACATTTCCCAGGTTGTTTAAATGTGCATTGTAAGCAATGATAAAATGACAAGTTATCATTGATCTGTCCTTTCCTCCATCTCAGAGGGATTCATTAAATAATGCATGTACCCATGTGAATTACCCTTCTTCACTATACTATCCCCAGACCATTAGCCAAATATAGCAACAGCAGCATCTTTCAACCCCTAAGAACCCTTTGGCTTTCATTTAATTAAATTATCCCATTATGAAAACTCTTATAATGAGATTAAATTTAATTATTTATTAGACACTTATTTGCACTAGGGAACCTATCAATTATGCATGGTTGTGCTAAACATTTTTCAATCCATCACCTTTTCTTTTCATGGAAGGTGCAATTTATTAAGTGCAACTGAAGTACTGTAACAGAAGAGCTCTAGCAGAAATGCGCGTCCCATCCTAGTTCAATTAATTGCAAATATAATAGGAAAACAGAAATATGAACATTTATTCTCTCTCCTTTTAAAATACAGAACACTGGCAGTATTGCAATTATTTGCAATTATTTGGTGCATCTCATTTTTACATCCTACCTAATAAAGTTCATGGAGAGTCATTTTAAATCATGATTTTGGTTGTATTTTGTGTGTTAATGGTTCCTAATTGCACAAAAATTTAGATGTAAAGCCTAATTAGAATATTTCAAAGAAATGTTTCTAGGACACTGTGACTTTTTGTTAAGTACACACAATAATTTCTTATTTGTTTATAGAAGACACTAATGTTCTCGTAATAGGAATTAGTCAATCATAAAGATTAAATTTTAGGCAACTTGTTAAGTCATATAACCATAAAACATCATCAGTCACATATCTTCTTGATAAGCATTTGGATATGAAGGCAAAAACTCAAAGCTACCAATAATTATTTCAGACAGAATGACATTTTCTGATGAATGTTAAGAAGAAGATATAAATGTCAATACAGCTCTGAGCTTTTCTTCTATAAGACCTTGTCAATATGTAATTAATTATTCAACTGGAGTTCTGTGTGGCTCAGGGCAGCATTTCAAAGAGCTTTCTTTTATAAATCGCAAAGTCATCATAAGATTGCTTTTACTTGATTCTTCTTTTTTCATGTTTAGAAATTGTGTGTGTATAAAAGCTCACGGACACCTGCGAGGTGGCATATGCAGAGCAGTGACAAAGTGAGGTGCAAGACGCTTTTTAGTAGCAGTAGGCTTTAGCATATGCTTTTAATACCTTGCAAAATTCTGCCTTGCTTTAAAAGTGCTCGTGTTTCATGTTCAGATTTGAATGGGGGTCAAACAGAAAGATTTATTTCCTTTTTTTCCTCACTTATGCATGTAAGAGGATGTTTGCTTCATTAACTTTGAAATTCACTGGCCAAATAGACTGCATATTTTAGAGGATTTAAGTAAATGTGCCCCAAAGTTACGCAAATTACTATAGAGAATTTCAGTCCTCATCTTGAAGGAATGAGACATGATGCATCTGTTAATAAAAACAAAAGAGTACTGCTTGTATTTGGCAAAACAATCGTATTTTGTACTTAAGGCTTTATCAGTGTCACCTGTTGTTACTATTTGGTACTTTCTTCCTGAAAGTCAGGGCAGTTAATTAAATCTCAGTGTACCCTAGTGGGTTTGATAGGATGGTTTTATTCCTGTGAGGGAGATTACATTCATTAGGACAACTTTCCAGATGATATTCAGAACTTAAGTTTGCTTTTTGGTATGATGCTTTTGCCAGCCGAGAATTTAGCTCTTATTTTCCGGAATAACCACTCATCTTCCACTTGGATAGATGTGGTCATGGGTGAGATTGGTATGTAGTTACACAGAAGCATGTTTCTTCTGTTGAAGTACACAGATCATGTATGAAGCAAATGGTGGCACCCAAATGGTGGCAATTAATAATTTCTGGGGTCTGACACTTCCTCTCCAGAATAAAACCTCTGAATGAAGCTTAAAAATAGCATCTAGAGGAAAACCTTTGCAACACTACAGTTGCAATGAGATTACCATCTGCAAACCCTTGAATAGTGAAGGGGTGAGTTACATCTACATCTTCTCAGCCTAAAAGCAGCAGTTTAATATATTTTTCAGCAAGTTACAGCAAAAACTTCATTTTAACTCTGGCAAAGATTGCTGTATTTTGCATTCTGAAACCTCGGTGCTGCAGTTAGCTGTGGAACAGCCCATCTTTGTCTGTCTTGGGGGCTGGTAAATTGGCAGTGGTTATTCTCATTTTTCCCATTGTGTAATCAGTTGGCAGCTTTGAACTCTACTTTGAAATCTCCTTCAAGGATCATGTACACTACACACTACAATATGTTAGCAAATAATTTTAAATGCATACTTGAGACATGAAAATGAGATTAAAATGAAAATGAACATGAAAAGTCATGCTTGAGATATGACATCTGTCAGCCACCTGCTTAAATTATAGCTATCCAGTCAGGCCAGATGTACTGGTAGGTGTACTCAATTTTTACACCTATATTGCATGAAAGTTTCAATGTTTGCAAACTGACTGTGGTTGCAACTCTCCATATACTCCTCTCTTCCTTTCACATGTGATGATACCTTTTTTTTTCAAGTAGTACAAAAAAGGTAAGCTTTCTAAGAGCTTCAAATGCTGAAGCATTACAGAAATCCCAATAACAGCTAATATTGTGGAGCAGGGGGGTTTTTTTGATACATCTTCTCAATACTTTGAATACAAGTTTCAACAGTTTTATTTGAGCAAAGACGTGATCTGTGAGGAAAAGCAGAATTTCAGTGATGAATTCATCATTGGTATGAAACCTTGTAGACAGGCTTTCCATTTAGAGCTTGTTAAAGACTTAACTTCCTTTAACATCCTTTATCTTTTGTGTTTAACGAAGACCACAATTAAAAGAACACTGCATAGGTATCAATATCTTACAAATCTACTAATTTCAGCTGTGTTCAGCTTTTGAACTTTATTTTTAGCACTGATAGTGAAAACACAGGACGTGGCCCAGTCTAGTTGGTTATAGTCTTTGGTCTCATGTCTTTATTAGTAAAGGACAGAATCAATTTAGTATGGTTCTGAATTAATATAATTTTAAATGTTTAAAAGACAGATATCCAGTTTAGTAATAGTATTACTTAGAGGCATGGAGTTTCCACCTTTGTTTCTTGTTTGGTGCTTTCCCCTTCCGTAACTGTTTTACTAGAAACAGGTTTCTGCAGAGGAGTTAAGATAGGAGTAAAAATAATGTTGTACAAGGGAAATTGTATTAAAAAGGAAAAATTTGTCAACAAAGGGATTTTGTTTTGATTAACAAGGGTTAACAGAGGGAAACATGGGTTTTCAGAAAATTGCACGATACAGTAAAATTTTTTGGGACATTCTAAATGCAAAGACTTTTTAGCTTTTTTATTCTTACAGCTTTTAAAATACTTTTTGATCGGAGGGACTTCATTTCGTTTAGGTGAAAAGATTCCTGATTTGTTTCAGGAAAATAGTCCTTTTCAACAGAGCATTGATAATTTCCCCAAATCAGATAACCCTAGCCGGAAATCATCAAGGCATCAGGTCGTTAAGTGAGGGCGAAAGACTCTTGCTTCACCTCCCCCTGATGCAAAGCTTTTTTCCCACCATTCTAGGACCTGAGGTTGCCAACAGTCTTCCCTTTTCCTTTGAAACAAGCTGACAGCCTCAGGCATTCCAGCAGGCTGTGTAACAAAGCCTTTTCAAGACCTTCTTGGTGGAAAATCAGGTTATTCGTGGGCTCATACATGGTTTTATTTTTTTGTATCCATTAAAGTAGACTGAGAAAATGGGTGAAAAAGAAAGATGCTCTTCTTTGACAACATTCTTCCTTGTTAACTGCTGCTATGTGGTGGAGAAGAGAAAGTCAATCTGGCCCACATATGAGACAGGACAGTCCAGCTGTTAACAGCATCAGGTCTGAGACTGAAAAAAAAAAATTCAAGCAATCTATAATATAAATAAGAAGTGACTTTTTGATTGCAGCCATAGCTGGTCCCTGAAAGGAAGTAATGCACAATGAAACCAGGGAAGGGTTTTTTGTCTGTAGTATTGTTTTTCTTCCTTCAGCAGGTCTATAAGATGAACCTGATTTCTTGAGGTACACCTTTGCTTTTGTAGGCAGGGACTGAAAGGATTTTGTGTGACAACTGACAGATCTTACCCTCTGGGGAACTGTCTTTCTATGTAAAATGAAGTTGCCCTGTCAGCAAAATCAAAAACTTCATTAAAATAGCTGAACAGAACTGTAAATGGAGATCAGGCAGTTTCTTGTTATAGCCTGGTTTCCTAAAGCAAAAAGGCTTTTGCAACCACATTCTTTGTATATGTCTGTCTAGCTGCATGTCTCCTAATAATAACTTTTCAATTTCTTGGGAAATCTCAGTCCAGTCTGATGGAAAGCTAGCCAGCCTTACATGTGTCACGCTCCTTTAAGTTTTAGGAAAACACAAGATGGATTGTGGAGAATGTGTGGATGTGCCCTTGGCTGATGAGAGGCTAAAGATATCTTTGGGTGGACGTCTGTGACACTGTAGGATAGGGCTGCCGTGTACTTATGATGGCATGGTTGGAGGCATGCAGGTGCCCAGTGCAGGCAAGCTGCCTTTTGGTCCCAAGGGTGCTGTTGGTGACACAGCCCTTTGTGTGTCGCTCTCCCCAGGCTGGGATTTTGGTAAGAGGCGCCTGGTTGGTTTGTGCCAACTCCAAACCATTGCACCCTCACAGCTTCCAAGCCCAGAGAACTCACTTTTAAGCAACTTTCATCCCAAAAAACAGACCCTTTCCTCTCCAGAACTACACCAATCTCATCAGCAAACCTCTCCTTCTTCCCTGACACTTGATTCTCTTCGCTTAAGCCACCCCATGATCTTCTCTTCGAGTTTCCCAACACGGAAGCTTCAAACCCGTGGCAGCTGCTCCACCACTAGATTTCAGCCTGGTCCAAGGTGCTGCTTTGAGCCAGCTGTGCTCCCGCTGGCTGCCCATGTTCATTGCCTCTGCCTCCATGGTCACTGGATCTCTCAAAGTTATCTCTGTGGGGAAAAAAGCCCTCCCTTCCCCCACTCCTGGTTTTCAGGAGATGTAAAAAAACTGGTTAGAAGCAGCAACTGCGAAAATTGAAGCCTATGAGCTATAAAACAGAGGGAATCTCTGGCAAGGACCTGTAAGTAACTCTAAGCCTGTAATTCTCTCTACTCACAGCCTTGCTCTAAAATACCCTGGCTGACCTTCCTAGCACATTGTGGGGAAAGTTCAAATATAGTCAAATGCAAAAATCTTTCATTTGTACTTGCTGTCATTAGCTTCTGGGGCAGGAATGTCAAAGCATAGTTTCTGGCACTGCTTGATGGGTTACAGGTTATCTCTTACTCTAGTTTTAGTGGTTCTTTTGATCCTACTTTTTATTGGTGATTGTACTTTTAATTATTTTAGAGGTTCCCAGGATACTGATTTTCTCTGCATCTAAATAGGCATTTCAGCAAAGATATTAATGAAAATATCCTCAGAGATGAGGATTACGAGCAGCACGAGGAATAGAGTAACTCTCATTAGGCTGGAGACTTTTTCTTCTGGGTATAAAATGCCAATGGAGCATCCCAAAGTATCTGCATGAAAAGACTCTATGTCCCTTCTGTATTTATAGATTGCAGAGTGGGAGATGCAGACAGTGCATACCTGGAATTAGACAATTATTTTAGATGGTGGAAAGCAGGAGGGAAATTTTCAAATTAGAGTGTGAGAACATAACCATGTGACTTATTCCAATTAATAGGAACTGCATAGTGTAGTCTCTATGCGCCACTTTGAAAATTTCCCTGGGTGTTTTTCTTTTGAATATTTATGCAATCAGAATAATATGCAGCCGATGAAGCAAAAACCAGTGTAAATACAAAGTGATCACATAATTTTGCGCGGTTTTAATTATTAACAAAAACTCCACTTTTGTCCAGAAATAAAAAATGCATATGAATGAAGTAGTTAAACACAAAAGAAGACTGTTTCAGCAATTATTTAGAAAGGAGATATTTTTTTAAATTTAATTTCTAATGAAGTCACTAAACTTGCTTGCACATTTAGCGAATACATTTAAAATCTTTACTCCCGTGTATGTTTAAAAACCCCCAAAATACAGATTATTGATCACTCTAGAGGAGACATTTATGTCAATCCGATCACCAGATATCAAACAACCTTCTGGTAATGCATGCAGAGTCTTAATTTGATCTCAATATTGGGTTAAACTAATCCTTTGTATTCTGAAGACTGTAGCTGCACTGAAGGATGATAGGTGTAGGAAAGGTGTAGGAGGTAAAAGGAAAGGCCTCTGCCTTTGCTTCAGAACCCATCTATCCACTGTGTCCTGTGTCCAGTTACTGCTGGCCTAGTAAAAGACACATAGTGCTTATCATTAATTAAGTCATGAATGGTGTTAATTTTATTATCCACTGGGCTTTCATTCAACATCATAAACCCAAAGCAAGGCTCATGGTTTCTGATTGTCAGTTCAGCTCAGGGAAAGAATGAAAGATGAAGCAGTTATGTCTGAAAACAAGTATCATATGGTATCTGCATCCCCTCCAAAACTCAAGAGCCACAGAACTAATTTCAGCTATTAGTACATTACTGTACCACCGTGGCTTTCCCAGGACAGATGCAGCAGGTCAAAAAATGACAATGCCTGTAAAATGAGAATAATTCCAAATCAATATAACCCTTAAAAAACCTGTCATGAAAAGTAGATATCCTGCAGCTTTCTCTGTCTACCAAGTGGTTTTCATGTTTTGAAGTCTTGTCAAACCAAGCAGCAATCTTCCGCCAAATAATTCCATCACCAATTAGTCTGTCATGGGCTTTGTCAGTTCATCTTAACTTCCCTACCCTATAGACTGAGTGCTGGATGCAAAAGATAAGAGAAATGTTTTGCTTTCTCTCTGTGTAACACAGCCTTAACCCAAAGATCCTCATCTGCTGAAGTTTTGAAGCAACAGAATTCCTCCCCAAGACCCCAAACTCAAAAAAGAAACAATCACATCTCCAGTAGGACCAAGAGTTTCACACCCATCCTAGCAAGATGCTGTGTAGGAATGGTTAGAGGGGTAAGGAGAAATATATAACAAATTGACCAATATCAGAGAGAGTAATCCCCTGCATGTCCCAAACAAAATACAAACACCTTCTCAATCCTATAGCAAATCTAGGAGAATAAATTCCCATGGCAAATACGTGTGGGTATTCCCCCAGAGAAGGAGAGTTTAACTGGCCTGTGTAAAGAAAGACAAATCGTGTAAATTGAGTAACTAAAAAGTAAATTGAGATAGCTGCTAGGTGAATGTGGGCATCCTCAACTGTTGCTGGCAGCTCAGGAACAGCTGGAGAGCAAAACCTTGAGCCACCCAGCTCGTAGTGCCACAGGAGTGTCCTCACTGCCAATATAATTCAGCATATCAGTGATTCCTACTTCAGTGGTTCAGATCGAGAGAGCTGAGAGAGTGAACACAAAAGTGATCTAATAAATACATCCACTCCTTTTTCGTATCTTCAGAGCCAAGAGGAGGGAGGTAAGCGTCTGACATGCCATGGGGCAGTCACCCCTGTGCAGGAGAACAAACTCCTAGGAAGGCATTTGTAATGTGGTTAGGGACGAGACACCGGCGTGTTGGACAATGCCTTGACTTCTCTGATAAATGTTTCCTGAAAAGTAATTTCCGGAGCTAGCAAGGAATTATGTAAATGGAGAAATAATCAGATAAGGTGATCAAGAGTGAAGAAATGAAACAGTGTTTCAGGGTGCAGTTATGAAAAGATGATTGGGATGCATTTAGCAGTATTCAGCTAATGAAGTCAGAGTTGTAATTGCAAGCAGGTGAGGAAAGCAAACAAATGTTAAATGATAAATCAGTATTTATGTTTTTTAGATTTGGAAAAAGTTGGGACTTAATTTTTTTTTTCTTTTTTAAATTTCTATTTTGTGAATCCATTTGCACACTTCAGAAGTACATTCTTTGGGATTTTCAAATCATGGAGCTAATCCAAAATCAATTCAAGTGAAGAAAATTTACTGGATTTACTTCTTTCACTAGAACTAACCCTAAGGAGATGTTAATTTGGATAGCATGGCATTTGATGTTAGGCAGGGAAGGATGCTGTGGCTTATTAGTCCTTCTGGGATGGAAGGAAAGAAGCACATTGTCATATGCTAAAGGAGATATTAAATGTCATTTCCCTTGAGCACGTGACACCTATTTGGAAATCTTACAAAGTCTGGGTATCACTATTTTTATTATATATTAGGTTTTTTCCATATTTCAACTGATGTGTGAGTGTGTACCTTCATGTTTATTGACTGTTAAATGACGTCACTGCTGTCTGATTGGAAATACTTTGCATTACTATTTGAGGGAAGATTTATTGGTATTATCCATGGATCTTTCTAGCAAGAGAAAATCTACACATGCTTAAACAGAGCTAAAGTTGGACATTCAGCAGGTATCTTTAAGCTGTGTAGTGCAGTTTTATTAAAACAGAGAAACTTATGTCTTGCAAAGTTACAAGCAAGCTTGGATGAGTGTAAGGATTTAGCAAATCAGTGTCTCAAACCAATCTCTTAAATCACTGTGATTTAGTGGGTTTTTATTCATAGTCATGAATTTCTAAACCAAATGTAAACAGAAGACTTCAAACCTCTTATTCAGGGTCTCTAAAGTCCACTTCTCTTACTAAATTAATAGGAAACATTTTTACTGCGTATTAACTTACAGCTATTTTTTCATTGCCATTCACTTCAAATCATTTTATTGTACCCATTCAAATTTTGAGGAACTGTTGTCTTGGTGAACGTCGGTGCATCCAAACATGACGAGATAACTAGACCTGTTTCCTGCAACCTGGACTGTGAGGATAGACTTAAGCCAGCAGTACATAGCCCTCTTGAGGTCAGAAGGACAACTAATGGGTACCACAGTCCACTTTTGGATTGGACTTCAGGACAGGGGCCTGGGCTGAAGCAGACCCCAACACTGGTTGACAGTAACCTTGTAACATAGGACCTGCTCAAATGCGTTTCATCCTGCACGTTCATCAGATGGTAAAAACAATTTTAGGCAACCCCATATTAGGTTGACGTAAAAATAGCTGACCTAAAAGTTGCTGCTTTAGGATGCATACTGCATAACTATATACTATTATTTACTTACTGACCAGAAAAATGAAAGGCAAATCCTGTAATTCATTCAGCTAGTAGAGAAAGATTGGGATAAACCTCCTGCTGTGCTTGGTATACCACATATGTCTGAGGCCAATTGCTGTGAAGCTGATTCTGTTTTAATTCAAGATTTAGAGATGCACACACAATATTTTATAGTAATTTGGAGGTGAAAATATTAAGTGTTTTCTCGTTAAAAAAACCAAACAAACGAAAAAACCCGACTGAAAATGACACGTATTTTATGAGAGGAGATGGGAGAACAGAAATGCACTCTAGGGCTATTGTTGCTGCTTTGTGGCCTCTTTTCTGGGTTTCACAGAGGAACAAGGGTCAGCCACTTTCCATTCCTTGGATTTCCCCTCTTTGGAACTGTTCCTGAGACCACCACACAGTTCCTGAGACTATTTCTGAATTCAAAACTATTCTAGATACAGATTAAGGTTCAGGAGGGCGAGCCTTCATTCTGGGTGCTTGAGGGGTGGGTAAGCACTTCATCAGTGGCTGCAGGGGCTGGGGATGCTTTACTGTATGGCCACAGCTCATTGGAGCTTGGTGGAGCAGGAGGTGTCCTCAGCCAGGGCAATGAAGCCCTTGTGTCCCAGGCATCATAAGGCACCACCTGCAGTGTTCAGTCTCCAGCAGTTTAATTTTGACTTTATTTCAATAACCTCCATCTGCAGTGGAGTACTTTAGTGGAATATATTTCAAACTAGTGCATTTTCAGGCTACTAAAGGTACGAAATTTTCCAAAGTGTCTCTAATTTAGGCTTTTGTGTTTTCCAAATGAGCTATGAAAAATCAGCCTGGTTACAAAAAATACCCTGCTTGTGATTACAATGGCACTAGATGCACCAAAGACAAATAAGCATTTCTGAGTTGCACTCAATACATCCCTTCTACTGATAGCAGACAGACTGCAATTTTTTAAAAATCAAATTATAAGAATTAAAAGCAGGTTGCTCAACTTTGTTTCAAGTTTTTCGTGAAGTTGTCTTCTGTGGTGTGTAGCTCTGTGTCCTGTTCTCCTTATGATAGCATGCATTCTTCTGATACCACTGCATGAAAAGCATTCTGCCTCTGCTCAGTGTGCAGCATCTGTGCTGTGTCTCTCAGCTCATAAACTGACACCCAGTGCAAGGTGCATTTTCATTTGTCTGTGCCTACTTTAGCAACATTGTTTAATGGCGGTGGTTGTGTATGGAGATTCCTGCATTGTATAAGGCAAGGCATCCTTAAAGATGCATTTTCAGAACTTCCTCAGGTGAATCACTTGGGTGGATATGAATGCTTCACTCTTTTGGACATGCAGATGTGGTGTAAGACAGAAGGGCAAGGTGTAGGATTTGGTTTTTTAGTACTGGAACCACAATTTTGCTTGTTCTTAATTCTTGTGAAACTCACTTGAAATCCTTGTTTTAACCTATTTCCCTCTAAATTAGTGACAGGTTTGCAGGGACAAAATTTTTGACTGCTCTGCGATTTTTTTTTTCCCCTTGAGCCCAGGTTTGAAAGGGATCTGTCATCTTGTGTTTGTGGGCTCAAAGTGTCGGTGTAATTATGAATAATTGGTTTAAGAATTAAGTATTTCTTCAGAAAGGTAGATTTTCAAGCAGGATATATATGTAGAAAATCTGTATAATGCCCTTAATTAAAGAAAAAAAAATCCATATTAGTAGCCTGGAAGTATCCAAGCAGTAAAAAGAGTTTAAGCTTTGTTTACATTTTGGCTGCAAGAGGTGCCTCTCTTTAAGTATTTAGATAAACAAACCAAAGCTGCTGTTTTCATTAGCATGTAACACAGAGCCCAGTTTCCTTACCTGAGAGAATGTTAAACTAAAATTCAGTGGCAGAAAGCAATTTGATCTCTTGCAAATATGAGTCTTGATAAACCTTACACTATGGAAAAAAAACCCCAACAAACCAACCTTCAAATTTCGTACCTATTGACATTGCTTAATAAAAACATCTCGAGTGCTGGTGCTTCTGGGTGTGTTTCCAATAGCAATGTGATTGCAAGGCTCTGTGGATAAAGTTACCAATCCTTTGAATTCTGACCTTCAGTCTAAAACAGCTTTAGAGGTTACTCTTTTTCCGATTTGTGAGATTGCAGAGAAAAAGTTAATGCTGCTGGAAGGAAGCGGGGGAGGGAGCTGGGCTTGGAGATGAGAACTGGGTCTTTGAAGCCATCTGAGAAGTTTTCCTCTGGCCTTGATTTGTAACAACAAATATTGGCAGTCTGAGTCAGTAATTATACAAAGTTTCAAAATAGAGACGAATGCTCTATTTTGAAACTTCAGTGAATACAATTACTATTGAGATCCAATTGATTCTAAGGGAAATTATACTGTCGGATTTGACAAAGTTTAGCTTCTTGGGGCAGCTGTAGCCATCAAAACCTGAGAGTAGCTTAAGTCCATCCTCTGTGTCTATAGGGAGGGGACACCTTAAAATTGGGTCACCTGCATTGACTGGAAGTGTCTCTCTCCCCTGAGGATGAGGGTTTGGATGATCATCTTCAACTAAATGCTTAATTTTAGAGGGTTACACATAAATGAGAATCTAGCCTCTGCTGAACAAATGATGGTCATAGTATAATTACTGTAGGGCTTAGAAGAATTTATGGTGTTAAATTTCTTAAAAACAGTTTCTAGGAAAAACATTGATGAAAGTATAAAATAAATCACAGGACTATTTTAACTTAGACTTCCCCTTTGTCCTTTGCCTTACAAGGCCCACAATGTGGGATATTTATGCATGTCTCTAATAGAAGATACTTCACTGTTCCACATCACTGTAAGAAAAATTAGTGTGACTGCATGTTTCAAAGTTAAGGATGTAGTTAAGGATTTACTGTATTCAGCTAACACAAGGTTTGTAATTTGAATGTGTGTTTATGAGTCACTTATATTAGTCATAAATTCAGGTTTTTCTTAATAATTTGTCAAAGTGAGACTGGGTTGCTGTTCTTTCAGTTTTCTTTTTAATTCTAAATGCTTTAATTATTAATTATTTTCTCTATATAATATTTTTAGGGGTTTTTTGTGCAGCCTTATATGTCAGTAGCTGAAAAATTATGTAATAATTGACACAAATAACTAAAATACAGTAATGATCCACTGCTCCATCTACTGTTGAACAGTGACATGGATAACACTTTGGAAAAAAAAATATGGAATGCATTTAGGAAATAATAACAAAATGGAATTTGCAACAAATAAACCTATTGTTTCTGTGGTTAGTGAACAAACATATTTTTCTTGCAAAGTATTCTGAGTAAGACTTTAATTCAAAGTTGAAAAATAAAGAGGAGCTTTCCATCTTTCTTTCACCTTATAGGAGATGCTGACAGAACTGTTTTTGTTCATGTTAGTGGGAAAATTTGGAGAAAAGACAGTCTAAAATTACTGAGCTGACTCATGTCATACAGTGCGCTGTATTTATATCGCTGGCAAAAATGTAAGTTATTGCTGTGAAGAGAAAAATTGCAATTGTTTGTAAGTTCTACCTTTATTCTAGTAGCACTAAGTGAAAGATGGGGAAGGCTTAAACAGTCGTGGGAGGATGAGCTATGGAAAAATGGCATGTGTGTGAAATGATGTGTTTTATAGTCTTTACAGAACAACAGGACTTGATTATTTTGTCAACTCACTGGTAATCTCTCATTTGTAGTGTGTTCTTCCTGCAGCCCAGTCTTCTGAGGAACTACTGATTACAGCTTTTATCACCCGTTAGAATGCTAGCAAGCTGCTTCTCATCATCAGTGGTGCATTTGGTTTGACTTGCTCATTATTATGAGAAAATTATTATTCACGTATCTAAGTGAAGGATGATTATTTTCATATTTTAGGCAGTTATGTTTCCATGCTGAGCTGTAGTAAAAGCCTGAATGTCAATTAGAAAAATTAACTCTTTCTCAAGGATGCTCACAGATTGCAATTTACTCCTTTCATTTCACCCCCTAACTCATAAACAGATAATCCTTCAAATAACTTTCTTCAGAGACATTTATGTTGTCTTCAGCAGGGCTTCTTTTATAGTTACTAATGTGTATGTATCTTTTGAGCAGAGGTTTTTGTGCAACAAATAAAAATAACACTCCACTGATTCTTAGGTACTGTAGACCCTATTAAAAGTCCCCCTCTAAAACTCTTGAACTTTTTGGGAAAATGGAAGGTAATTTTCTATAGTTCAGTTTAATAGCTAAGACATTGCTTAAATGAAGACTGTTGGAAAAGCTACATTACTGTTAAACCTGGAGTAGATCTCAGAGCTCTGCCCTCAGGATGTCACAGACCTGGTGTCTCAGTCTTTAGGTAAAAGCCATCACTTTTGGGTAGAGCATCTACTTCAGATGATCTGGAGACCAAAGCTTTTCAGTATTTTTGTGTGGCAATCATTACCTTCATGACATTTTTAGGGTGTTAAAAAATACGCAAAGGGAAATTATAGTATTAGATACATTTAAAATTTAAGTTAATCTAGGAAAACTTTCCTAGACAAACGACTTTTTTACTTTGCAGTTAGAGTACTGAGTATATCTATAATTTATACTACTGGCGCCTGTAAAAATATGTATATATATATATACACACACTATTTTGTCCTCCCTTTAACATAATGCTTTTAAGATGCAACAAATCTACTGAAAAAACAGCATACTTTCACTTTGGAGAGTGAAAAATTGAGATATACTAAGGTATTTGCTTTCAAACTAGACTTTGAACACTTCTTCTGTGGACAATCTCTGCATTTGTTTATATCATAGCTGTCAAGAACTGTTTCAGAATCATACGTAAGTCATGCATTCATTCAAAAAGCTAAATCAGCATCTATTTAAGATTAATAAAGATTACTGTTTCCTATTTTAAATTGTACCAAATGGTTCTGTAATTAGTACTGGAGTGGTGGATTGCAAACAGCTACAATTGCATGCAAACTAGCAGAACTAGCAAACCGGGGCCAGCAGTTCATACGTGTTTTGGCTAAGGATGATGGTTAACAGCACATACCTTTTCTTACAACACATTACACACAGACCTTAATTCAATATTAATTTTATCCAATATATCTTGAAAGAATATAATGAAATTTTTCTTCTTAGTCACACTGATAGTTTTTGGACAGAACACTTAAAATTGTTGATTTCTGTCTCTTTTATTGTTTGTATTTACCAAGGTCTTTCTACTTTTGCTCACATGAGTAGCATGAGACAATACGGGCTCCTGTCAAATGCTGCAAACTTCTGTTCCAGCCAGGGATGTCTCTAGGCAACAGCTGCTATGTGTAAGATAAAACTTGTATGGAGGCATAGGAGGGATATTGCTGCTTCAGAGGGTTCTGACGTTGCACTGCAGTTGTTATGGGAAGAGACAGGCGGTGGCTTTCAGGAGCAATGGGATGCATCTTTTGCTTTAATGAAGTGTGGTCTTCCTAGGCCTATTTCTGATGTTAAATATTTCAGTAGTATTTCCTACTTGGAGGCAAACATGTGAACATCCCACTGTTCCATATACATCTTATATCTAATTTTTCTTAATTACCAGAACATCTGTAATTGTGGCACCTAAGCGCCCAGTAAATATTGTGTTCCAGATGGACCCATTTTACTTGTGCTAAAACAAGTGTGTGACACTGCATATGAAGTTAAAACCATATTGCATGAGTAATGGTTGTAATAATATACCCCATAGCTTGTTGTGCCTTTGATATTATGTAATAGGCCTGGTCCTTTACTTCTTAGGACTCTTGAGATGCCAGCTGCATTAATGGGAGTGCAGAATCAGGGCAAATTTAGGCATGATGTAAACATATACAAATCCCACAGAAATCTCTGTTCCAAACCCAGTGTTAGTGCAATTGTGGTTTGAAAATGATGTTGGGTGCCAGTGACCAGCAATGTACCCTGCACTGATTTGGTATGCAGTTATTGGGAAGAACAAACCCCAAAAGATAAGTAAACAAACCTCTTTCAAGCAGGTTTCAAATAAGTGCAGTGCTCAGCTGTCATAATTAGATTACCTACCGAAATAAAAAGAACTGCACTCAGTTAAGCCAAACGAGGATCTGGTCCACAGTATCAGCTGTAGGATAAGTTCATAGGTTACACCCTATCATGGGGTAATGATATACACTAATCTGAAGTCCAATCTTCAGACATCAGATAAAGAACTTTAAGGCACTGTTTAATGGCTGCATAAACACAGAGAACCCTCCTTTATCTCATATCCCCTATCTAGATCATTTATATGGCTTCAGTTCCCATACTGCCTGCATGCCATACTACAGAAGAGATTAAAAATTCAAAGCTGATTCTTTTCTTGCAATGCACTATCAACGCCCTTTTTCTGATCATTTTAGCTGCTGTGTAATTTATCCCATGTTTATCATCACATCATCAAGCTCTGTATGTGTGTGGGGGGATCTGTCTTACTTTAATTAAATACAGAGTCTGGACACACTCCTGAAGTTATTACTTAGATCAAACTCCCAGTAGGGACTACAAGCTAACCAACAATAAACCTGTTTCAGTAACCTTTACATTTAAAATACTAAAATTTATTCATGTATTTGTGCTATTTGGGTTTTTTTCAATAATGGAACGGAATAGATTTATGCAAAAGTTTACATGTATCACTGAAGTCACAGTCTTTTTTCTAAATAATTTTTTGATTTCCATAGCATCATTTAAGTATCACTATTTTTGAGAAAAGGTTTTGAGTAACATTTTCCAGTGTTAGATGGTACCTCACAACAACAATATGATATTCTTTGAGTTTTTCTTCTAGAAAAAAATGAGTTTCTGCTTCATTAAAGTGTGTACCTGATATTTTTCATTTAATAGATGTAGCTCCTACAGTCAGTGAAGCAAGACGTGTCTTTATATCGGATTGGGTAGGGCTTTCAAAAAATGACTGTATTAACACTGGCAAAGAATTCAGTTGTAAGCATTTTCCAGAAGATCGTGGCTGTTCCAAGAAAGCATATAGTTCAGAATGATTGCATAGCCTTGTGTTTCAGTGACTTTTACCTGACAAAACTGCGTGACTCCATAATAAGTAATTTGTATTTCTTTCACAGTTTAATATAGAACATGATAAATAGTTTTCTTGGCGTGAGATGTGGTTTGTGACTCTGAAGAAGTGATGGGATTGTGTTTGTGCTGGCTATACAGACAGGCCCAATCGAAAGCTGCTTATTTTGACCTGGGTTCCCATATATGGTGTGTGACTGTCCCGAGATCCCTTTTCTCCGCTAAACAAAATGAAATCCTAGGTGCCTTTTCAGCTCGAGGTTGACTTGTAGCTTTGCAAACTGATCTGCTTTCTTGAAGTATTCCCAATGTACTTGCTACAAAATAATGTCTCACTTACTGGGATGTAGTAGCCAGAAGATATTTCTCCTCTAGAAGTATTGCTTTCATTCACAGATTAGTTAATTGAAGGTAAGGATATATTAGCAGTGAATAACCGCAGGTTTTTGTAAAGAGAAAAAAAAGTTCTGTTTCAATCTGTTTATACAGTATAAGGTTGGGGGGTTTGTTGATTTTTGGTTTTGTTTTGGTTTGGTTTTTTAGATTTAGTACTTTCGACCTGGCGTGGTATTGAGACTTATTTTTTGGTACTACAAGTCGTTATGCTGTTTTCCTCATCATATTTGGATTATGCGTACTGAAAAGAAGTGTAGAAAAATTAGTGTTACATGAAGTGAAAGATACTGTCTGCAAAGTGGAAATGCTCCGGAGAACGCTGGTCAAATTTAGTTACTATATATGTTATAATGTTTTTTAACATAATGTATATATATTTTAAAAAAGGGTTGTTTTTTTTAAATTATGAGCAACTAAAAGTTCTGTAATAGAAAAGCATCATAAAGCCATTTCAGTTTAATGGCTTACTAATTAAATTACTTAATTACTTATTGATTGGTAAAAGCTAAGCTTTAGAGTTACTGTTACTTAATGCACAAATTTAACTCTATGCAACTGTCTCTCTCTTCTTTGGAAACATTTATACAGTCTGTGGAAACGGCCATTATACAGTTTTAAATTTTAAAACTTAAAGAAGTGATTAGTAATAATTAAAATACGAATTTGACTATATTTATAATTGGTTTTAGGTGTACACATAGTTAATAGTTTCAGTGGTTTAAACCATTTTTAAAGTTCCAGATATTTTATTTAATAAATACCCTTAAATTGGAGAAGGCTAGTTTAAATAGTTTTAGCAGACCCTTTCTTTACAAGGTTGCAAGAATCTCAGATATTTGAGAACAAATCTGTTACATATCCAATCAAAACGGCATGTCCGGACGTGCATGCTGGTTGTATGCTTAAGAGCCTCTATGAGTATCCCTATTTAGCTTCTCTCATTGATACAATGTTGGTGTAATTCCAGTTATTCTATTAGGACGGCTTTAGTTTAAACCCAGCTTACAAGAGGGGACGCATCTACACACAATTCAACTTTCTAAATGAGGAGGGACCCGAGGGATTTTCAAGATTTTTTCTGGGGTGAGGCTGAGGAAGGTGGAAGGAAGGGGGGCCCTGTCGAGGGTTGAGGGGGCGGAGGGGGCGGCCGGGGGCCAGGGGCGCGCAGTTTCCGCGGCGGAGCGCGTTTCGCCCATGCAGGAAGGTTGACTTCAGACCGCGCAAGCCTCACTGCAGTTGTTGCTTTTAAACCAATAAGGTTGGGACAAGAGAATAGCTGCGGTTTGCATTACAAAAACAAAAACAAAACCCAAAGGGGAAAAAAAAAAAAAAAAAGGAGAAAAAAAAAAAGAAGGCGAAGGGGAGTGAGGAGGAAAGCGGGCGCGGGAGCGGCAGCGTGCCCCCAGGCACTGCCTGGGCAGACACACAAGGCTGAGCAAACAGACGGCGGGGCTGCAGGCAGCCTCCCTCGGCCGCGCTNAAACCGTAAGCGCGCCCTGAGCCCGCGGAGCTGCGCCCGGCACCGTGAGTACCCGGGGGCGCGGGCACTGACAGCGGCCGCGGCGGCAGCGGCACGGGCAAAGCGGGAGGACGGCACCGGGGAACGGGGGCGGCTGCAGCAGCCCGGAGGAGCGCGGGGTCCCGCGGCGGCGGCGCCGGGATGCGCGGAGGGGCAGGGGCGCGTTCCGCGCTTTCTGCCGCTCCGGAGGAGAGCGGCGCTCAATTATAAATCACTGGGTGCAGCAGTTAATTTTGGCCGTAGTTCAGGCTGGGGTTTGTCGGCTTCCCACAAAACAGATGTTAGGAGGTTCTGTTTATTGTGATCGGCCAGGTTTGGGGATTCTCCTGTTTGATTTCCTCGAGTGCTAATGGTTCGGCAGATAGGAGTAACGTGATGGTGAGATGTTAAATGGGGGGTGGAAATAGGCACGTACGGTACGAAACCAGCGGACCTTGTTGAAAGAGACATGAGAGCGTGAGAAAAATAATAAAATTGGGAGGAAGAATGCCTGACAGAGATTTTGACAGTGCTTTCTGAAGCAGGAAATCCTTTTGCTTAATATGTTTAAATTTTCCAAACACCAAGGAAAACATGCAGATCCCCACAGGAGAACTTTTCAAGATGACAGAATAAACATCTACACAACTGAAATATTTGACGTTTATTGACATTTTAGGTGGCTTATTTAGAACGGTGATCTTAGAACGAGGAAGTTAAAGACCTTCTGAAGTCTCATTAAATTTACATCTTGCTTTTGAGCAACCAAAACCCACCAAACATTCTCTCGGTGTTTCAAACACCAAGAGGAAGGACTGCCCTTTACAGTGCAAGATTGATTCTGGAAAAGTAAAGGTGTTTAGTGCATTTAAAAATGTTTCTTTGAAGGTGGTTGGGTTTTGGTGTGTTCTTTTCTTTCTTCTGTAAGCAAACATCTAAAACTGAGGTAAGCGGAAGAGATAAAAACTTTCTGGGAAAAAACATGATAATGTGTTTCATGTAGTTTGTTTAAATTTAAAAATGAGCACCGAGGGAAATTTGGAATAAGAAGTGGAAATGTGGTGTAGTGTATCATTGGAAGTTTTTAACATTAGATACCATGTATAAAGATTATTTTATTTTCCATCCCATACTGAGATGGTTCGCAAAGCAGCTGCCAGAACACAGACTACTGGTTTGAGGTGTAAAATAAATTAGTAGTATATATGTGGATATGCATCTTTAAAAGTACACATACTTGTGAATACACATGACAGAATTTTGGATATATAAACACATACGCACACAGCGTTCATGTTGCTCACAAAGCCATGACATGCAGTTTTTAGCCAAGCACCTCACTGCTGTCAGAGTTTTCCCAAGGCCTGGAAGGGTCTGGAAATGAGCAGCCATCCCCTCTCAGCAGTTCTGCGCAGTGACAGACGGCTTGAGTCACGCTTCACCTTAGGAGAAAAAAAGAATGAGTAATCATTTTGTTTGAGTTGCAATAAGTATGAAATATTTCTCAGGAGCCAAAAAAAATCTTGGAAAAGCAGAAAGACATTCTTAAATGGCTGGTCATAATAGAAGCATTGTCACATTGTAGTACTTCTTTCTTAAAGGGAAGAAAGTGTGGGGATTTCAAAACATTTCATTCATGAGTGTATGAAATGAGCACGCAGGATAGCACTTTTAGAAGAATTTAAAATAGTAATTAAAAATTAAATAACTGCAATTACCTGATTTTGCTTTAATAAGTATAATTTGTCTTTGATGAGAATGTCTAGTGAAAAAGCCCTACCTCTTCCCTTAGAGCCCAGCAATATATGATTATTGGAAGAGTGAAAGTATTACCAAGTTTCCTGGGTTGCCAGCAAGGTGCCTTTCTGCAGCCAATTTGCATTTTAGTTTTGTAACATTTTGGCTGTTGAAGCCATTATGTCGGTAGATACCGACTGTGCTGTGCTTTTAGGGAGGCAAAGAGTGCTGTTGGGAAAAAGTCCCTTTCTCTCCCTCCCTCCACCCCTTCCTAAAAATGACAGATTTTTTTTTTTCCTAAGAAGGAACACCCTCATTTGAAAACTGCCATTGTCTTTGAAATTTGCTTCTTTAAAGTAGAACTCTATTTTAAGAGAAAACGTGTGTGCTGGCTATAGTTTTCTGGGTTAAATTCTTATTTTCACTTCGAAAATGTCTTTTCAGCTGGAAAAATGTTTTAAATTATAGCCATTAAAAAAATTGCTCCTAGCAAGCAAAAATACTGTGGAAAACCTGTAATTTAGACAAGTACCTACATTTTATTTGCTCTGTGCTGCTGAAATTTAGAATCCCTTCCCATTTACAGTTTACTTTTCACAGAACATTATTAACTTTTTGGCTTCATACATGATCTTCTGTCAGATGCTTTTGATTTGTAATTTAGCAAAGTATAATAAACAGTGCAAAAGTCATGAATTTTCCTCTGCATCCTGAGCTCTGTGGTAGGGAAAATGTGATAAAATGTGTACCTTAAGTCTTGTTTGATGATCTCTCAAAGCAAGTTTGCCTTCTGGAAATAATTTCTGGGGTTGAAGAGCATGGTATTAACAGATTTAATGTGGCTATTCAATGGATTGGTGGAGTACTATGTGAGGTTTAACAAAATGAGAGAGACAAATTGAACATCAACAAAACCTACATCTGTGAAGAATTATAAATTTAATTAGAAAAAAAGGCAAACTTAAAAGACCTCATTAACTAATCAGAATTTGATGTTACTGATTTAAGATTCTTAAATGGATGAATTTTAAGTAGCTTTGCTATCACTGTCCTTTTTTTCTCGTCATGTCCTACACACAGTGCCCAATCTGCAGTCTGTATTAAGGAGAAAGATGCGAATGTTACTTACAACAATCAAATTATGCACAGTAATGTTTTCGAGGAATTAAGAAGAACGTGTAGGCCATTTGGCTTATAAGGCATTTTTAGTTTAAGGTTTAAGCAGAGCACTGAGTATGAAGGGGGTGTGACAGCTCTTGTTTTTGGGGTTTTTTTAGGGGGGGGTTGGTGGTTTTTTTGGTTTTTTGGTTGGGTTTTTTCACTTTTTTTTTAATGAGACCCATTTTTGTCTGGGTAAGGTGAAGCATTCGGGTTTTTTCCCCCACTTTTTATTTGATATGCGAGTTATGTTGCCAAACTTCAATTATCCAGAAACCTGTTGACAAAATAGGAATATATGAGAGAAAGCACAAGCACACACCACCCAGAAATGTTTTTATCCTATGAACTAACTGGTCATCATAAGTGTGGTTCCTTACTACGCTGTAATTTTGTACTGCACATAAAAAACTGAAAGCATGTGAAGTGTAGCATTTTGTAAACTGTAACTAATTTCACTCACATCTGTGTCTAATTGTTGTCTGCATTCGCATTCTTGAGAGTAGATTTATTTTTCCTGGACCACTCTGTGGATTCAGCTGACCAGCCTAAGTGAGGATTAGTTGTTTTAAAGTTATTTTGATTAAAGAGTCATTTTTAAATTTGGTAACGTGCAACACATGGTTTAAATAATCCTTGAGACACAAAGGAATATATCTAAAGTACGTCTAATGAAAATGAAAATTGTGGATATGAACTTTCACAAATCATAGAGTGTTGGAGGACATTTAAGGTATATATTTAATTCACTTTGAATGAGCTGGTTATTTTTTTTGCCCTGTCCCATGAATCCATAAATGAGATCTTTCTCACTATGCACATACATGAACATGTATATACGTGTATATTTTCAAATGTACAGAAGTTATTATTTTTGTAAAAATTTGGTACTTAAAATAGTGAGGATTAAATGGTTTTTTAATTTTAATCAAGTATGAATAATTCTGTAGGGCATGTTGGTAAATATCAGCTAATTAAAGCACCCATTTGAAAAAGGAGGTTTTTTCCTCTTTTAAAAGATATGTTTTAAAAGATCCCGTACAAGAGGGAGTGAAGATAGCTCTATACACAAGCTTAGTTCTCACCTATAATTTTTTCCAGGTGTTTAGAAGTAACAGCAGAAGCATATCCTAAGGCACTCTGCAGCAGTTTCTGGGGTAAAGAACTGAGGGGAAAAAATCCTTAAACCAAAATGCACAGTTTTGACTGTATGTCCTAGTCTAGTTTGATTTGGCATGCAACAATGTATTGAAAAGCGTGTTATGCAGTACTTTAAGTACCCAGTTATAAAAAGATTGATGTTTTTCAGCATGCATTATTGCATGCTTCTTGACATCATTTGTAATGTTCTTCTTTGCCTGACTGCCCCTAGCAGTTGTTTACTCTTGCTAGTAGTAATTCTGTCTGTGATTAAAAATAACAAAAAACCCACCCTACAGACACATAAGTAGGATTTGCTTGGATGATTTTTATGGCACTTAAAATGCCTCATCTCCCTTGTCTTTGCTCTGTGATGGTTTAAGAGATGTCAGTTCAGGTTGAATGGAAACGCACAAGAAGGATCCTCACTGCAGACATTAAGAGAATATATACCTTGCCCAGAGAAGCTTTCATGTGCTTTTAAGCTAGCAGTGTCTAGCAGTGTATCTCCACCTGAATTTTATCACCTGCTGACAATTGTTACTGGCTAGAGTTTGTTAGTAAAATATCAGTGTTTTTCTGATGGAATATGAGAACTGTTACTCACCTGAGTTATAAAAGGAATAATTTTGTTAAACTAAAAAATTATTGGTGGGTTTCCCAGTGGAACCAGATTCCTTTTCTTCATGAGTGACCTCAGAGGTAAATGCTACAGCTTCCTCCCATTTATTCAGCCAGAAGTATCCTTTTAAGTCATTTTATCAGAAATCTCATTAGCAACTGGAATTTTTACGAGTCAGACTATGCAATAACGTGTTGAGTTTTTATTTTAATTCTACCTGGCTGGAGATGGGCTTCTTTTAGAGATGATTCTGTGAGGCTGTTGGCTGTATAGTGAAGGTCTTTACCATAGTGAGACTTGCCCCTTTTTATTCTTTACCCCTCCTCCACAAAAAAATAACATCAGCATCTCCAGCTTGCCTTTGGGGTGAGCTTGGCTTGTGGGTTCCCTTCCCAGGCACAGGGGAAGGATGGTGAAGAGCAAAGAGGAAAACCAGTATGATGAGGGCAAGAATTTGTCAGGACCGAAGGGGAAAGGAGGGATGAGAAGAGGCCAGAGGAGCGGAGGATGCTGAGGGGCTTGGGGCTGCGGCAGCCCGTGCTGCCCTTGGCGGGGCGGCGCGGCGGGGTTACCTTTGCGGGGTGCAGGCAGAGCCGAGCCGAGCCGAGCCGTGCCGTGGGAGGAGTGAGCCCCTCTGCAGCTGTCACGGGCCCCTGATGAATCACTATCCCGTCACTTGGCTGCCGTCCCCTGGCGCGGGGAGGAGGGAGAGAGACCTGCCGGGGAAACAACAGTTGAGCCTTCAATTTAAAGACAATATGCCTTTCACGGGCACCGCACCCTCCTCCTCTCCCTTTGGATTTAAAGGACAGAATTGTCATCCTTAGTGATATCCTTTCTTTAAATTAAGGCCTCATAGTAAAGCGGAGTAATAGAAGCTTCTGTTTGTTTCCCTGGTTTACAGGTGCAGAAGTCCCAAACGAGTTCAGATGTTGCTGTTTCCTCAAGCTGCAGGTAAGGATTTGACCGAAAATTGCTAATTTTTTCCAAGTCTTTAATTGTTGGGGATTTTTTTTAACTTCAAGTGATAAGTAAAATATTTATTCTTGTTTCCCACATTAAGCAGATGAGTAAAGGCTGGAGCGTAGCTTTTACGTGCGTGCAATCAAGTCTGTAAACCATGAGCACGTAACTTTTTCACTGAATTGTTTGAGTTTATATTCAATACTGGCATTTTGAATTCATTGCAGTATCATCTTCTTTTTTGTGTAGATTGTTTTAGGTACAGAAATATTAAATAAAGGATGTATGTTTAGAACCTGTGATAAAATTTCTGTTAAAATATGAAAGCTTTGTACCTGATATGACACTTAGGCTTCAGGATATTTATACATTACCATTAGCAGGAGTATTTTTATATATAATTTTAATAGTCTTTAAAAGAGCCTAAGCATTTCTTTTAAACTGAAAAATTACTGGTTCAAATGCCTTGGAGGCACAGTAACCTATGAAGTTTCTGCTGGGAGCAATTACTTAGAATGAGTACATCAAATAACAATATCAAAAGTTTTAGGTATAAAGGAACAGAAGGATAGGGCACTTCAGTCATAAGCCCCAACATCAACCAAGGGATATGTCATGGTGGTGATGGCTGTTGGCCTTTTAATGTAAGGCTATTGAAAGCACAAATCTGAAATATTCAGCTGCTTTTGTGCTGCTTAAACATTTAATTTTTGCTTTATCGGAATTGCTCTTTTCTCATTTTGACTAAGCGACAGCTGCTGAGGTACAGCAGAGTGCTAAGGCACACTAACGCCTGTATGGCTTCACTGTATGTCGGTCATATCCCTTTTCAATTGGGCACGCTTTATGTAATCCACAAAGCAAACAAGTGAGCAGACATAATAATGTTTTAATGCTGCATTTGTTTCAAAGGAAACAGAGGAACAATTAAGTAGTTTGCCAGAGTAAACACATACATCAGGAATATCTCATTCCCTGTCAGTAGATGATAGGTTTCCACAATTGCGTCAAGTGTTTTATTTGGTTTGGAGGCCCATTATATTGCCACTGAGTGGTAAATCTTGAAAAAGCGGAGTGTTAATTTGTTTTTAAGAGAATATATGTCTTCATATATTGGTGATTCCATATTTTTACATATTTTAAAAAGAAACCATTAAATCAATTTTTAAAGTACGGTACTTGGAATCTAAATTTTATTTAGTTACAAGCTGCAAAAATAATTACAGTAGCTGGTCAGTCGTGTGGGGCTACAACATGAGTTAAGCACTGGAAAAGATCAAATTGGGAGAAGTAGTTAATTTTTTACTAAGTGTTTCTGGGATGTTGATAAATAGCAGTCTGCATCTCATAAAGCCAGTTCCACTGTAATTCATGTTGACTTATGTCACTAAAACTAGTTGCATCTTGTTTGCAGGTCTATGGAAATGCAGGATCTAGCCAGCCCACATAGACGACTAAGTGGTAGTAGTGAATCCCCCAGTGGTCCAAAACTTGATAACTCCCATATAAATAATAATTCCATGACACCCAATGGCACAGAAGGTGAGCCAGCCTTTTTTTTTTTTAAGTGTTTCGTAATTTGTTTTTTCTCCTTGTTGCTTTGGTGTTCTTGCAGTCAGCAAGCTATATAATGTTTTACTATTTTAGGTGTTCCGTGTTTATTCATATGGTACATAAAGGTAATGTTCAGTGTTTATCAGTAGTTACTATTATCAAGTTTCAGCAATAGCTTTCATTACAGGTTTATGTTTCTTTCATGGAGTTTGAATGGACTGAGCAGGTAATATGTGCAGAGCTTAAATTAAAAAAAAATCAAAAAACTGAAAAGGAAGTTCAATGATGAGAGAAAAAAAGTAGGTGTTTACAATTGCCATAGTACAAAATGCAATTTTTCAGTCTTTTTTACTAGTTTGGTATTTCCTTATGTTCTCACTTTTTGCAAGCTCCTAAGGCTATGAGAATTTTGTCAAGTAGGCTAATAAAACTGAGTGTTGAAAGTTCCTCAGGCTAGCTTGCTGCTCTGATGGAGTGGACAAAATTCAAACAGGTGTAGTAATTCAATGGGGTAAACTGATACCTATTTCTCAAGAAGCAGTCAGGCAGTTGATAAGTTATGTTTGTTCTCAGTAGAATACTAACAACAGAACAACCTAACAGCTTTGCCAGTAATATAATACATCTATACTACATATAATAATACATACAATGAAACACAGGACGGTTTATACAACAAGCAGCAAAACATGCTCTTTCCTGTAGCATTTCTATGGCAATAGTGGGAAAGATCATACATGACATTTGGCTGGCTGTGTGAACAGAGACTTAATGCATTACTAGGAGAGAGAGTCACGCAGCTTCACTATTGCTCTTCAGTATAAACGTATAGGTAAACTGCTACGACCCTCGTAGCATAGATACGCCTTTTTTATTCCTAGGAACTGGGTTGTAGTAGTGCTGTCAGACACTAGGATTATGGACATGAGTTGCATTTTTCCAGGAAAGGCACATGTCAGTCAAACAGATGTTATCCCCCCCTCAATTCCCCAGATATTTCTGTTATTCGTTCTAATTGGAGTCCTTGGTAGTGGGGACGGTTTATGGGTTATCAGATTAACAGGAATTTGTGCCAGACTTGTGTATAATTTACTTTTTGCTATTGCTATAAAAGTGTTGCTGCAATCAAATATTAAGCCATTTAGAAAAAAAAATAGCTTTTTAAAGAATAAATAAAGTGCTTACTGTGCTCATGTATTTTAAGCAGCAAAAATTATATGTCCATAAATGAGTCTTCTTCTTTTAAAATACACAAGTATGTTGTTATATTTTTATATCATATTACCAGGTATATGCCACTTCTGGTACGGGATAAAATTGCCCTTTCAAATTAAAATTCCTTTAGCTCACAGAAGCCTTTGTTGTAAACTTCATGAGCTTTTCTACCTTCTATATAACTTGAAGGTTCTTTTGTAGCACAAAAACAGGGGGTGTTCCTTGAAACACTGAAAGATGTTCATCGTCTGACTCGACTTTTTGTTTGGCATGTGGTACTGTGTGCATACACTCTGAGAAATTCTTAATATTCCTTTGTCAGGAAATGAGGTATCTATTGTATCTGTCTAATAATGCACTGATCTCAGGTAAAAGATAATTTTGGAACTAATATCCCGACTTCTAGGTAGGTATCAAAGTTTATTGAAGAAAATCAATGAAACCAAATTAACTTATTTATCTGACACTAGAATTTTACAGTTTAAAAGCATTTGGACTGAATTCTACCCAGAAAGCTCTAACTTGCAATACGTGTTTGTCTCCTGAGATGAAGCCAAATGGTTTTCTTTTGTTTGCCCTTTTCCCTCAGGTGACATGACCCTCCTCAGCACTGCAGACTGGTTGCTCAGCCCTAGCACACAGAGCCCCGCAGGTTTGGGTGCTGCAGTGGGCGCAGCAGGCGTGGGCACTCAGCATGCGATTTCGGATGTGGTTCTAAAAGTGTCCCAAGAGATAGCTTGTGCTTGGTGGTTCTGCTCTAAGCTTTCTAATTTGAAAATTCCTGTCTCTGATTGCTCTTAAGTGACAAAGAAGGAGAAGTTTTTCAAAGAAACCAGTAGAATAATTTATTTCTGAATGAGGTGTGTGCCAAGAGACAAAATTTGTGAGTGAAGCAGATGTCTAAGAATCTGAAGGTGGAATTTTTACTACTAATCTGTTTTATCTTGAGAAAATGTTTTGTTAGGCTCCTTGAGCCGCTAAAGAGACTTAAGAAAAAGTGGAGTGAATGAAGCAAAAGTTTCCTATTTTTTAAATGAAGGGTGAAGTAAAATTATTTTTTCTGGGATTCTTGAAGCAGAATCCTGCTGAGACACAAGTGGTTGATTGTAAGGACGCGGTTTTAAGGGCTTGCCGAACACCTCTTTTTAGATGCTGCAGTGTGGTTTGCTTGCCCATTGCACGTGGAGTGGAGATGTGGGTTGCTGGAGCTTCACGTTTCAAATATAATATGTGAAACCAGCTCCTAGTCTACCATGCACACATTCTCACTAACATGAAAGAGCCCTCCTTCTCTAGCATAAGAGATCTTCATGTGACTGAGAAGCAGGGCCTCTAGGTATTTGCATGTTATAAATATCTTGTAAAGATATGTTAAATTTGATTTGACTGTGGGTGTGATTTTGACAGGTTTCCATACCCTGAAGCACAGGATATGTTCACTAGATGAGGGGAGGGGAAGAAAAAAGAAGAAGGAGAAAAAATACCTGTCCCAGAGTGAAATGGCTGCATTTCAAACAAATGTTCATTAATTCCTCTAAGGCACATTTTCAGACTTGTCTTCTATTGATGTTTTTCTGCAAGAGGATGTGGTTGGAAGATAGCTCACTTTGTTAGCTAATATTTTTAGCTTCACACTTATCTGTAAGTTTTCAAAGCACTGAATGGGGATTTTAGTTGTGCAATTCAGTCTGAATTGTATCTCTACATGCAGCTTATATATAATAACTCTTTGTGTGCTTAATTTCACTTTGATAGAGCAAAATTCTTCTCCTGGCCAGGCAGCATGGTCTTCATTGATGGGGAAGTAACAAGGAAATTATAGACTTTGACTGGGTAGAAATTTCCCAGGATCAAATGCAGAGGAGTAACACTAAAATGTCTGGCTAAAGGCACTCAGAAAAATCAGTCCTAGTATGCCAAGGTGGTGCTGATTATATAAATACTACAGTATTTGAAGTTTCCATGTTCTCTTTGAATGTATTTCCACAATATACCCTCTATTGCAGAAAAGAGCAGACCCTGCACACCATAAAAATTATGGCCCTGTATGACTTGAATAAGAAAATCTCTTAAAAAAAATTATTGGAGTAGGAATCAAAATGTTCGTAGCTGTGCCTTATCTCTAATCTTCCTTTGTCGGTGAGTTGCCATGGTGGGTTGATACTGAAGGAGTTAAAGGAACAATAACAACGGAAGCTCATAAAATTGCCATTCATTAAGTTTTATCAGACAGCTGGTGGCTATTCCAACACCAGTGCCCACTTTGGTAGATACCCTTTAGAGGGGAAAGGCCATGAGTAATCAGTAAATTTGAAAGGAGTAGGAAATCTGTTTTCCATAGCAGACGACTGCATCGAGTTTCTGCCTACGGTGATCTTTACTTTTATCTTAAGAATGTAAATCAAATCTGATGGATGGCATAGAGTGAGAAACAGAAGCCTGTGGCCCATCATGATGAGGTTTTATGAAACTGGAATGGAAGATAATATATGAGGACTGGGCGAAGGAGCTGTGATTTTCTGAGTAGCTACTCTTCATTCATTTAAGGAGTACAGACCTGCTACTGCCCTTTTATATGAGCGTTCAAGAAGGACAGAGGGAAGGCATTGTCATATCAAGTGGGAAGGGAAAATGGATAACAAACTGAAGATCAGATTTTCAAAGATACATAGGAAGGGAGGCTTCAAAGGGAGTTGGACATCAAAATTCCTTTGGAAAAAAAATGATTCTCGCTCTTTAAGTACCTGCTGCAACATGAGAATGAGATCTCACACAAAGGCAGTCAAAGCTCTCCACTACAAGACTATCTGATGTGTGGCCATTAGAAAGGTTGTTTTAAGTCTGGTGAACATAAATCCATCTTCAGGGTTTCAAAAGGCAGCACTGTGTGGTATGTTTGCTGTCAAGTTGCAGTATTACAGAATGGAGAAAAAATTGTTTTCAGTACTTCCTAAAGTAATGGGGGAGTAAGATGTTGAAATCCGTAGAGAGGGTAGAGCTGGTTGTTATGGCATGTAGATTTCTCTAAGTAAATTATATTTCTATAATTATATTTCATGTAATTCTAGCAATATTTTGTAGCACTCGAAATAGTATTTTAGTATTACAATTAAGCAATTCATATTGGCAGTGAATATTTTTAAATTTATTCCTATGTTTCTATATTTTTTGTATTTTTGTGTGCTTTGGGGTGCAAAGTTGTGGTAGGTGATGGTAATCAGACAAAATTATGCTTTTTTTGTTGATGGTTGGATTCTGGTACCTTTTAATTACTCATTTCTGGAGTTGCTGCTAATTATGTATGCTGAAGTTTCTATGCCTGTGTTTGCAATAAGGAGCTTGATGGTATGAAACTTGTAATTGAAACCTCCGTATTTAGACATCCTGAAATAATAGCATACTAAAGGTAGATGTAATATTTGCCTTTTAGTAGGGTATTAGCAGAAAAAGCTGTGGATGCTGACTTCTTTACTCATCCCACAAGAGTGCAAGAGAACAGTCATTTGGCCATAGGCAAAAACTGCAGAGGTCCTGGGCTCCCAAAAGCAAGCTGGGGGTCTGTAGAGGCTAGTAAGAATCTTCAACCTGATGTCACTTCTGGAGGATAAAAATCAGGTACAGCCGGTTTATGTGAAGGCAAGGGGCTGACTTGGACTATCCTTTCTTCCCTGCTCTCCACCTTTTTTCCTTGCTGTATTACATTGGCTTTCTTCCAGACTCTTTGTCTTACCTGTGCTTTTATTCTCCTGCTTCCCCGAGAGTCTTTCTGTCTATTCTAAGCACATGAAGCATAACACTCTATTATTCCTCTTTCATAGGTACTTGGCCAGTAAAATGACTTGTCCACTTCTCTGCTGACTCAGTCAAGCAACTCCTTTTGCAAGGTCTTGGGGAGGAGACTGGCTAATAAATATTTATGTAATTACTGTCTTTTCTATATGTATTTATATCCATTTTTGAAAGATTCTCTATTTTGGTTTCCTCCATAAGTTTTTCCTGAAAGAAAGGACCTCATTTAAGTGATAAGTTAATAGCAATGCTGGTTCCCACAGGTATTTGAGGGAGACAAAATACTCCAAATTGTAAAATACTCCATTTTGTAAATTACTTTACAAAAAAAAAGGAACATCTTGGAAGCACCATTATTTTAATATCTTTTATTTTTGCATGCTTCTCATATAGATGTTCACAGCACATGCTTTTCAGATTGTGGATGAAGTGTGGTGGTGTGAGAGCACCCTCTGAGTGTGTCTGAGGGTCCCAGAGCTCCATGTGCACAGTGGTTGTGCACAGGCTGTGGGATTTCAAGGACCTGTGAGCATGTCCACTACCTTACTGAAAACTGTAGCCACAACACATCGTTCTAGGTGTGGTGTCCTTCCAGTGGGACCAGCCTGTTATGCACATGTGTGTACAATTGTGTGATTCCATACACAAATATCATATGAAATGTCATATGTCATATGCCTGGCCAGTAATACAGAGAGAAGGAAATCCAGCCCCAGCTGTCACTGTGCACCTGCAGAAACTGTTTCCAAGGAAGAGAAGTTGAACATCTTAGTCAAAGATCACATCTTAGTAGGGTGGTGTTTGAAGAGCCTTAGCAACTTCAGACGCATGACTTGATGATTTAGCATTTGCATTTGCATCTTATAATCTTCTGATCAGTTTTGCTTGTCCTAAGTAGATAGAAAAGCATGAAACTTGGTTACACTTTGGGGTTAGCCATGTCATCTGACCCTGGTCAGTCAGTGAAGTACCTGTGCCACCAGGTTTGATGAAACAAGCTAGGGAATTTGCTGCTGGTGGTGCTGGCTGGAGGGGAATGGAAGATAGCACTGTTCCTCTTTGTCCAGGTGAATTTGGCTTTAAGTCTGTCAGTCCTGGAGTTCAGATCCTGGCCAAATGTAGAGCATATTATTTCCCATTTATGAAAAGTGCCACCTGCTTTGTTATTGTTTTTCTGTCTTCATGAGTTAGTCTTGTGTCTTCTACATAGTCTTGTGTCTTCTACCAGAAATGGCAGAGCAGGCTTGACTTCTCCATGCTGCTGTCTTGTTCACCTGAAGACCTCCATGTTTCCAGAAGGTAGTGAAGACAACCTTCTTTCCCCTTAATGGCTGGCCTGTGGTGTTTTGTGGTCATTCTTTCCGGCTTTGGTTAAAGAACATGAATACTGTTTGTGAACACTGCAAATTGTTAAATGTGCATGGTCAGATTCCCAACTGAAAAGAGGAAAAGCAAAAAAAGGAAATAGAATAGTCCATGACACCCCTAAAAGGATTGCTTTTGGGTATCTGCTGCCTCCATTTGCAGAGGAGAGATACAAACATTTGGTATAATAGGACATGTGAGTGTGAAGGGGTAAGAGCCTTAGTTTGACTCAGATACTCTCATCTCCTAGCTGCAGTGAATGAGACTGTTTTAACCCATGACTGTACTCGTCAGATAAATATCCAAGTTGAATCTTGCTTAGCAGCTACAAATACTGTCCAACCTTGTCCCTATGCAGATGATTTTGAATTTTCTTTCGGATCTTGCACTATAGCAGTGACACCATTTCTTTGTAAATTTAAGGTTTTTTTGCTAGGTGAGCGGGTGCAAGGATGTTAAAGGTCTTTCACCTGAAATGCATAACATAAGAGGAAGATGAGGGTCATGCTGGTGTATGTGGTGAAACCTAAGTGTTAGCCACAGCCCAAATACTGGAGAAGTTCTGAAGCCTCTCACATCAGAGGAGGGGAAAGCAGGGAACAGTCTGGGCTTGAACTAGAATGTGCTGCTTTGAGCAGGGACTTTCTTTGAAAACCATACAAAAATTTAGGCTGGAAATTACCTTCTGGTAGTTTCCAGACAATGAGATTCAGGAAGAGTTCTCTGCTTTGAGAAGCAGTAACAAGTAAGTTTATCAGGCTTCATGGTCAGAAGCTGATGATTTGATAATCTGTGATAGACAGTAATATCCTGGACAGGAATTAGTATAATTGAGTAACCTGTAACCTTTTTATAATTGCAAGATTCTCTACAAACAGAGGAGTGTTTGAATAAAATAATGGAAAATACCATCAGCTTAGAGGTTCAAGGTAGAATTTTTTCTTGTTGTTAGTAACAATTATCTTTAAGCTTCCAGGTGAACTCTGGGCTTCTAGTGAGTACAGAAAGAGGATGGTGTCAAGCAAAACAGTGTGTGAATAGCAATTGATACATAAAATACTTAATCTATATTTACATGGTGTTTAGTTACCTCTATTATTTGAAGATGAGACAAGCCAAAATAGGGCAAGAGGTTGTGTTTCTATGTATGTCTATAAACAAACTAACCACTACACTTTGTTGAGTCTCTTTGTAGCCCAGGAACACTGAGAGCTGTCAGCCAGGAATAATTTCATTTTGCCCACTTATTCATTTTACCCACTTATTTATATAATACAAAGAACATAATATTATAGTGTTAATTCTATCTTAAAACTGCAAAATTAAAACCAATTCAATTAGTCAGGCATGTTTGCAATATTTTTATTCTGATCTAGTGTATATGGCATAGCTGTTAACAAAGATGAGTTCAGAAGAGCAAGCCTTATATGTATTTAATGTCATAAAAGCAATTTTTAAAAGATATTTAAAAACCTTACTTTTTGCATGCTTGAAGGTGCAATCTTTATGAGGTATTCCTACAATTTCTATATTAGGAGTAGCCAAATATTAGGTCTTTAAATCCATATTTAAAATAGCCAGCATCTCATTCCTTGTAACACTCTTTACTGATATATATACCAGGAACTGCATGACAAGCTGTGAACTCAGAAAGTTGTTACTTGGCCAACGGACCACATGAACTTGTGGGTTCTGGTCTGAAGTTCTCTCTCTCAGGGGAGTTCAGAAACTGCCATGTGAGTAATTTTTTAACCATCTTTTGCTATACAGCTGACAAAACAGGGCACGTTGCACTTGCAGTCTCTGAGTTCCTTTAGAAGAAAAATCTTGACAATAAATATAGCATTAGCTCAGCAGTTGTGATATCTCTGAAGTTTTGTGCTTTTTTCTTCAAGCTAGCGTTTGTGCTATTATCTGCTACCCCTATTTTTTTCTATTGTTCTATGCGTTGTTTTCTTACACAGTTTCTTTTTAAACCTTTTTAGAATCTCACAAATGACTAGAAACAAAAAATGAGGAAAAATATCTCTTTGTTGATGTATTTTCTTAAGCTCCTTGGTATACAAACCAAATCTAAATCACTGGTTCTAAATAAACACTGAATTTTTGCAGCAGATTAAGAAGACATTAGTCTTCTTCTTGAACTTATTGATAATCTGTTTTATTACATGAGTGATTCTCTAAAGTGGCACTAAACCTTAGTCGTATATTGCTAAATCAGAGTCTGTCTAGAATTCAAGTTTGATGATTCTGCACCTCTGTAAAGGTCGGTTTTGATAAAGAAGCAATGGGAATGGGAACTTTCCTGTGTCACTTTCCACGGTCTCTGCCACAACTGAGCGTGGTGTTGGCGGTTACTGGCAAGCTTGCAATGTGTGCTGTCTAGACGTGGCAATATTCCCACTCACTTCCCAGTGTCATCTTGTGAAAGCTTAGGACATGTTGCAGAAATGTTAATTGTCATGGAAAATGTGAAGAGCTGGAATCCAGAGCACCCATAAGCAGCATGTGGCAGGGCCAGATCTGTGCCTGACCAAAGCCTGGCTTCCTTGGACAGCTCCATATGTCTCTCATCATAGACGTGGATGACTCATGTGCTGCTGGGATAGCCTGTGAGACTTGTATCCTTAGGCAGTGCCTTTGCAGTTCTCTTTCCCCGTGATTCTGGGATGAAATATGCTCCACTGCAGGTCAGTTTTTGCCCAGGACAAACAAGAGACCTTCTTTTAAAGTAAGAATACATGTAAATATTTCCAACAGCTAAACCCATGGCTATTCTTCTCAGTTTATTTCTTTGTATAGCAAGATTTCATCCTCTTAAATGTGCTTAGGCTGATAGAAGGAAATGTGCAGTAGTTTTCAGGCATTTTGATTAAAGTGCTTGGGGAATGGAGAGTTTTTCAGTACCTCTTCATCTTTGTTAAATTCCCATCTGTGACACAAAGGTTCATTAAGGTTGTGGTTGTTTCTAAAGGCAGCATGATAGGGCACATTCATTATCACCCAAGTCATGGGTATCCAGATCAGGAATAATGGGAACATCCTTTCTTACATCCTATTTTTCTTATCTTCAGGAGATAAAACAGCTTAGAGAGAAGACCAAGTTTTTATGAAAAACTGTTGAGCACCTCAGTCAGCAACTAGAATTCATTCCCATCAAGAAGGCACTGCATTGTAGTTCATGTTTTCCTGTATCTTCAAAAGCAGTATGTCTAGTAAACAGCATTCAGTTTTAAACTATGTTGCATAGAAATATTTCTCATTAGTCATAGAGACAGAAATTCCATTTTGATGACATTTTTCTGAAAATGGTATCTTGAACAAGGATCCAGATGAGTGCTCGGAGGCCCATCCAACCTGGCCTTGAACATTTCCAGTGATGGGGCAGCCACAGCTCCTCTGGGCAACTTGTTCCTGTGCCTCACTGTCCTCAGAGTACAGAATTTCTTCCTGATACCTAATCTAAACCTGCTCTCTTTCCCTTTGGCTCCATTCTCCCTTTTCCTGTCACTACATGTTCTTCTAAAAGGTCCTTCTCCGTCTTTCTTGTGGGCTCCCTTCAGGTGCTGGAAGGCCACAATTAGGTCACCCCAAAACCTTTTCTAGGCTGATCAATCCCAAATCCTGTAGCCTTTCCTTGCAGGGGAGGTGCTCCACCACTCTAATCATCTTGGTGTCCCTTCTCTGGACTTGTTCCAACAGGTCGATGTCCTTCCTGTGCTGGATGCAGCACTCCCGGTAGTGTCTCAAAGAGCAGAGCAGGGGGCAGAATTCCCTCCCTTGCCCTAGTGGCTGTGCTGCTTTTGCTGCAGCCCAGGATACAGCTGGGCTTTCTGGGCTGCAGATGGACATTGCCAGCTCTCATCTAACCTCTCGTCCACCAGAAATCCCAAATCCTTTTCAGAAGTGCTGCTTTTTATCTAGAACAACTGATGCTATACTTTTCTATATTGTGTGAACCCTAGCATAGTCTTCAGACTGCTAATTTGCAGTGATCCAAAAATGAAGAATATGGCATATTGTTTCTCCAACAGAGAAGAGGAAGAGTTTGGAGAAAGCACATACTGAAAACTTCCACCCTTTACTCCAAATTAGGTTGATCTGTCTTATCTTCCTCTCTTTTCCTGCTCCGCAGATACAGAGGAAAGCATCTTTCATTGTTATTTCCAAAAGTATAACTGCATTATGGACTTCTGGGGAACTTGGAGTAGTCTGTGAGAGAAGTATGAGTCTGACTGTAAAATGTAGCTGTGATAACCTTCTAAGACAAAGCAGAAGATAATGTAGATGCTATAATTTTTCATATCTGGATTGACCAACTGTAGGACATGCTGTAAAAGTCTGGTAGTTTCTGAAAAATTACTTGTGATAGACACTTTGCAATGAATATTTCATTGTATCTGTGTGTTAGACTTTCAGTATTTAGTCATCCATTAAATGGATGGTGAATAACTTATATGCTGTGTTTTTAAGAAATACCTTTGTATTAGAGTTATGGTTCAGATCACGAGTGCACTTTTGAAGTGAACCTCGTGGCCACCTTTTCTTACCACATTAATTCCCCTTAGGGATTCTCTTGGACTTCACTTGTTTCAAAAAAGCTGCTTTGCAGAAGTGCAGCTAATGTTCTCAAGCTGAATAACCCCTCTCAAAAATGCCTAACCTCTGGACACTGGACCTTCTGCCCCAACCATTTCACTTCATGAAACTTTCCTAAATGAACTGCACTGCTTGCTAATGCAGACACAGCAGAGTTTTGTGTGCAGCTAAGCACTGACCTCCCAAGTTAGCAGACAAAAATCCTGTATGAGAGTCAAAAGAAAATAATGGACGATTAGTAAAATCTTGAGAGATTTCTTACAAATCCCATGGAGGAGGCTTGGTGAAGGAAACAGACATACAAAAATAAGAATCTGGATTGGCAATGAAAGGAAAGGTCTTTTGTGAAAGAGGGAAGTCCCTCTACCTCACCCTTTCCAAACTTGGTACCAAAGGGTTCCTGCTAATGATGGTTGTAATTCCTGAACACGCACGTATAGACAAGCATACATGTACACATGTATGCATGTGTGGTGACACTGAGGCTTTACATGTCAAATGGGGTGCAGTTTACCTTGGTTTTCTCAGCTTGGCTCCTGGCAGCCTTACAGAACTGCCTCACTGAAAGGTCATGTATGCACCAGCGCTGGCGCGTGGGCAGCGGCCTCTCTGTGTGTGTCAACAAGGGCAAAAGGGGGGATGTTGATAGTAAGATCAGCTCTGTTGTTTTCTGAAACATCCTCCTCAGTTGCTTTTGGCGTGCTGTAACCCCAAAAGCCAGGTGTGTAAAAATGGATTTGAGGGATTGCCATGATGTTCTGCTAACTCTCTGGGAGTAGCTATTGGTGCCTGTTTTACATCCATGCCGGGTCAGCCCCATCCTTGCTTTTTGGATCAGGGTACTGTCCTGATCCAAACATTACAGAGTTTGCACTGGACTGACAGACAGGGAAATTGTTTATTTACTTGAGGCTTTATTAAAAGCCATGAATTGATTATTAATTATGAATCAGCATGAGTCAGGAGATAATCTCTTGGTGTCTTTCTTTTTTACTCTCAGACAGCCGTGTTATGTTGTGGGTGCAGGGGGTATAAAATGTTACAGCATTCTTTGCAGTATTTGGTGAGGACTGTGTTCCCCTTTGTTTATTCAGGGTTGTTGTGTTTAAAGATGGTTTTAATTTTGAGAGGAGAAATCCACCTCGAGGAAAGTTTTTTACTTCATCACAAATTCTTAATTTTCCTCTGAAAATTTATTTAATTGGAAACAAAATTTGAACAGCCCTCAGCAAAAGCCATCTAAAAATTATTTCGTCTTTTGTCCTATTCAATTTGCTGTCTTTCAAGCCTGTAAATGCTGTGTGACCTGATCTAAATGTGGATCCTTATTGTTGGGTCTGCAGGATTAAGAGGAATCAGGACAGGTGCAGAGAGTTGCATGGGGACTTCTGGTTTGTTATAGTGGCTCTTATTCCTTGGGAACAGGAATAACCCTCTTGATCATCTTATATTTATGTGTAAATCATAGCTGCCAGTATTTTGCATTGTTTGTATACACAAATACATGACATGCAAAATATCGATAGCCATGATTTAGAACGTTTTTGGCAGATTTTTGTTTTATTGAGTTTGTATCTGTAGTGAGTGTGTGTGCATGCGCATGCAAGAATATTAGGAGCATATAGAATATCTTCTGTTTATATTTCTGTAGTTAAAACAGAACCAATGAACAGCAGTGAGATCGCTACTACTACTACCACAGACGGGTCTTTAGACAATTTCTCAGGATCGGGTAAGGAATAAACAAAAGTTTTAAGCTCATCATTTTTTCATTTATTATTTTCTTATCCCGCATGGTCTAAACCTGTGCACATCTCTAAAAAAGCCCTTTTCACTTTACAGCTTATGCCTATTTCTGTTCATTTTAGTCTAAGTCAACAGGAGTTTTCCCCAAGTAAGGAGCATTACATTATCAGGCTTATTAATGTCCATTGGTGTCTTCGGTGGGAGTCTCACTAGGGAGCATTCTGGCCCAGAGTAATTACTTTTTGTTTTCTGTGAGTAAACATACATGCCTCTGTGATTATTATTCTAATTGAGGGGTAGGTCTTCCTCACTTATTGTGATTTATTATTACCAAGGCATTCATTCTTTTGTCAGGCTTCTTTTCTTCGTAGAAGCCAAATGCATCTTAGCTTCTGACAGCATAGAAACACTGTGAGAACAACCTAAGGTGTTTGCTCAGTTTTGCACACCTGTGGACTAACTGTGGTACTTCTGGCACATCATTTTTATGGTGCAATTCAAATCAAAAGAAGGATCTAATAATATATTGTGGGATTACATTTCCATAGTAGCAAAATATGACATCTTGCAACCAGTCAGACTGCTCAGTAGCCAGCCCTTTCCTGGTCTTGTCACAGCCTCCATTTTCTGCCCAGGCTCTTGCGTATGAAAGCATCAAGCCTGAAAGTCCAAAGAAAGGTTTCTAAGGTATTTTAATTCTCTGAAAGAAGAAAATACAGTGTGTAGCTAATAGTAGCTACATACGTCTGTGGTGATCTGACTAAAGGTGGGATTGTAACATTTGGCATGTCTGCGCCCTCACAGGCCACAGAAAAGAAAAGTTATCGGGTGTAGAAGGCACAGAAGGAGGCTCCCTGCTTCCCTGCCAGAGTGTAAAGATGATGTATTTTCCCTGTAGCTGGCCAGGAAAGGGGTAGCTGGTGAGGGCCAATTATGAGTGCCTTGTTTATTTCCAAGTACTTAGCAATAAGGCCTGTTGTTTCTCGGGCTGTCTGATTTTACAGTAGTCTCATAACCTGCCGCTGACCCTTTCCTGGCAAAGGCTTCCAAGCCCACCTTGGGACCTAGAGGAGAAGTGACACCCAGACAGTAACCAGAGAGGGAAGGGCTCCCAAAAATATCCCCCCGGGCAGAGTAGGCCAGCAGAGCCGGCAGGCTCCCAGCAGCACCCAGAAATGCCGACAGAAATGGGATGTGCTGGTGTGAGGCTCCGTGTCAGCAGCGCGGGGCTGCTCGGGGACTGGCTCACAGTGCAGCCTCCTCCACTTACATGTTTCACTAACAGCATCTGCACCTTGGACATCTTTATGCAACAGTGATTTGAAGGTCTGAAAGCATTTTAGACAGCAGATAAGATGGAAGAAAATAGGAGTGTAATAAGGTAATACACAGTCTGTATTAGGAATTATTTTTTTTTTAAAAGAGGCGCGTGCTCTGAAGCGGGCCATATGTTTTCAATCGAGGCATGCATAAAGCTCCTTCATAAAATGTAGGTCTTAAAAATTCTAAAAGTTAATAAAATGTTGCACTTGAGATATCAGCAATCCTTTGAAAATATGAAGGGAAATGTTTCCATTAGGAAATAGTTTGTTTGCATTGAAAATGTTGCCTGTGTGCAACCAAAGAATAAACTATGGCCCAGGAATTGTACAAAGGGGCAATTTAGTATTTGAGATTTGCAATCAAGATTTTAATGTTAAGCATTCTTGTATAGTTCCTCATAAAATATTACTTTCTATCTAAGGTATCAATGATATTTGAATTTAATTAAAGTCTTGTTAATACTCTGAAATTCTATTAGGAAAAATAATATTTGTCTTTGGTGTGTGTATTTACACTTCTGTATGCTTTCTTTTCTCCTTGGTGCAGCAATTGGAAGCAGTGGTTTCAGCCCAAGACAAACACACCAGTTCTCCCCACCACAGATTTACCCTTCCAAGTATGATATCTTTTTAAAATAATAATAGTAGTAGTAATAATAACTGGAATAGGCAGATTTTAACCTCATTTAAAATAATAATTGAGTCCATCTGTTAAGCCATAATTTAAACCGCAGCAGCTTCTAAGGAAAAAATACATTTTTTTTAAATGCTAAGAATGTATTTGAAAAATATTTGTAAAGTTCTTATTTCATTTATTCTTTTATTATTGATTTCTTACTGTTTTGTCTCTTAAAGTTTCTGTTGTCTAGCACAGCCTATGTTTCTGTGTTAATGAAGCAGCAGGATTATAATAAGGCTAAAAATAAGTCCACGCATGTCTGTCTAATGCAGTGTCTGTCCTATTTTCTGTCATTTGTAATCAATAGCAGACCCTACCCACATATTCTTCCTACTCCGTCTTCACAAACGATGGCTGCGTATGGGCAGACACAGTTTACAACAGGAATGCAGCAAGCTACAGCCTATGCCACTTACCCCCAGCCTGGCCAACCCTATGGAATCCCTTCATATGGTAAGAAATCACGTCCGTGTTATTTTATTCCTGAGGTAAATGTTTTTTAGATCAAGATTATGTGACCCTCGTGTTAGTGCTTAGTGGGACAGCTGTGCTCTAGAGCATTTCTTGTGGAACCCTGTTAATTTTCCCACCTTGGAATGAGTGACGCTTAATTTATGTATTAAAGAGCTACAAAGGTGCTCAAGAAGATGAACCCATTTTGGGATCAGGGGGAGAGGTTCATTAGCTTTTTGTTGGTGACATCAAAAATACAGCGCTGAAATGGGAAGAGAGATCTCGGGGCTTCCATTACTCAGGCCCAGCCCCTGGTGACTTGCTCAGGGCTCTGCTGCCCAGCGGTGCCAGAGGTTACATAAAGGTCTGAATTTCAGCTGATACAGATTACTGGAACCCAGATGAATCTGCGAGGCTGTGCTGATTTTCAGCAGGCAAAAAAACTGATTCAAAAATGCCTCCATCAAAAAAATCTCACTTTCCAATGTTTTAAAACTCCCTGGAGGTGAAAATTGAGGTAAATTGCCACTAAAGCTCTGTCTGCCTGATGAAGGAGATAGTACTAAGTAGCAAATATTCCCAAAAAAATTTAATTTAAAAACAAGCTGCCGTGGGTGAGACCATTTTCCTGCCAGACTGTCTGCTGGCAGACCACATCGCAGTGCAGCAGCGAGGATGCATTATTAGAAAATAGGTCTTATATTCCTCTGGGGGAATATATTAAAAATATACAATCCACATGCTTTGAGCTGTATATTTTATAAAAATACATTCAGATAATGTAAGTTTTATACCAAAAGGGCAGAACTCACCGTACAAGCTGTTCACTTCAAAATTGTTAAAAGTTTTAAGTGCAAAACTGGTGAATCTTTCCTCTTGAAGTCTGCAAGTTGAAAAGCCACTGGATCTCAAGTATATCCTACAGCAGATTATGGTGAACAATAGGTAAAAGAAATACATTATTATTTCCTCATGCTTTAAAATAGGGCTATAAGTATAGATTGGATGTTTCAGTTCCAGTTTGAATCCACATATTTTAAGCTTACACCATGAGATGGGGAATCTTAGACACATACACACACACACACACACACACACACACACACAAGAGCTCCTGTTGCTGAGGAGAGCTTGTCTGCTAATTCCATCTGGATCAGGTGGGGTGATAACAGACAACCCTTTTCCCCACCCTGCTTTTCTTGACCTGTTTCTCCTGCAGACACCTCATGTTCATACTTGGCTGACTTGCAAGGCTTGGGCAGCCCAAACAGTGACTTTTTTGTTTTTTTGCTTGGTTCCTCTGGATGAAATCCTGACCTCACTGAAGTCAACTCTAAAATTCCCACTGACTTCAGCCAGGCCTTTATTTCACTACTTGAGTTTAGCTGTCTCACTGTCGTCGGAGCTGTAATTGAGAGTTGCTTTACTTGGCAACTGCTTGTGGGGGTTAACATGCTTGCCTGCTCTTTTGTTTTGGTTTGGTTTTTTGCCTAGTCCATCCCCCATGCCTAGGACTTCAGATAAATTTGCGATGTTATACATTGCAGAGCTGCTTTTGACCACTGAAATCCTCAGCTCCTGAGCCAAGAGGACTTTTACATGTTTTATTCTTTTCAGACAAAGCCTTGCGGCTAGTGCTAAGGTGTTCCTTGCTGATGTACTTTATAGGAGTAATGTTTAAAAGCAAATAAGTACTTAAAAGTTTTGGGACCTAACATATATTTTTGCATATTTAAGGCATGACGTATAATCTATTCTCCCAAATGAAATTATGTGGGGAGCGTTAGGACACTCATTTGCAACAGGCAACAACTGAAGCCTTGCTTAGAGCCAAAATTCTACTCTTTGATCTGCAGTTTAGACCCTGTGTACCCTCTGTCTTGCCTTTCTTTTACCCAGACAGAAATCTTACAGCAGTATAAAGGGAGAAGACTTCTGCCTGTATGAAAGGAAAAACTGAGTTGAGGCCTCTTTCTTTTTTGTTTCTTTACTCTGTTTCTACTAGAAGAAAGAGTATTCGTGAGTTCCTGTATTAGCCTGCCTCAAGTTTTCTCTCTAGAGTGGAGTTTGGGAAGGTCCTGTCTCAACTGCACCTCTAGCCTCTTCGTTTTTCCAGTTCCCCACCTCCACAGCCATGCAGCCATGCAGGCAGGAAGGGGGGTGGAGGGGAATGCCATTGACAGCTGCTGCCCTGGGGCTCCTGGCTCTGCTTCATCTGCAAAGCCCCTGAGGAGGCTGGAGAATTTCCTGAAGCTCTTTCCTCCTGCCTGCTCCAGCACCAGCATCTAGCAAAGGCTTTGCTTACCAGCTTCTATACTTTCCAGATCCTGGCAGTCCCCTGGTGTCACTGTCCCTTCCCACTTCCTTGAGTACATTAGACTTGGGAGAAGGGAGCATCAAGGTTTGATGAGTGAAGGCTTTCTGGATGAGAGCAAGCGTGAGAGTAAGTCCCAGGAGATGAAAGGCTCTCATAGTGTGGAGGTTTGCAAAAGGGCCAAGTTGTCTTCACTCAAGTGGCATCCTCCTACTGCTGCTTTTGATCATCCCCTCCTGCTCGGTCTGAGATAGAGAGTTGGGCCAGGCTGTTAAAGGAAACTTAGACTAGAAATTTAATGCTTGATTTAGTTAAACTTTCTCTAAGCCATATTTAATCAGCATTTCAGAAGTCCTTAAACAGGCAACAAATAGGGATTGTTGATACCAAATCATCCATAGCAGGAGTTTCCCCTTGGAAATGAGGTGTCAAGATTCGTCATTCGAACTGCTTAATTGTAACATGAAACAGAAGAAGCAAGTAAGCATCGGGGAGAAACAAGCAAATGGTTAGTCTGGCAGTTAGAAGGCCTGGCAGAAGGAATTAAGGGTAATTAATGACAGCAGCTGAACAATAATTATTTAGATGGCAGAAAATATGCTGCCGTTTGTATACAGGGAGGTATTGAAGTTTTGCCAACACAGTAACTTCTGAGCCCTCTCCTACCTCAAAACATTGTTGAATATTGTCTAAAGAAAAATCCAACCAGGAAATGGATTTAGATTAACAGTAATTTGCAAAGGAATGTTACTAATTCACACTTAGTTAATTCAGTTCAAATATTGTTGGTTTCTGAACAATGAGGTATCACTGAATGCCACAGTGAAACCTAAGAATATTGTATCACTTTTCCATTACTTTGGCTATAATTATTTTTAAATGGTAGTTCATGTTGGGACAACTTTATAATTAAAACTAAGAGACAGAGGCTGAATTGTGTGCATTTCCTCAGTATTTTGCTTGCTGATATTTGTTTGCTCATTGCCTTACAAATTGAGGGAAGAATCACTGAAACTGGGCAGCAAGTAATTCATTGATCAGACTTTGGATTCTTTTATAACTAAATTTAGAAATGAGAGAGTATGTGGTGTGTAATGGATTTCCCCGTCAGTGCAGATTAATGACTCTCTGCTATGTTTTTCCCAGTTCAGGAGATTGCTCCAGGAATAGTTCCTGTCTGTTAGGTGTTTATTTGTTAAAAACTGAATTAGTGTTTAATTACCTTTGAAAAATCATCATTGCACTTAATACTGCTAGTTCTCTTTATCCACTTCTAATTCCTTAAAAAATCATTCTTGGAGCTGTATAATTTTCATGTAGGAATATTATACAATGCAAATCTCAGTTATGTCATTAATGGGTAGATGGCAGGAGAGCTTGGCTATGCTATGCTTCATTAAATTCATATAAAGTTGCTAATCTACCTCTGTGTAATGTCATGAATATATGGAAAAGTTTGCCTCTGGCAGGAAAGGAAAAAAGGAATAATGCAACTTCCTGTTCATGTATAAATTTCTTTTGCAGTTATTGGAAACACAGTTTTGGATTTAACCTCTCCCTGGTGAACTTCAGTTTTCCGTGTGCTTTTAGACTGCCCTTACCCTATTCATTTGTGCATGCTCTCATTACTTGTTCTCTCAGGCAAGAGTAGATATAAGTTGATAAATTGCTGTTAATTAAGTGATATTATTTTCCATCCCTGTTTGAATATGAACAAATAGATTTGCTGTCACTAACTGATTTAGGTGCATTGTGGGCAGGCATCAAGACAGAAGGTGGATTGGCACAGTCACAGTCACCTGGACAGACAGGATTTCTAAGCTACGGTGCCAGCTTTAGCACACCTCAACCTGGACAGGCTCCCTATAGCTACCAGATGCAAGGTCTGTATAAACAGATATTACCATTAATTAATATAGCTAATGCTATGGTGGGGTTTTTTCCTCCTTATTTCGTTTTATTCCTAGAATAAATATGAATGTTTGCTTGAGCACTTAATTCTGATTTTATTGCAGTTGGAGATGAAATGATGATTGCCTTTGCTGAGAGAGCAACAGGCCAGCTCTCAGCAGTTTGGAAGATCCCTTGCTTCATTAAATTTTAAATAGTGAAGTGTTCTAGTATTATTACAGTAAAAATGTATCTCTGAATAGCAATAGTTTAGCAAATAGTGAATGAGACAAAGCTAGTCCTGGAAAACGTGACAGGATTATGAATTTAGGAAGTGCCAAATATAATTTGACACCTGAGCGTGTTTGAGGAGAGAGAAGAAGATAAAAATACCTGCTGCAGCTGTGGAGGTAGCTAAGTAATGATTGAAGTCTGTTTCTTTGAAGTCTGTTTAAAAGCTGTAAGTCTTTGTATGTGCAGGCTATTATTATCAATTATATTTTGTCGCTTTACTTGCCTGTTTAGTTTACTTAATGTCTTTCCACCTTGTTCTCCCAATTCCTCTTCCCTCTTCTGTACTGAGAATTGACTGGGTGTGCCTGGTTCTGGATTGCTCACCACTTAACAGATGTTTTAAAAATTCTTTGTTTACCAGAAATAGCTAATTTGGGATGTCTGCTGCAGGCCTTTTCACCCTGAATTTGGCAGTAGATATCAGGTGTGTTGCAGATTTTGGAATTGTTGAAATAAGTGATCAATCACAAAAATGGACCACATTTTTTTATAAGTTTAGCACCTTTATATATTATCAAGCTCAGTTTAAACTGTGTGCCATCAAGTAAACATTCCATGAAATGTCTTGAGGCAGAAGTGCTTTCAGAGACTAAGCGAATGAGATTTTGCTCTTGTTCCACAGCTTTAAGGGTATATTGATCCAGTCCTTTGCTCAGACACGAGAGAGATGTTTTTTTGTTGCATTGCTTTTTTTTTAAATCCCCTTTTGAACTGTATGTTGAGTAGCTCCATAGGACAGAAGTGACCATCTGACATCTGAAATATTGCTGACTTATAGTGTGCTCTGACAAGTTAGAGGGACAGGACCAGAGCAGCATGTGGATTTCCATCTACATGCTGAATAGTGATGATCTTCTCCTCATCAGAGCAAATACAACCAAACCAAGTTACTGGTTTAACTTTCTACAGACAGCTACACAAAAAAACTCAGACAAGAACCACACCTCCACACCCACCTCCCTACCCCAAAAAATACTACCTCTCTGTAGGAGAAAGCTCAAAATACTTGCCAGCGGTGGCTACAATGAACTTCTGAATCAACATTTCAGCTTTTAAGGAACTGATAATTCACAGTCACTAGGAAATAGTGTTATTGAAAAATCATGTCTGTGCTGCCTATAGTTTCTGGTGCAGTAGTGCCTTCATGCCACAGTCATATACTGGGATCCTGTTGTGCTAACTTCTACAGGCAAATAAAATTATAGTCCCCGTAGAAGCTGGAGACTAAAATAAAACACACAGGCTAGGAGGGCCTAATGTAATAATAAAGCTGACACTGTTTATGTATAATAAACAGTTGGCACCCCATACTGGTTATCTGACAGCTCTAAAGGTGTTTTTTGTAAGATACCGAGCAGAGGGATGTCAATTAAAAGGGATTTTAGCCAGGACAGGGAAATAGTTTTGTAGATGTCTATGCGAAACTCATTCAATAGAGGGAGGGAAGAGGGAGCAGCATAGGGTAACGTAGAGAGTGCTTGGAAAATTTTAAATGAATGCTGTAAGTAATGTGAATGCTGATATTAGTAGTGCAAAGCTAGGACTCTGTCAATAGACTGCATAGAGTCTGCCATAAAGAGTATTGCTCTGTTTTTTTGCTTTATGCAAAATATGTATAAGATCAGAATTGTCAAGCTCAGCAAAGGGTGACAGTTATCAAGAGATGGAACAGTAAGGTCTTGGAAAGCATTTCAGCTGTATGCGTTGAAAGGCAAGGATCTAAAAATATACTGCAAAAAGAAATATGTTAAAGATGACCCAGTTGTGAAGCTCTAAGAAGAAAAGGATCAGAAGCATTGATTTAATGATGGAATTGTCTCTGGAGCTTAGGGAGGAGGGGGTCTGACCCTGGGTTCTGCGCTGGCTGTGCTGTGCTGTGCTTGGGCTGAGAGCTGCCCACCTGTGGAAGTCAATGGATCACTGACAGTCTGGCTTGGGCAGAAGAGCCACAGGTCAGAGTTGGAGGGTCCCTGTGGCCATGTGTATGTCCTTTCTGTGCTCATAAACAGCACAATGTGTGGGTGAGGGAAGGACTGGTCTTCTACAGAAAGATGAGACCATAAGAATGGAAATAAGGAGAATATTTCAAATGAAGGGACTGGTGGAGTTGTTAGTTGCTAAGTAGAAAAGAATCACATTGCTGAACAGGTCTTTCTTGCAGTTAAATGTTTGACAAAATATGTCCATACTATACATGAGAATATATGTCTTTGTAATATTTTCATTAGGTTAACCGTTGTATTTGAAACAACTCTAAATTGACATAATTCTTCCTTTTGATTGAACAGCTGTTAAAAGTAAACAGGAACATTTGTTTCCCTTTCCTCATTTAATTTTGGAAGGAGAACCTGTTCATAATTTGAACTATTATTTAAGGGCAAAATTGATTCTCATGACAGAAGACGGGGTTAGTGCTGCTGCTGTTCAGTTGTTTGTGCAGAAACCTCCAGAGAGGAAAATGAGTTTATTCTCCCTTTCCCCTCTAGCAGTATAGGGGCAGGCTGCAGCCTCAGCCTTGTCATAGCCTGCAATAGCCGTTCTTCGTCTCCTGTGTGCAGCTGCTGAGCTGCTAAATGGAGATAATGGATCCCACAACCTCCTTCACAACCGAGCGTTACATGGCAGCGCACTCGGGGCCCTGCTGGCATTCTTGCCTGCGGTAAAGGGGATTTCCTAGCGGCCTTGCAGTTGTCCTGCTCGTGTTCCCTGACTGGGGGTTACCTCGCACTTGAAAACTTTGGAGTTAATTCTGGTTCCTCTCCCTGGGCTGAATGTCTCCCTGCAATGTAGAGACGCTGTCTCGCGGTGCGTGTGCAGCCAATTAAACACAGTGCTTTTCCTGACACTGCTAAAATTACAGCCTCATTAGTCACTGAACAATAGTGGAGGGAGAGGCTGCCAACTTATGAAAATTATAAGGAGAACTGCTGCCTGTGACTCCTTGCTAAGTTTATTCTGGTAATTGGATTTTTGTTTGTTACAGATTTATAATCTCTGTAAGGGAGGGTGCGTAGGGGAGAGGATGAGAAGAGGACTCAAGCAGTTCTGCCACCCCTCTCCCCACTCCCCCCTCCCTACTTTATTTAACGAATGTGTTCCTTAAGCTGTTTTTCGTATAAGTTGCTTCATAGATGTTGAAAGACTACTTACATGACTAATGGCTGTGGGAATGGGCCGTTGTTCCTATATTGGCAGAGTTATAAGGATTGCTCAGTGAGGATAAATGGAATGGAGAAGGACTGGGGGAAACGGCAAGGAAAGAACTCCATTTGCAAATGTCTTATTTGAGTCTCCTTTGATTGTGATAAAAGCATGGCTTTTACCCCGCACCCAAGTACCCTACCACTGGAATGGTGCAAGACCTGTGATGAGCACTAGCATTGTTTTAGTTACCAAGACTGTGATGATTGAGAATAACTATCCAATTGGCTTGGGAATTCAACCATAAAAAAGTAAACGTTAAGGTATTTGGTTATTATTATACAGTATAAAAATATTGTGCTGGATGGCTAAGCAGTTACTAGGACAACAAGGGGGAGTTTGCCAAGGATTTTTAAACACTGTAAGCAAACGGAAGAAACCTTGAATTCAAATAGCCCATCTGGCCGTCCAAGGCTTTCCCAAGAGAGCTGCGCTAAACTTCTGCCACATACATTGTACCCTGATGATAGACATAGCCCATGGCAAGGAGACTGAGCTAGGAAAGCAAACGGGCTTCTGTGGCCAATACACCGGGGAGGACCTTATCCCATGCCTGCGGCGGCACAGGGCGAGCCCCGCGCCTGGAGCGCGCCCGAGTCCCAGCAGGGTCCGGCCGCCTTCCGATGCTGACTGGGATTCCCAGCTTTAATGTGGGTCAGAGCTCTTTGCAAAATAGACCTTTGACCTGCAATTTACAGCTTTTATCACATTTTAAAGCTATGTGGCCGGCCAGCTTAGGGCAGTAAATCTTGTGCGTTTTGCAGTGATTCTTATTTTTCTGTTTGTTCAGCTAAGGAAGGATAGCAGCTCTATGCCGTGTTATGGCTGAATATTTAAAAAGCAATTTGCAAAATCATGAGTATGTTAAAAACAACTTCAGGCCTGTAGTTCTGGGTGGCCCACGGAGCTGTTTCTGAGAAACCTGCTTCATGTTTGTTACGGTCTAGGAGACCCCTACCCCTCCTCCATAGGAGCCAGTGCTGACCATGAGATGAAAGAGAGAGATCTGTGTGTTACTGTGTGTGTGTCTTTGTCTGAGAGGGAGAGATGCTGGCTGGCATGTAATTACTTTTCTCATTTGCTCTTGCAAATTATTTTCCAAACTTTCTGAGGAAAGATAATGTATTCCTCAAAAGAAATCTGAGGTTTTTTTCTGCTTGTAACTATGAGAGGGCCTTTCTATCTTTTTAGAGTGACTCAAACTGTACGCCTCTAAAACCTGGGTTTGAATGTATTACTGCATCACTCAAGAAACCTTACAGAAATAAGAAGAGACACAGTGACTTACATTCCTCCAGCCAGAGCTCTATTAGAAATAAAATATCATTGCAAAGTTTTGCAATTTAAAATATTTTTCAGCTGTATTTTGGCATTCGTGTTTGTTACAATAAAAAAAAAATAACATCTGTTTTCCAATTTTAAATTAAATTTAAAACAACATGTTTTTCTCATTAGTACTGTTTATCTGTACTATCTGCTAAACTTGGATGTCAACTCTTCTGCTGAAGTAATCTGATTTTAGTTCACAGGATTAGTAGCATCTATCAACAATCAGAGATTTTGCACTAGTAGAAGATACAAGAGAAATGTTTACAGTCATTTCATACGTTAAGTTTAAGCTTCATCTTTTACTCCCACTGCTATTGGATTTCACATCTCCTTCTTTGAGGCTTAACTTGTATGTGCTTTTAGTAACTTTTGCAGTCAAAGCATTCAAATATTTTTCCTTCTGACTTCTCATAGCTACAATACCTATTGGTTTGGTGTTTTTTGTTTAAGAAAAGTAAATAGCTCACAAATGTCCTGCAGGGGTTGTAATAAGTATGAACCCCTGCCTGCATTCTGTCATCTTTGGAGTTTCAAGAAATGTTGCTTTTCCCAACCTCTTTTTGGGTTTGGTTGTTAATTGAGTTGTGTTGGGTACATCAGAGGATTGGTGCATCTGTGTGCCTGGCTCCCTGTTGATTTCCGTATCTCCTTGTTTCCTTTGCTCACCTGCAAGTTTTGCTCCCAAGGTCTCTGTAGATCTTTGCAATGAGGCAGATTTTGGCAAGGGAGGCCGTAAACAACCTGCTCTCTTTAATAACCTGTGCTGACTGTTGCTCTCCTGCTGGATGAGTTCAATAGGTTGCCTCATTACAGACTTTGTGGTGGCTTATGTAGCTTCACCCTGTGCATCCATATGTCTCAGCTGGTGGCTGTGTCACTCCTGGGTTATAACCAGCGAGGGCAAGACAGCTGAAAGGGGGTTGCTGCCCTTTTAATGGAACAGCTTCTCAGGTTGGGTATTAAACAAGAGCCCCATCTGTCTATTTTTGGTGGCTCATGAAAGCTGGAGGATGGAGATGAAGGCAGTAATTCAGTCTCTAGGCTAAATTCAATCTTGGGTCTCCCTTCTCAGAGAGGTACTTTTTTCCTCCTGTGTCATGCTCAGTACACTCTATCAAAAGAGAAAAAGTTTGCAGCCCAAGGCTGTCTATGATCAATTAGTGAGTCCTAACGGCTTCGCAGTCAGACTGAGCTGTTTGGAGCAGGGAGTTATGGCTTTTGCTGTGCCTGTGAGGGTCTGAGGCTCAGGGAGAGGAGAGGACACAGTTCTCAAAGGTGGGAGGAGAAACAGAGCCACTGGGGTTTCATGAGGGGAGATGGTGTGTCCCGGGACAAGGCTTGCCCTTGTTGTTCAACAAAAAAAAAAGTAAAGAAACCCTCATTACTTCCACAGTGCTGGGTATTATTCAGAGGGATGCGATAGCCTAATTTTCAATCAGAGCTGAGGTGGGTCCAAAATTCCTATCTAAATTTCAAGGGCAAATTTTTATTGCAATAATGAAACACAGAGTATAAGAACTATGAATTATCTTTCTGTATATTAACATGTTATAGAGCTGAATTGGTCAACATATGGGAAATATTACAAATATGCCATAATGTTATGATATAATCATGTGACTGAAGTTCTTTTCCAATACTTCGTTTTAGTAATTCACATAATTTTTCATTTCATTTCAGGCAGCAGTTTTACAACATCATCAGGAATATATGCAGGAAATAATTCACTTACAAATTCTACTGGATTTAATAGTTCACAGCAGGTAAGTTTGTAAATATGAGTTTGGCAAACTTTGGCAAACTTAGAATTCTCGTCCACTGAAAAAATGTAGCCCTTAAATAGCTTATTGAAAGAAATTATCATCCTTTCAAGTTAAACTAAAGTTTATAAATGTTTTTCTTCAATCTGTCACTTTCCAGTAATAGAACTAATTGTTTGAGGTTGATGCTCTTATTCACACATCTTCAGCAGTGTGTCTAATAAATTACTTGTATGAGAAGACATACTAAATTATGTGTAATTTAGATTTCGTTTTACTGCCTCACAGTTTTAGGTCCTACAGCATCCAGTCCAGGAAGCATACGTTGCTCAAAGTCTGACATGTGTTTGTAGTTATATTTTGGAATTTATACTAAAAAGTAGCAAAACTTTGATGGACTATTCAGTTGCTTTTTTGTTTTGCAGGAATATCCCTCTTATCCCAGTTTTGGCCAGGGCCAATATGCACAGTATTATAATAGCTCACCATATCCTTCACATTACATGACAAACAGCAACACCAGCCCCACGACACCCTCCACAAATGCAACATACCAGCTTCAAGAACCACCATCTGGCATCACCAGTCAAGCAGTTACAGATCCTGCAGCAGGTAATTACATGAATTTTATGGTCCCTATGAAGCACATTTTTGTAAGTTGAAAGGGGATTGAATTGGATTTTTTTTTTGTGTAGTTGTTGATTCTTTTTTTTATTATTTCTTAATCCTGAGCCTGTGGCATATCTTGGACAGATCTTAACAGAAAATGGACTAAAGAAAAAAAGGATCAGTAAAAGTTTTAAAGCTTATCTGGAATACAAGTTGTTTGTATTTATTTGTAAAGTGTGTTAAAAATTGCAGGGTATGGGTAAGTCTTTATACTAAACAAGAACCTGGTGCTTTTAAGCTCTGTCTTCATTAAGATAAATCCCTTTGATTTTTCTTAAATAAGACTGAAATCAAGAGGCCTTCAAACCATAACCCAACTGTCCGCTTGAAAGAGAGCTTTTGTTTCTTACTTTCAGAGGACATAATAATGCTTGCAATGGGAAGTTGAAATTGCACAAGTGTTTCCATTTTAAGAAAAGATATTCAGTGGCTTATTCTTTTTCCCAGTCATTTTACCTTTCTTGGCGGAATTTGGCAGTCCTTTACTAGTTGAGATATTTTTTGAACATTTATGCCAAACTGCTCCAGCTGTTTTTGGAAATGAGGGATGAAAAATACTTTTCTCATTATTAAAAAAAGTAAAAATCCATTTTTTTAACAGTTCAAGCATGTCAGTCATTAGCCAATGGCAGAAGCCTGAAGTCTGTCAGAGAGAAAGTCCAAGGTTGCAGATGTGTTTCTCAGTAATTCAGGAAGAAGCAGTTATGATTTGGCAGTGGCATCAGGTGGTTTTGTTTTGGACTTCTTTGGGATGAGATTGGTTTTAGTTCCCTTGAAGCACTTGATGGGACTGAACTTCCATGTGCAATGCTAAATTTTAATATGATTTGCTAGGCTTCTGTTGCTTTTCTGCATGAGTGTGCACCTGAAGAAAATGTTATGAAGTGTTGTCTCTTTTGAGACATTTGCTGCAAGTAAGTAGGGAAGAAAATACAGCTGGTGTGTGCATTTACATACATGAGGTCATGTGTGTGCACTGTATTTGAGAAAGGAATCTTTCTGAATACATGAGTACTTATTGGGGTCTGTGGCATTTAGATATGGATGCATATTGATGTCCGCATAATTATCCTTCTTTTTACTTTTAAAAATTTTTTTGCTTTTGTTTTCTTGTGATTTTGTTTGCTTTTCTTTTTAAGTTGGAAGCAGTTAAGTTCCTCTTAGCCCAAAATCCTAATGTGATCAAGTTTTAGCTGTTATCAAGATACTAAAATTGAATCACTGTATCATCTGGGTCTTGATCTTTTGCAAAATCTTTGCATGTATTTTTCTAAAGTCATTGATCTTTACTATGGAATTTACTTCCTAAAAGCTATAGTAAATGTGCATATGAAGAGAGCGGGTATATTTTTCCCAAGGTCAAACTTAGTGGCTTAAAGGCTGTCCTCCTATTTAAATAGTTTTCTGTGCTCCATAAGCCTGAAAAGAACTTTTCTCAGTTCCTTTTAAAGAAATCTTTCTTTTCTTCTTCACATCTTCCCTACTCTTGTTGTGAAAGTTTCGTCTGAAAATTTGAAAAAATTTGGTGGGATTTCTCGTGGATGAGTTCTGCACCTAATCCTTCTTCTAATTTGTTATTTCATGTATTGAAAGCTGTACATCCATGGATGCCCTACCACTGCTTGCTTTGCCCTTGCTCGCGCATGTGCACACCTCCTCTGGCGTTCCTGGGACTGCCATTTCTTTTCCCAAGACATTAATGTTACTGATTTAACAGTTCTGGATATGTTCACTCTTAATGTAGCTATTGGGTTATCATGGGCTGGCTGCCTCTACCAGAGGCACGTTTAGGAAAGTAAATGCTGTGGGCCTCTCTGTTAGAAGAAGCTATGAAAGCCATCTCCATCAAATGTGGTTGCAGTCAGCAGAAGGTATAGGGCTAGGCCCAGATTTCTCCATTTTTCTTCATGCAGTTTTTGTCTTTATGCAGCTAAGTTAGGATCAAGCCCATTTAGGCTCCTTCTGTGTTGAGTGGAGAGAGATGAACGCTTCTAGAGTTCAGTTTAATGATAGTCTTAATCCTGAGATGCCAAAGCCTCTCCAGTGGTATGAAAGCAGTTTAAAGTGGCTGACATACCAGTGCTGGCTAACTAAGGAGAAATTAGGTGAGAATCTTTTGCTAGCACCTCAAAAACCAATGCTGCTAGAAGGGAGGCAAAGACCCGTCAGTGAATCCAGTGCTGTGCTTGCCATTTCTCCTTGGACAGTGTAAGTGGTTTTACTTTTTTCTTGCTGAGGTTTATTGCAAACCCTCAGTTGAGCTCATACACAGTCTTCTTGGAAGAAAAAGTAAGGCTGGAGTCAAAGAAAAGAGGGATCAGCACATAGGAAGGGAATGCTGGTGGAGTGGGTACAAGTGAAAGGCGTATTCAACAGATGGAAATTCATGGTTGGGTCAAAAACACAGAACAAAAGAGCAAATTAAACAAATTTTTATTACAATTAGTAAAATTTCTGTAGGCTGTTTTGCCACATCTGCTCAAGTTAGGCTGCTGATTCTTTACCACAACTGGAATGCTTCATAAGAGGGATGGTGGGGAGCAGTGCGGAGCCATCACATTTAGTAGGATGGGCTCCAGCTGCTGAATTGCAGCTGTCTATCCTTAGACATCTTCTATATTTTAAAAAAACCCATGTAATCTCTGTGGTTATGAACTATGCCAGGACAAGCACAGAGCAGCTTTCAGACTTTACAGAGGCACCAGAATAATTTGACAGACATAGGTGGTTCCTATGAATTTGGGCCAATAAGTGAAACACAAGAGTCTGGTAAGAAAAATGTGAAAGGGAGAAAGTAATTATGTGCTCTTGTGACATTTTTAATAGAGTTTTGCAGACTCAGAAATCTCAGATAATTTCACTTGAAATGTGTTTAATTCCTTGTCCAAATATAAAATAATCCTTTTATGGTTTCCCTCAGCTACTAGTTAAATTTGAAATTTTCTTGCCATTGCAATCCAGAACATGCGGGGATTCTTGCAGAAGAACCTGAGATTTTCCATGCTCAGTGTTTCTTCTTTCTCTTTGCTTACAGGATTTGAAACTTTCTTGTACCACAATCAGGACAAAACCATTCATTGCACAGAGGTTCATAGACTTTGTATCCATAAATCAGATATACAGATTAGAGTTATTTTCTTGTGCACAAAAGCCTGTATGTTTCTTAGTGACGTAATCAGAAAGTTGCTGCTTTTTTGTCTAAGCTGTAATATCTAAGAAAAGTAATAACAAATAAATTATAAAAGAGAATAGAACTAGATAAATAAGCAAATATTCATTCTCCCTTCCAGTATTCAAATTCATTTAAATAGGTTCAGAGTGAAAAAAAGCAGTATTTCTTTGTGTTTCTTGAGGAATGTTGTGGATGCAAAAAGTGTATGCCAGTTCAAGCATAACTTTGACAAGCTCAAATATTAGATTTACACAGACAAGAAGAAATTCTTGATGCACAAGATCACCGGAGACAGTGGATGAATTAGTGCTGTGTGTATGTCTGTTCTTTTTATGCTTTCTTACCTAGTTTCCAGCTGTTTGCCAGTGTTGAAACTTACCGTGGACAGATGAAGTTATGCCTCCATGCTATGCCTACCCTGATGCTCAAAAATACTTAGAGTAACATTCATAGCATGTATTTCTAGGAGTTAATATAGAAAAAGACTACCTTTTCTGAAGCTGTAATAGTTTCTCTTGCAATATTTCAACTCCATCATCACAGCTGGTAATAAAAAAATTCTTGATTTGTGCAATTTTTTTAAATTCAAACAGGAATGCTGAATTCATCCTTCTATTTCATATGATGATGTATTTATAATTTATTAAACAGTGTTTCTCACAAGAGAGACATGCATTGTTCTTGAGATTCAATCTCTTTCATTTTCCTTGGTTTCTGTAATAAGTATGTTTAATATATTACTGGAAGGTTTGGGGGCTTTTTCATATTACTCACATACTTCACAATGCAGATTAAAAACCTCACCAGGGCTGTGCCAGCCAACAAAACTTGGTCTCAGACATGGGTAACTATTTTGATCTTAAAGACTAAACTTCTTTTACCTTGAGTACTATATCACATTTAGCATTGCAAAAAGGGAAAGCAACTTTTACAGTTTCTTCTTATCGTGTTTCATAACAATAAATTAGAGATAGAAAAGTGAAACAGAGCAAATAGTTTACATAGGCAACTTTTCACTAATACCTGTGTGGAAAGAAATGCAGCTGTATTCGCAGTACATTTCTGATATTCTAATGTTTGTTCTTTTTCGTAAATATAAGTGAAGAGTAAATCTAGAGGATCTATTTATACAAGGAAGGAAAGTCACGGAAGATTCTGTAAAAACAGAAATTAAGTTGGATGGATACAATAATGAATGGCAAAGTACAGTGCTTGTTTTGCTTTTCTGATAACAGTTGTTCTCCTGGGATGTTTATCTTTGATTTTGGTGGGATTAAAATTAACAATGATTTCAAATTGTTTGACAATGGAATTAATGAGTAAGGAAGAAATAGCTACAACAGATAGAGGTACTCCTGACCCGCTATAGGATTGCTTCACCTTTTTTCTTCAACAAAGAAAGCTGGAGAAAAAAAATCTGGACCACTTTAAGTTGTGGTCATATATAGTTTATAAATACTGTTATATATGATATTTTGTCATTATTTTAAATATGCAATCCTAAATCAAAACCTCAACCAAGCTTTGAAATAAATAGTCATTTTTGCCACTATTTTTAACAGACTGTTGAGAGCTTCTGTCAAATTTGTAATAGCATGCTCTTAATTCTCAATATGCAAACATTAAATTTGTTTTTCAAGTGAAAATTTTGACATTTTGTCAAAACAGCACTAGAGATATACTTCTGTGATCCTGCCAGCAGGAATTATTGTATTTCTTGCAATACTTACTTAGTGCTTTTACTTACTACTAATACAGTACTATTTTTTTTAATAGACAAGTGAAAAAAGAAAATCCACAAATACATGTGATTTTGCTGCATTGTTTAATCCTGGTCCAGTTGTGTGCAAGTAGAAGTTTGTGTAAGGGCTCATGGAATTTGTGTTTAGTTTTATTTACGCAAAAGTAAACTTTAATTATGCAAAAGTAAGAAAATCATAGTGTGAGACTGACATTCAAATTACTTGAATCTTATATTTTTATTCGGGTGCACAGGAGTTGAAATAACACCGGCAAAATTAAGTATAAGATTTAAGGGGAAACCATTAATCTGGGTACAATCTAAATGGAAAATTTTTGTAAATACCTACTTGCAGAGACATTCGACTGTACTAGCTACCCTAGACCCACCTCATCCATGTAATTTACATTGTGACATGAGATATGATTGCTTTGATAATGTATGTTTACTCTTTTTTGCATAACCTTTCAGTGCAGTAGGGAAAAAGTCTGACAAAATTTGCAATGCCTTTGTCAACAGCAAAAGCTCTACCCACACACTCACCAGCTGGATTTATCTAGAGACAGACTTGATTTTGGGCTTTCTGGCACGGCCAGTTTTCCCCAGATTTGTCATTGGGTGCTATTGCTGTACATCGAAATCAACAGGAAGAGAATGCAGCAATTACTTAGCGGGGATTTCCACAACAAACAGAAATGAATTACAAATGCAAATGCTATCTCTGCAGCGGTATTGTCTGTTCATAAGTAATCAAGGTATTTTTATTTTTGAGATTATTTCATTCCTCACAGTTACGTTTTTGTCAGGCTTGATGTCACCATGTACTACAGGGGTTGCTACCAGGTCAGAAGCAGGGGAGTACTGGTCACAACTGGAAAATAAGACATTTCTAGAATCTGGGTTTAAAATGTCTTTTTCTGACTAACTGTAAAAGTCAAGAGTGAGTCTTTTACATTTATCCAAGGTTCAGAGGAGGGAACTCTGAGTGTGTGAAGAAGAAATAAGCTATAACATTTAGTGTCTGCCTGGGGCAAAGTACAGAGAGTTGCTGTAGCAGGGAGATCTAAAATGATATGTATGTCCATGGATGCAGAAGAATAACTGTTGCTACATTATTAATACAATTTTTGTGGAGGTATGTGCAACACAGAGAAATGGCTGTAGTGGTCCAGACTGATGGATCCACCGGACCATACCCTGCCTGCCCCAGGGGCCATCAGCAAGCACCTCAGGAGCAGCGAGGACAAGCTAGGCTTGTGTAAGACTTGCCCTAAGCACTTTTCCAGATTCCAGATATTTTTGTCTTGGGGGATTTCCAGACCTGCTGTTGTTTTTGTGTTTAGGGTGTGCCTGCATTAGCATTTTAATTTTGGGTAGGGTCTGTTTTGATGTGAAGCTTTGGTTCAGCAGAGCAGTCCTAGGGCGCCCAAGTGGAGTCCTTCCAGTCAAAGCTAACCTGGAAGGTGTCCTCCAGGACAGTTCCTAGTTCCTCCAGCCCCTACTGAGGATGCCCAGGAGACTAGATCAGGATGCACTTGCACTGAAATAACCTCTCAGAAACAGGTAGCAGAGCCTGATGTGGTTGCCACCACTTGCCCGGTTCTACAGATCCAGCTTGCTAATGTGGTGCAGATGTAGCACCTGTGAATACTTCACTTCCAGGGATGTCTTCAGGCTCTTCTTGAGCCCTTGTAATATTTTGGGAGCCTGGCATGGGGTTGTTTTGGCAAGTTGTGTCACAAATCTCGTAGCTTTTATCTGAACTCCTTGTATTTAACCAGGCTGCTGCCAGCTCCCTTTGGTGACCTTGCTTTAGTATTGGACAGGCAATGGATCTGATCCTCATCCCCTTCTCTGCTCATGATTATGTGGAGCACAGGGTTTTCTCCTGCACTTGTGTTTGTGGTGCTCAAGAACAGGATAAAATTGAATTCAGTGCTTTAGATACATCATCATTTCACTTGGCTAATATTAAAGTATGACTGGTACCATGAAGTCAGCTGAAGCTGAACAAATTAACCTTCTCTTACTGTGGGAGTCCAGAGTGCGGGGAATATTTCTCTGCCTGTTTTAAGGAGTTTTGCCCCCCTGGAACACACTGGTTTTGACCTTCGTCCATGGAGAAAGCTGCCAACTCTCTGGGAAGAATTTGAACGCATAGCTGTGTGAACTAGATGATGGAATATTATGTAAGGTAGCATAGGGTGAAAATATAAAGGTGTTGGGTTTGTTAAAGTAGCAAATAGATAAAAAGCAAAAAACTCCAAAATGGAGGACTGTTGTTGTTTTATAACCTCCTTCTTGTTCTTCATGCTACTCCATTTAATGCAGTGAAATTGTTTAAAGTGATTGGATAGAAAATTCCGCAGTTCCTGTGGACGTTTTAAAAAACATTTGTTGAATATTGGTAGAAAAGTGAAAATATCTGTCGTTTCAAACACTGATTGGATTGTTTAGCTTTAAAAACGCCGTGTTATCTTGATTTCGGCGGCATTCTGCGCATTTCTCCTTAGCATGCATGTCCCTCTGCTGTACTTCTAACTTTTCTGCTAAGACTTAATAAACTATCTGAGAGCAGAGAAGGCTGAATGTCCGTTAATTAACAAAAATCCAGGCAAGGACTCAGAAGTCCTCCCCCAACAGGGGAGGAATGATTTAAGGCACAGCAATATCAACAGGTGGAATTCAAAACAGAATCCCACATCTTACCAGTGATTATAGAGTAATGTGTATAATGGTAACATGGTTTGTGGCCATGTAAATTGACTTCAACAAGTCTTTTGATGCCCTGGCAGTTAAATCTTTTCACTTAACAATCTTAAAAGCAAACTAGGCTAAAGCAGTTTGGCAGAAGTTACAGCAGAAGGATAAAAAGCTGTTTAGGAAATCATGTCCAGAAAGAAGTCAGTGAGAGCTCGCTGTTAAAATAGAAGGATGGCTACAGCAGCATTCCTCAGTGTCTGCCTTGGGCCTAGCACCAGACCACATTTTCATTAATCATTTAGGTGACGGAACAGAATGTGTTTGCCTATTAAATATGTAGATGACACCATGCTGAGAGGGGCTGCGAGGCCTTTGGAGACGGGATGAGAACTCAAAAAATGGAGATGTGATCTGAATAGGAGCAGGTGTGAGGTATACATTTAGGCAGGAATGATGAACTGCACAAATGTGGGATGGGGAATGTTGGCAGCTTCTTCCAGGCTCTACCTTTCCCTGCGGACTGCTCTCAGTACTCCAAATATTAGTGGCACACAGAGTACCCTCAGCCGCTGTTGTTTTTCTTTCTCCAGAATTTGTCAGGGCTTGGGCTTGTCAAGGCTCAGGGCTCAGCTGGACACTGTATTCTTTGACTGGGTTTCCTTATGAGGCCCCAAGAGTGACCATTGGACAGTGAGCTGTCCATGCACATGGAGGTTTCCCTTTACATACATGGAATAAGTTTCTTGCACACAATGTCAGGTTTTCCCCCCATGGGTCACTGCCATCTGTCACACTGTTTGTAATGCACTGATCTCCTGAGTAGACTCGGAAGTTGCAGGTATTAGCAATGTTGCTTATTCAGTTCATGTGCAAGGTTTGGCCAGGTCTTTGAGAAACAACTAGTTCGATATCACTTCTTCCTCAGAAGATGATCTAGGAATGCTGAATCTAACATTTATGGAAAATATTGTAGAAAATGCAAATTTTTTCCCACCAAGTGGTGTCCAGGGGAGGGTAGCCTGCAAAACATTCAGGAAGTCAAGCTTTGCTTGACTTTGCTTTGCATTGTTCTGTCCAGTTTGGCGAGACTGTAGAAAATGGTAACCAGAGCCTGGCAAAGAAGACTGACAGGGAAGGGTTAACCTAACAACAAAGGGGATCTGTGAACAGTCTTCAAATGCATGCAGATACAGTGAAGGGAATAATTTTTCCCCTGATTTCACAGATTAAACTTCTACTGCTGTAATGAATGCTGAAGTTCTATGTTTTAATGACGCAGCTGTCTGAGCAGCAGAGTAGTTTTCCTGGAGATCCATAAAAGCAGGACAGACAAATCTTTTATGGGAATGATGGAGGTACAGTGGTCCCAAGAAGGGGTCCTGAGGCAGGATTGGGAGTTTTCCTGTCAGGTGAGGGTCTGATGCAGTATTCAAAAGTGAAAAGTGCTTGCAAAGATGGAAAGCTGGATGGCTCTTAGAAACAGACTTTCTTCCCTGCCCCCACCATGCTCTGCTCTTTGTGCTCACTTGTTTTAGGTTTGCTTGTTTGTTTATTTGTCATGAAGTTTTGTTTATACTCTTTCCGTCTTATGTGTTCCCTAGTATTAGTCCTGCAAGTTTAATACCTGAAACTTTTAGGCATAGCACTACTGTGAGAAAAATTTTTAAAACTGGGAACTAAAGCTGCACTCCTAAGAACAGCATCAGAGACCAAAAGCAACCCTAATTTAAATTAGTCGATAGGAAATGCAATTTTTCATTACATCTAAATTTTAGAGTACATATTTAGAATACCATTGGCCAGTATACCTGTTGAAGAAATTCTGGTCTGTTTTTTATGGGGTTATAATTTATTTTAAGGCTCTTGTGCATTGTTTTCTTTCTCTTTTATTAAAGATTTTAATAATAAAAATAGTGTATAGCAGAAAAATTAATTGGGAAAATTGGTACTATTTGTTACTTCTTATTTGTTATTTCCTATTTATGGTTAAGTGCAGTAGGTGAAAGAGCAGTCAGCATTTAAAGTTTAAATAAATATTCTGAAGTGTGCATTGTCATAGGAAAAAATATATATTATTGGGATGTGTAGATAGATGTGGCTGGATAATTTTTGTTGTTTGACACATACAGAATCATTATTTTAGTAAAGGTCAGATGTCTTCAGAAGATTCTGTGCTTAACCTTGACTTACATTTTAACTTGTTCTGCTTTGTTTGGTGTAGCCTGAAATACTTAGGTAAATACATAATGTGAAATATATAAGATATGCTAATTCTCAATAAGTGCAGATTTGAAGGCTGAGCATGAGAATTTCAAGACCTTTTTCCTTTCATTCAGCACAAGCAACTGTTATTATTTTGAGTAATTGTGCATATGTGGTGTTACACAGATGTCCAGAGTCTCCTCCTTAATCTAACCTTTGACCTCAACAGGATGTTTTCCTAGGAGAGAGAATCCCTTGTGTGAGAAGTATACCTGTCTGTTCAAGCTGGAATGCCACAGTCTAGGCAGATTAAAATGAAAAATTTTGTATCTACTGAACTCTAAAGAGTAGTTAATATTAACTGAGCAGCAAAATTGAGAAACATAAAAATTGCAGCTGCCTTCCCTAAAGGAGGGCTTTTAGGAAAAAGAAAAAAAATCATGATGACCATCAAAATGAAAGTATTTGTGACCTTCAGACTATGAAAGGAAGTTCTCAAAAGAGATTTTCAAATGTGTTGCATTTCTGAGGACTATGGTACTGCTAATTAAATTAATGGAAAGGTAATTGTTGCTGGGTGTCTGCTTTGTTAATGTACAAGCATTCACTGTGATAGAGTCTATGGATGTTAAGAATAGCAAAATATCTTCAAACTAGCATGTTTTCAGAAAAACTCTGTTGTTCTTAACTACATGAATCATCATTCTTTTTTCACCTGTTCAATAACAGTAAATATTCTTATAAATAAATGTTGCTGAAGCATAATAGTTAGCATACAATAATGTATGTAAAGATTTTTATCCTATCTTGAAGATACTCATTGGAAATGTTTGGTGTTGAGTAGGCCTTTGAAAAATACTGGAAATTTCATCTTTATAATTGATGCATATTTAACACTTATTGATTTAAATTATCATCGGAAAATAAATACTCTGGTTTATGCTATATTTAGGAATAATTCTGTTCTTCTGGCTCAAATGTAGCAATCTAAAAGTGTCTACAACCAGGCATTTTGGAAAATTTTTCAATTTCTATATGTTGGAGTTTTTTTCACACCTGGTTGGATTTTTCTTACCCACCACCCTAACGGTTATTTTAAAGCATTTTAAGTATTTAAGTTTTAAAAGCTAGAGTTAAATTAATGTTGTTTTATGAAAAGCTGATATCCCTTAAAATTGTTTGTTTAATCTTGTAATAATTGAAGGAATGAAGATTTTTTTTTTCTACTAAGTCTTTTATATGTGTTTACTGAAATAGTTTATCACTCTGTTTTTACATATAACTTGAGCTAGATTGAATTATTTATGAATCAATATTACCACTTACCATGTTATATTTAATTACTTTAGTTAAGACTGGGTTTGGTGTAAGCAATTAAGTTGAACATTTTGAATATTGAGCTGAAGGGTAAAAAGTGTCCTTTCTTTACTACAACAGAATACAGTACAATGCACAGTCCATCCACCCCCATTAAAGATTCAGATTCAGATAGATTGCGTCGTAGTTCAGATGGGAAATCACGTGGACGTGGCAGAAGAAACAATAATCCTTCACCACCACCTGACTCTGATCTGGAGGTACTTTATATGAAATGTCTTTGTCCTGTTACAGACTTTATTTTTATCATTGTTTTGCACAGAGAAGTGTTATTTATGCATCAAAAATAAAGTGACATTGAAGCTCTTTTTTTCTTAACAGTATTTTCGTAGAAAATAGGATTTTTCTTCTAAAGAGCCTTCTTCAGGAAGAGCTCCTATTTTCTCCAAAAAATACTGGGTGAATACTGGGTGTTTCTTTCTCATTTTGATTAAACAAAGCAAACAAACCAACCAAAAAAAACCAAAAAAAACCCCAAAGAAAAACTAAAAAAAAAGGAGCAAGCTTTTCCCAAGTCAAAGAAAGGTTTGCATTTGGAGAGGAGACACTTCTAGCACAATAGTGGGGTTTGTTCTCTCATGCTATGTTCACATTCCTCCCAGTGGCCCATGGTTTATGCTGAGAACACATCTCCAATGACACACCGCAGCTATGAGTGTCCACACTGCATTACTTTTCCTTTCCAAAAGCTTACCCCATTTGTCATCATGGGAAATACAATCTCACCAGGATTTAAAATACTTGTATTTGAACACTTTATTTTTCATTTAGGTATCATTTTGTGTGTGGTTGGAGGACAAATTTAAAACACGTATTTTCCATTGTCTCTAAGCAAAAGAATTATTTACTGATGCCGTAAGTTTTATACGTACATCATCCAAGTTCTTAGTTTTTGTTCTTCAGGTGCCTAAAATGCATTAAAATTAACATAAATTAAGGGGATTTAAGTGTTTATCCACAATCTACTTTGTTTTGGTTTTAAAAGTAATTTTCAAGAGCAGTTGTACGAATTTTGTTTTGTTAGACTTGCAGAAATACAGAACTCTAACCCCAAAGATTTAATTTCAGATGCTTCTCTTTATTTCAGTTTCTATCTCACATCAAGCTTCAAAAATTACATTGTACAATCTCATTTTCTGTGTATATTTGACAATACTACAATTCTATTCTAATAGAAGCATATAATAGAAATTGTAGTAAAAAGCTGACAGATTGTATTACCTACCCCAAAAAAAACTTGTTAGCCTTGAAAATAAATGGCAAAGAAACCATGGTTTTAATATGCAACCATTTCAATACAATTTTTCCCGTTTGTGTGCTTACTGATTCAAATTTTAACTTTCCATTTCAAGTGTTAGCTTCACAGAGGAACACATTGATTTGATTCTCTTTTTACAGAGAGTATTCATTTGGGATTTGGATGAGACAATCATCATTTTCCATTCCTTGCTTACAGGGTCCTACGCTAACAGATATGGAAGGGTAAGTGTCAAGAAACTGATGGGAATGTTCAGTAATATTTGCTGGTTTATGGTTGGTACACAAGGCACTCCAGAACACTGGTTGATTTTTAGAGGCAAACTGGTACTGGTGTTACAAAACAAAAAATATCAAGCTGTTTCACATGACCCTTCTTTGCTGTTACTCAGCTCTTGTATTCAGTACATATTTAAATAGTGTTGGGTGTAATACTTTGACCACTTGAGGTTTGGTTTGTAGGTACAAGGTTGTCTGAAACCTCTTGATATCATCAAAATCTGCCAAGGTCTACGTCCCCTCAGAGAGTGAAGAACTTCCAGGAATGATTGCTATGACCAATTGGCTGTGCTCTGTATTGAGAAGGCAAGAGGAGGAATACTTTTGGACATGGTCAGATTAGTCTAAAATTTTTTACCTTACATTTTTTTAATCTACATATTGACTGATGTTTTTGAAAGTCTGCTTATGAGTCGAATCTTTCTATTATGCACAGTCTATAAATCATAACTGAACTGATGAATACGTCTACAGACAGTGGGTTTCCTTGGTAATTCTCAGAAGAGAAACATGATTTTAGGTGGATAGGAACATTTTATGAATGGAATGTCCTTATGAGATCAGACTTATTTTTTTCAGGATTGTGTTTGTAGGCTAACATCTCAGCTTGTGCCAAAATCTATCATAGCCTTTTATGTTCACCTCATGTGAGTTATAGCTGGAATGTGATTTTTTGTTAACCTTAAAAATTTCTACATGTAAAGAACAACTACATAATTTTGTCTGGCTTCAGGTAATACCTCTGTCTTCTTGTAAAGCTTCTATTTATCACTAAAAGGTTTTACCCTACACCCAGCTGAGTGAAGGGCAAAGCTACCTCCAGTTCAGTCTGTGCCTGGGCCAGGTTCTGAGTTTCTCTCAACAGCTTTTTGCACTATAAAAATCTAAAGCAGTACTACTTTGCAACCTTTCTTTCTTGTTCAGGCAAGGTTTGTTTTCAGAAATGTTTGCTGTGATAACAGTGTACCTCTTTGAGGACTATAATTAGGATTTTTTCATTATATGTCAGAAAAGCAAGTTAATTAAGCAGCCTAGGTTTCCTAGGTGTTGTTAGTTTATATTTAGTTAATTCAGCAGCCTTGGTTTCCTAGGTGTTGTTAGTTTATATTTAGGTAGTAAAAAGAAACTAGAACTTAAATGTTTCAACAATTATTGTATGGATATGTATGGACAGAAGCATTATAGAAGAATATTAAATATTTACCAAAAGTTATTTTCCATTTTTCAGACTAAGACCAGCTTTTGTGTGGCATCCCAAAATCTATGGCAATTCAGTTCAGAATGAGGAGAACAAATCCCAGTGCTCACAAAAAAGCTCAGTGACAACAGAATCTCACCACTGGCTTTTGGGCAGCAGAGTATTGCTGGAAAAGCCTAATTAATTAGTCACTGATATAGAAGTACTAACGTGAGCATATTTTTTTCCATTTGTTACTAGTTCCCTGTAGTGGATTCATTAATTGGAGCCTGAACATAAACACTTTATTGCTGCCAGGTTGAAGCTGGGGAAAGTGGCTGGTATTCAGTTGCAAAGAGATATAAATACGTATGCTGCAAGGAGGGGGCTGACTCCTGGCTGCAGCTCCATCACTGTTGGCACTGTTTACAAAAGATGCAGCTTTTGCCCGGCTGGCTCTGGTTGCCTGGCATCTGGCACAATATTCCTGCATAGCTAAATGGCAACCAGCTGTTCATGTTGAGAAGAATGAGGGCATTAGTGCTTATGCTATGGATAAATACTAAACCTTTTTGCTGAGGGGTAGCAACATGCCTGTACTTGGCTCTCAGATGCTGAAATGAAGCTGTGCCATTCTTGTTTTGTTTTCTTAAGGTTTCATTCAAATCAGAGTTTCTCTTGGGTTATTGACAGCTTCAGAGAGCAGTTAGCAATTTCCAAGGATGTTAGAGAAAGTTCAAATGTTCAAAACAAACATAATAAAACATGTATCTGTCATATGAGAATTTTAGGGTTTATTTGTGGCAGCAGAAGGTGCATGTTTTTAAAGAGTGTTTACCTGTGATTACTGGCCTTTAAAATCAGAAATCTGGATCATAAATCAATCTGGAAAAAAAAAAGGAGTTGAGGGGAAATATTGTTCTTTTCACCTGTATTCTTGTTTATGAGCAATCTAACATCATGCTCTCTTATATTTCTGCGCTGTGGTGGGGGCTAGAAATGCCCTTTTCAAAAAATAAATCTAGGGTGATCACATAATCATTAAAATACAAAAGCTGGATCTTCAAACAAACAAAAATGTCCTAATTAAATAATAGGGGATTTGGCAACTTGGCATTCAGCTCTTTTCATAATGCCTGAGTGAGTTTCATGGTGAATGACTATGAATGATGTGCGGCCTTGCTGCTGAAGGGATTGATTTTCTTTGCTTAATTCTCTACCTCATTCCTCCTAACTTCTTCCTTGTGCCACCCTTTTCTGTATCTTCTTACTTTTTCATCTGTTTTTATCACCTGCTCTCCTTTTGCTGCTATTGTGCTCTATTTGCCTCCTGCTTTTGTCCTTCAGTTTTATTGTAACAAAATAACACCTTTATTTTTCAGTTTGTGCACTCATGGCAAAAATGACTCCATAAAGCACTACAGTTTTATTTAAGGATGATTTGAATTTAGTGAATTTAAGGGAAATGTATGAAACTCTAAGAATATGATTTGTCCTTCCAGAAGAGAAGTAAAAGAAACAAAACATTTCCATTTGGTTTTGGATTTTTTTTAATACGTACATTTTTTTAATATGTATATGGATCGAATATAAAGTTATCAGTTACTTTAATTGACATTAGGGCTGATTAAGTTTTGGAATTTGGAAAAAGTTGCAGCCCTTTAGGATCTTGGAGCAGGTGAAAATACATCTCAGAATTGGCACTAGAATGCTGTGGTCTTTATTCATATTTCCATCCTCAGTGAAAGCAGTTATATGCAGAGGTTTTAAATGAATTTTCCTTTAAATTATAAGCTATTTTATTGTGGTTTAATACACTTTAGAGATAGAGAAAAACAAAGCCTGATTTCACTTAACCCTTCATTTGTGACCTGTAGGCTTAAGTGGAAAATAAGCCTTGTACCCAAAGTGAACTTTCCTGTTTTTCAGCTTCTTGTTTCTCAACAAAACAAAGAAATCAAGTAGGTAGAATTTAGAAATGACATACAGGCAATGTTTTGGCTCCAATGCCAGTATTCAAAACAAAAGGCCTACTTAAGCAGTTTGACATTGGTATTTCTTTTCTTTAGTTAAACTGTACCTCCCTCAGAGATTTGTACCTGATTTTGACCATACCTGAAAAGACACTGACTGAACCTGCAAATCCCAGGCAACAATAAGAGATTGTTAGCTTTCCTACTCATTGTGTGACACCTCACAATAATTAGTTAGCAATTAGTGGCTTAAAATTGCAAAAGAAGGTTGGGTGTGGGATTTTTTTTTAAAACCTTGTTCCAGCCTTGTCTTTTTTTAAAGCTTACAGCCCCCACTGTAACGTCTGATAGCAGAATTTGATCTACTATGATGCTTTAAACCAAGGTTCTTGTGCTTTTTATTAGACAAGTTTCAAGTTTGTGACTGTACAGATATTTAAAACCCTAATGCAGATAAGGTTTTTGCTTCTCTTAAAGATGTAGGTATTGAGACCACAGTTTAACATAGTTTTTGTGTTAAGTGGAACTTCCTATACAAAAAGATTGTGTTTAATCTAGGAGTTAAGGTTTCTTTGAAAAGCAGTCCGTTTTGTTTCTTCTTTTAGCTTTTGTGTTATTTAATCTGACACTTTCAGTAGGTGCCAATGAATTTCTTATTTTCTTTCTGCCTAATTAAATTAACCTAATAAATGACATTATTTTAGTATTACTTTAGAGAAAACTATTCTGTTTTATTTCTGCCATGTAAAAATATCTTGGAGTGAAATGTTTAGAAAGCTTTACAAAAATCTATTTTTACAGACTCAGATATGTGATAAAAATGTTTAATAATAAAAAAACTAAGTCGTTTACACTGAAACGTAAAATATATATTTGCAGCCATTTGTTTAAAATTAGTCAAATGGGTTCATAACCAATATCATGCTCTGTTGCCCATTTATTCTGCTCTTCAAAATGATATTCCTATTTATGGATGGAAGCTCAGAGGGGAATTATTTCTACCTTGCTGCATTAGCAGTTGATATCAAGACGTAGCAAGTTGTCTTCATTTGCATTTTAGACCTTTAGCCCATATAACTCCTCTTAATAACTAGAGCAGAGGCTTCTGTGAGGTGACTTCTCTTGGTGCTCAGGCACAACAGAAATCCTTGTCTGTTAAAAAAAAAGAAGCCTGATGCTGGGTAGGATGATGAGATGCTAACTGGGCACAAAGATAAGCAGAAATGTCAAAGGGAGAGGAAGCCTCAGGCGTAGCTAGAGAGAAAATACCATCTGCTTTCCACCTCACATGCCTACAAAAGGAAAGGAAGGCACAGGTCTACAAATAGAGCAATATTAAAACAGAGAGACAGAATACTTTTGTTCATATTTTAAAGTCTTTCCATTTGAATTAAGAAGCCAAATATTCTTTTTTTTTTTGGCTGTGCCAGTTTAAATAGGAGACTTATTTTTAAGGGCAAAGTTCATCAAAATAGTATGATGCAATTTTTTTCCCATTTATAAGGGCTATTTTTTTTTTATTTTAAAAAACTTACTCTTAATGTATGTGAATTCAAGAATAGATGTTTTGTCTGCTTGATGTAGCTTTGCTTCTAATTTTCAAAAATTCTTTCTCTGGATGGTAGTTCTTGGATTTTGGCATTTCCAGAAGGCAAACAGGCTGCCAAATCACCATTCTTCTCCAGCTCTTTACTACTGACTCATTTTGCCTTTTAACCAGCAGTTACAGAAAAATGTTTGAAAGTTCAGAGATCATGTTGAAACACCTATTAATTTGATTGAGAGTGGAAAAAGAAACTAAGGACTGCATCTCTTGCTTTTTAACTGTGACTTGTCATCAAGTGTAGAATACTAGCTTATTTTAAGTAAAATATGGGTTGTCACTTCTTCAGTTCTATTTAAAATATAATTCCTAACAAACTAACATTATTAATAGGGGGTGTTATGAGATAATATAACATGTTCTTTCAAACTCATGCTCCTGTGCACTTGGATAGACTTGGCATTATAAATGAGAAACTCTATATCAAATGTATGAATTAAGCTCTCTTTTAAATTTTTCAGATTGAAAATATATATAAAACACCACAAAAAATCAAAACAAGACAAACATCTGCAATGCATTTGGTAACCACAATGCTGAACACGCTTTTTGAGTTTATTAGCTCAGTAAGGGATAAGCTGTTATGGTAATTTCTGTAGAGAAGTTAAAGTGTGTTATGTATTAATAACAAACAATAGTTTTGTTCACTCTGCATGGGTGGGCCAAACTGGAAGCATAATTAAAGCATGGTTTTGTGGACAATCAAGGAGTGGTTTTAAATATAATTGCCATTTGCAAAGAAAATTAGTTCTTTGCTTTAAAGTCATTAGGTATTCCCAGGACTGAATCCTGTCATTTGTGACCAGTGAGAGTTTATTTTGAGTAACAATAGCATTATCATATGCCTGGCTGATCACAAAACTTATGAACAGTTGTAGAATCTGGAGAAGTTTTAGGTGAAATGGATTTGCCCTTTCTGCACAGAGCGCAAAGAGCCCGTGCCAGGGATGCATGAGGGTGACCACTGAAGTCCCACTGCAAAATCTTGGAACCAGTTGAGTTAAAGTCATATTTTTGAGTGTTACTGGTAAGAGTCGTAGTACAGGGTGAGACAGGTACTGAACTTAAGCTGACAAAGAAGGTTGCATTTAATACGAGTGGTATCTTAAGAAAAGCTGTTCCTCCAGTTCGTGTTTGGGTATGCATGGTAGGCACAGTACTGATGGTGTACTTGCTTAATTTCTTCTTTAAGGATCCTCCCACTTCTGTGTCCCTTGGACTCCGAATGGAAGAGATGATTTTCAATTTGGCGGACACACATCTATTCTTCAACGATTTAGAAGTAAGTGTTCATTTTTTTAAAACACATAGACATGATTTAATGTTTAATATTTGTCTGGTTTTATGTGTTGTTAGATGGTTTGACAATTATTTGCAGAGCTTCAGTACGGAAATGCTTAGAAAATAGGTGTATCATTTAGTCATTAGGATATATAATAATATCTACAGTAAATGTCTGCACTGGCCTTCAAAGGTTACTACAGTTTAAATGATACAGTTTTGTCCTCACAGGTTTTAGCATTTATGATAACAGTAGACAAGTTTCAGAAGTGGATACGCTGAAAGGACCTATAAACATGCAGAATTCAATAGTCTACACAGGCCATTAAATATTAAACTTCAGCTTCTATGAACAGTTGATGGCTGGGTACAGATTTCTTGCTTACATCCCACTGTGGGCATGTGTTACCTTAGCCCCGAGGGACATCATTAATGATGTATGGGCTGTCCGTGTCCGTGGCCTGTTCCTGGGGCTGCTCTGCCTTCAGCAGGCACGGGGTGTTCTGTGCCAGGGTGCCTCTGCCTGCAGCGTGCGGTGAGGAGCTGCGGGTGCCTTGCCAAGGGCTTTTTTAGCCTGCACAGACTATGGTTGTGAGATTGTTCCAAAACTCTCCAAGCTGCTGAAAGAGACTGTCACTGTAATGCCTGGCTGTTTCATCTTAAAAGGGAAAAAAGCAATTTCTGATCATATTTTAATAACACAAAAACATGAAAACAGTCAGATTTCTTTCCCATCATAGTGAAGACAGCTGTTTATTTAAAATCCAGCTGTTAAGCAAGCTTGTGGTGGGACTGCCAACACACATTAATCATCACATTGTTGTTTTGCTAGATTTTAGAATAGTATGTTATTCCAGACAGGCAAAAGAATCTAAAAGATTCAAATGCAACTTTTGCTGATCAAAGTTAATTGGCAGCAATTGGCCTTTAAATATTTCCTGATGTTTCCCTTTACAAAATCAAGCAAAATACACCTTATTCAATAGATGAGCCAAAATAATTTGAAAAATGCCAGTGTGTGATAGACCTCAAATGTGGTTTGTCCAACATCTGTCCTATATTTTGATTTCTTTTCATCTAAAAAGAAACCACTCACAGATGATTTGGCATCTTAGAATGTAATGAAATTATTGAACATGCTTTTTTTTCTTCCATTCCTTAGAGTATTTTTTATACTTACAGTAAAATAGCTGGTTTCTTTAAATTTTAAAGTAGCATTTTCTTTCATTAAGGTAGCTGTATGTAAGGATATGATTGTTTTGGATATAAGAAGCACCATCAGTGAGTTGCATGTATAGGACTTATTTTTCAGATTTGTATAAAAATATAACAGTGCTAGTTATTTTCCAACTCTGTTTCTGATTTCTGGTTATATTTCATTTTAACCGGAGCAGAATGAAAAAGTACTACTCTTTCGGTATTTTAGCACTATATTTAATAAAGTTCAGTGTGTTTTCATTTGCTGTGCAGAGCCAGATATATAGCCACTTCACACAAGATTGTCAACATAGCTGACTTTAATGAAAGTTAATCAGTCGTGTCTTAGGGGTGGTAGATTATCTTCTGCTAATAGACATGTTGCAGCCTTAACAATACAGCACAGCAGTTCATTCACTGAAGAACTTTGAAGCTGTGTATGAGAAAACAGCTACTCCAGGTGGTTCATGGAGGCAGAGGAGCTCACTGGAAAACCTGATTCTTTGCATTTCCACCATAACAACCCAGTTTATCTTGTATCTCCAAACGGAAGTGTAATAGTTTGTGTCTATACCCTAGTCTGTCTTCCTCATATGTAGAGGCACCCAAGAGTGAGCAGTTGGGTTCATGTCCTTGCATATGAGCTCTAATCCTTATGTCTGGGGAACATGAGCTCCAGTCTGAAAGACCATACCTTGTCCAAGGAGTGAAGAGCATGTTCAGTGTGCTTAGAGAAGCCTTCAGAAAAGTACATGGTGAAAGGGCATAAGAGAACCTGTACTTTGTGGGAAGCAGCGTGTAAGGACTAGACCTGATCACAGACTGAGGCTTCCAGTTCACCAGAAAGGACACATTTTTTTGAACATGTCACAGACACATGGTGTTTTGATGTCCTCCTGGAGCCACAGTTTGTCATTCTTGTGAGCATCACCATTTAGCTATCAGGGCCTGCCAGTTTCCCAAGGGCTGTGACCTTGGGGCAGATTCCTTGCATCCATCTCAGAAACTCAAAAGTCCTTGCTTTGTGGTTTGGAAGCTCAGGCTGCTCACAGCTTGACAGGCTTTCATGAAAACTGTAGGCAGTTTGGTTTGAATGTGTCTCAGGCTTAAAGCATCTATTCTCACTGATGAAGGACTGAGTCTGAAAGATCTAGTGCTGATCCTGCTCAGGCCTAAGCTTTCCAGTTCAAGAGCACAAGCATCTGGGCTGTTCGGAATTAAGATGTTTGTAGGCACCATTGCCAGTGAGGTGCAGAGCTTGGGTATCCTTGCCCAGCAATAGTATGAAGAAAGGCAAAGCTGGATTTGGAACATATCTAACCCACAGAGTAGATGTGTCTTTGGGTCTAAGCTTAATTCAAAGTGGGAACCTGAAAGCTGATGCCCTCTGTCTCACCCAGGCTCAGAGGGAACCCTTCTTGGCATATAGAGAGGCCGCTTTTACAGGCAGGCAATCATCTGTCATAACTTTGGCCTATGATGCACATTTTTTCAAATACCACAAGTTAATGTTTTTAAATAAAAATCTTCTTTCATCCAACGCATTCCAGAAAACTCTATAATCAGAACAGCTCTCTTGTTATCCAAGTAAAAATACTTTTTCTTCTTATAAAATGCTGAAGACTGATTGAACATTTTGAATGCAAAGGGCAGTGTTGCAGCAGTGATCTCTGAAGCACGGTTTGATTTATACATGACCTAACTGGTTTTCCAAAGCTCAGCCTGGAGATTTAATAATGTTACTAGGTTAAATTCTAGACTTCGGCAGTCAGTTTTTAGTCTGTATAAAGTGATTCAGTGCCAATGTGTATCAGTAGAAAACTAGTTTACCCATCTGAATTTAGTAGGGGGTACAGCCAGATAAATGAATCATCTAATTTTATGTATGTTGTTCTTTATGTAATAGTAATAATAATTATAATAATAGTAATATTTGTAAATGAAAATTTCAAACTCATTGAAAAAATTACTGTCTAGCTCTGAAGTCAGTATTCTGTTCCTAGATGGGTGAGCTACATTTGGATTTGCACCCTTGTACTAGTTCTTATTTTATTGCTTCGAAAAAAATGAAATAAATTGCTTATTTCCTTCACTTTGCACAGATTTGTTTGGAGTAATTAATTCCAAAGTGATGTAATAGCAAATAATTTCCGATCTTTAGGAACATTCCTAAACAGCATGTTAAAAGGGTATGACAAGATTTTTAACATACTGAAAAGAAAAATATTAATGTTTACTTATGTATAATTTGATCTAAGTACCATAATAAACAGTGTTTTCTTGCATTAGCAGTAATTTCATAATGAAATTATAGAAGTGTACTAGGCTAAACAGTGGAAAATAGTGCAGTGTTCTAAAAATTTAGATTACAAAATCTGCGTTTGGGCTTCCAAATAAGAGCTTTAGGTTTTCAGTATTGAAGTTTTTTATTTCACTACATCATACTCTCTGTTCTATAGTTGAATTTTAATTGCGTGCAAGAGGGAATAACTACATTGATGTAGTGTTCTCAGGAGAACCACAGTTACCTCATCCGAAAATAATGTTTGATTTTACATGCTGATTATGTTGTGATAGGGATAATAAGGTATAATATTTTAAAGGTGTATATGGAGCAATTACACATATTATGTATTTTAGGAGGTATTCTCCAGTGTTTTAGGGAAATGACTTGATGATAGGACTGAAACGTGACATCCACTGAGGTGATCAGCTCCGGTGCAGGTGTGTTCCTGCACAGCAGAGCAGGGGAACACGGCTTACGGGGGGGTTCCTCACCCCAGGGAAGCCCAGGGGAGCACAGAGACCCACGAGGAACCAGCAGCTCTTATGACAGTGGCTTACTCTCCTGCCTCTGCGAGGCCAGGAGAATTGGTGGCCAATCCCTCTTCCCACAGCAGGCAGCCCTAGTGAGCAGTGTGACCAGGAGCACCGTGACCAGGGCAGGCAGACAGGTCGTGGTGTGGCAGTTTGCTCGGCAGGGTGCACAGGGGGGATGACGGCTCAGAGGAGGGACATTCCACGGGCCAAGTGCAGACACATGAAGTCTACCAGCAACCCAGCACCATTCTGTAGCCATCTGCACAGGTCAAGGGCACTCATCCCACCTGACTCCCAAGGCAGAGCAGAATGGTGGGTGCTCATCTGAGAGCAAAGGCTGCAGCTCTGATGGGGGATCTGCACCATCTGTCCTGACAGTGGCCAATGCCTCCACGCAGACAGGGATGCTGAAGGGGGAGACTGCAGTGCAGAACTGAGACTGCAGAAAGCGAATAGAAGTTTCTCCTGGGGCAGGGAAAGGCAGCAGACCTGCCTGCCAAAGGTGTGTCACGTGGAGGAGCTCCTGTGGCAGGTGGCTGAGCTGCAAGAGGCAGTGGGAAGACTGCACAGTGTCAGGGTGGCTGAGAAGGAGTTGTATAGCTGGTTCAGTGGAGTTTGATGGCTTCTTCCAGGTGCAGTCTGCAGCAGACCCACAGCCCGTGGCCAAACAGCCAAACCCCGCCCCCCCACCACTGGCACACACAGAAGGGAGGGAGAGCAATAACATGGCAGAATGTAAGCCTGCAATGGCAAGGACCTGCAGGAGGAAGACACCTCCCCAAAACCTGAGGTGCCCCTGTAGAACTGCTTCACTGCTGTGCAGACTGAAAAGGAAAGACACATCACACAGGAGAGATGCTGGAGCTGAGTAAGGAGCCTGACGTGCCTCCCATATAACAACAAAAGCAACTAAGAAAAGGTGGGAGGCAATAGTAGTAGGTGACTCACTTCTGAGAGTCTTATTTGTCAGCCTCAGCTGCTCTCTAGAGAGATGTGTTGTTTGCCAGGGCCTCATATTAGGGGTGTCACCAACAGCCTACTAAGCCTCATACAGTCCTCTGACTTCTGTCTGCTGCTGTTGTTTGACGTGGGCACCAGTGATACAGCCAGAAACAGTCTGAGGAAACAGAAACAGTCAAGATGGATTAGAGCCCTGGGAGCAGCAGTAAGGGATTCTGGAGTGTGAGTAGTTCTTTCATCAATCCTCCCAGCCATAGGAAAGGAGTTTGAAAGGGCCAGTCGAATCTGGCAAATTGATGAATGGTTGCAGAACTGGTACCACAGGGCAGGGTTCAGGTATTTTAGAGCATGGGACTTTCTTGAGAAACCTGGTCTGATGGGACTGATGGGCTCCATCTGTCAGAGAAGATGAGCATCTTCAGTCATAGGCTTGAGGAAGAGGGCTTTAAACTAAAGTTGCTGGAGGAGAGGAACCTCAATCCATCCCACTCCTACCAGTCTGATGCCTGTGGCAGCCATACATGCCCAGAGGCTGGAGAGGGATCACAGGGCAGCAGAAGAGCACCCGAAGAACAGCACAAAGGAATTCCAGCCACTCCAGCCAGTAAGTTGGCTTCATCAGGGGCCCATCTTAAATGCTTCTATGCAAATGCACACAACATGGGGAGTAAACAAGAGGAGTTGGAGTCATGTGCATGCCTGCAAGTCTGTGATCTTATTGGCATCACAAAGACTGGTGGGATGACTCTTGTGATTGGAGTGTTGGAATGAAAATATGCGAGGTGTTTAGGAAGGACAGGCAGGGGAGATGAGGAGGGCCTGTAACCCTCTATGTCAGTGGATGTCAATGCTGGAGTGCATGGAGCACTGCCTGGAGATAGATAAGGAGCCGACTGAGAGCTTGTGAGTCAGGATTAAAGGGAGAGCAGGGAACAGTGACATTAAGTGGGGGTCTGCTATAGACCAGCTAACCAGGAAGATTGGGGATGAGGCACTGTAGACAGGTAGGAACAGCATCACATTGACAATTCCTGGTCTTCATGGTGAGTTTCAGCCACCCAAATATCTCTTGGAGGTACAACACAGTAGGTTGTAAGCAATCCAAGAGGTTCTGTAATGCATTGATGATGACTTCCTTTTGCAAGTGATGGAGGAGCCAGCAAGGGGAGGTGCTATGCTGGACCTTGTTCTCACCAACAAGGAAGGACTGGTGGGGAATGTGAAGCTCAAGGATTGACTGCAGTGACCATGAAATGGTGGATTTTAAGATACTTGGGGCAGCAAGGAGGGTACACAGGAAGCTCACAACCCTGAAGTTTGGAAGAAAGTCTTTGGCCTCTTTGGCAATCTACCTGGTAGAATACCATGTGATAAATCTCTGGAGGGAAGAGGGGCCCAAGAAAAGCGGTTAATATTCAAGGATCAGCTCCTCCAAGCTCAGGAATGGTGCATCCCAACAAAGAGGATGTGGTCAGCATGTTGGAGGGAAGGGATGCCATCCAAAGGGACCTTGAAATGCTTGGAAGGTGGGCCCATGCAAACCTCAGGGAGTTCAGCAAGGCCAAGTGCAAAGTACTGCATCTGGCTTGCGGAAATCCAGAGGAGTCTGGATTGAGGGCAGCCCCGGGTGGAAGGACTTAGAGGTGTTCATTGACAAGAAGATAAACGTGACCTGGAAATGTGCGTTTGCAGCACAGAAAGCCAGTTGTGTCCTGGGCTGCATCAAAAGCATGACCATCAGGTTGAGGAGGTGATTGTCCCCCTTTACTCTGCCCTCGTGAGATCCCACCTGGAGTACTGTGTCCAGCTCTGGGACCCCAGCTAAAGAAGGGCATAGAGTGAGTCAGGAGGAGGCCACAAAGGTGATGAGAGGATTGGAGCATCTCTCATATGAGGAAAGGCTGAGAGAGTTGGAGTTGTTCAGCCTGCAGAAGAGAAGGCTCCAGGAAAACCTTATTGTGCCCTTCCAGTACCGGGAGGGGAGAGTAGGACAGGGACTTTTTGCAAGGTGTCGTATAGTGACAGGACAAGGGTTGATGGCTTTAAACTGAAAAAGGGTAGATTTGTAGTAGGTGTTAGGTAGAAATTCTTTAGTGTGAGGTTGGTGAGACACTGGAATGGGTTGCCCAGGAAAGTTGTGGATGCCCCATCCCAGGAAGGGTGCAAGGTTAGGTTGGATGCAGCTTTGAGCAACCTAGTCTAGTCTAGTGGGAGGTCTAGTGGGAGGTGTCTCTGCCCATGGCAGGGCGTTTGGAACTGGATGATCTTTATGGTCCCTTTAACCGAAACCATTTTGTGATTCTATCTGCATCTTTAAAGATTGTATATGTTTACATATTTATACTAGTACTTTAAAAAATACTGGTATACTAGTTTTTTTGGAATATCAAGTGAATATTATAACTAGGTATGTTAAAGGAATATTGGTAGTGAATTATTAGGAACATCTTTGTGAAAAAGTTGATTCAGTGCTTTGCAAACTTTATTCTAAAATGACACATCTCATTAGACCTGTTCCTTTAGAGATATATACTGGAGCTGAATATGTCATTTATTAAGTCTTTTTTTGTCTAATCTTACGTAACACTTATAATGCTTTTTTTGTGTTGAATTCTATTGAAGTAATTAAAAGCAAATTAATTTGTAGTTTTATTTCATGTTGTTTTTTTTTTCTTTTAGGATTTTTATTTCTGTTTGTTCATTTCAGGTTTTTCAGTGTGGGCTTTTGTGGGAAGGTTGAAATAAGGTTATAATGATAGAATTAAAAAAATCAATTTTTGCACTTTTGACAAATGCAGTACTTCATAGGTGCATGGTCATGGTGAATAGCATTAATTTTTCTGCCTTTTGTGAAGGATATATAATGCACACCCATGAGTTCACAATTCACTTCTGTTTGTGGAGTCTGTGCAAAGTGATGATATGTGTATGGGAGTCATTTATAATGAATGGCAGTATGGTGTGAGTTTCCAGGCTTCATTGGTTGATCTATCTCTCCTAGTGATAAAAGATGAGGGAATGCTGTAAGGTACTATTGTCAAGCAATAACTTTGATTCTTTGGGAAAAAAAATTAAAATAGTCAATTATATTCTAACAATTAGGAATGATGACCTTGATTAATTTCTTCCGAGATTGCTACTTAAAATCCACCTGGTGTTCCACATCTAATGAGTTTGTGATGAAAATTCAGAGCACAGTCTCTTCTGTGTGTCAAAAAGAGCTGCATGACTGTGTTATAATATCAAGTATGGGGTGTTACTTCACATTAATGAACCTTTAAGACACCATATGAGCATGTTATTGTGCATGGACCCCTCTGGAAAGCTGCCTATCTTGGAGTTGCACATGATTTCCATAAAATGCTACTGTCATTAACCACAGCTGGCTGGACCATCAGCCCAGGGCAGGCAGTGGCTGAGGTGCTCCCATCCCAGCCTGGCTACCAGGCAGCACCTTCACTCCTCTGTCCTGCCCTCACCTGCCATCACCGAGGTCAGCCAGTCCTCGGGCACCAAGGAGCAGCACAAGAGCAGCCCATCTCTCTGCCTCTTCACTCCATAAAATAAAGTTAGATTGATACAGAAACATTTTACAAATCCTACATTTTACACATATGGGAACATTTCCAGCTTTAATGAAGCATTGAGATGCTGTCTTCCACAGATGCATCTTCTCACAGTTCAAAGTAGAGAATAAACAGCATTTATGTCCTTGCACTCTCACGCTCTGTGTTTGCCCTGTAAACCTCCTCCCTCCACCCACAGGGCAATAAATCCTTCCAGGACTCCTACAAGTCTGTAACTGCTAGCTTGGATTTACTCAAATCTAGAAGTTGATAGGGAGAAATTAACTATCAGATACTTTTTATGAAAACTGCTTTTTGTGGATTGTTTCTTGTATAATTTACTATGTGGAAGTGCCTGCTCTTGTTTGTGGCACCCAGTCATTAGACTGAGTATTTATCAACTCTACCTCTCCCTCCTATGCCTTTTCAAGCTCAAGACTGTGTGGAGGACAGCTTTTTTACTTGAAATGTGACTGAGATGTCTGACACCCAGCAGTATGCTGAGCCCTTCTGTTCCCTAAAGGCACGTAAAGGGCCACTAAGGCCCACGTTACAAGGCAGACTCTCATGTCACTAAAGGAGATGGTGATACACTCTGTACTAACACCAGGCACTACAGGGATTTCCGAGATGAGAGATCATAGTGAGAGCTCAGGGATAAGAAAGTGAGCAACTAAAACCCAGGACAGCGTCTATAAAACCTGGTCATGGAGCAGAATGCCTTAGTTCCTTTTTGGCCTTTGCCTTCAATTCTTACAGGTGAAACCCGGCTGCCTCCCTGCTGCTGGAAGCAAATGTACCATATAAATCACTTCTGGCCCTCAAGGAGACCTTTTTTCATGACAGGGACATATATCCTCTTTTCATCAGCCTGAAAATCTCTCCTTTGTAGGTATCAGTAACACCACAGGAGACTAAGTGACTTTCCTCACAGGTCCTTCAGTGACCGTGCACACAGCTATGTCCCCCGTGTACCACGCAGTGCCCTGTAGGAATGCCTTTGAAGCAATACAGCCATATGTTCTGTTTCTTTAATCTGAAGGAGAAAGGGAAACTATTTCCCCTCCGACCTGGGTACTTTAATGGTAACCAGTAACTGGTAACTTTTAGCACAGTAGCACTCTGAAGCATGATTTGGGATCATGGGCATTATGATAATACACATTATTGAATTCATTACTGTGTTCAGGAGACTTACTGTATGCAGGTTATTGCATAGCTCAAAGAACCATGACCACTGTAGGGTAAAATGCTCTTCTTTCTGAAAGCATTTTAGCACATCTGGTCCTAGAGTCAAATAATCTAACAAATGAAGTGCTTGGATGCAAGCCAGCTCTTAAGTGCAGACTTTGAGCAAGCTCCAAAGCAAGCTGGGAGAGCAGGTTGGCCACTATTAGCAGTGTAGAAGTCCATCATTTATTCTCCCACACCTTGTAGAAATGTCATGAAGCCAGATTTGGACAGCTATGACAGGTATGACGTGGCCTAGATTTAAACTTAGCCACAGTCAGTGGTCCACAGTCAGTGATGGCAGCTGGGGGAGCTGCAGTCAGACCAAGGAAGTGCAGGAGGATTGTGAAACACCATTACCAGAGAGAAAAGCTTTCTCAACTTCTCCACACAATAAAAATCAGATCAAGGTCATTTTGTGTCTGAAGCTGTACTCCAAGATCTGAACATTGACAGGGTGAGCCTTTGCTGGCGTTATGTACTAATCACTTGTCTGGTGCGTATTTTACATATGTATTTGTGCAGATGACACGACACGAAGTCCATGTTTGTGGTTGCCAGTACTTTGTAATTCCTGATCATTATGCCTTAGTCTCTTCATGATGGTGATGATAAGGATGGTATCTACAGATATGAGGAGTATAATTCTGTCATAAAGTACTCAAGAGAGAAAAGCAGCAATTGAGTCTGGTGATTATAGCCATTGTTATTGTGTACAGTTGTAGTTGGCTTTCTAACAAAGCTTCAGCTCGGTCTCTTTAACATATTAGTCCTCAGGAACATACTGGCACAAATTCTTTCTCTACTGACACAATTAGGAAATGTGTGTATTTCAAACAACTTAAAAGAAAAAAATACAAAAAAATTGCAAATAGTCAGCCAAGAAAACTTTCCAGTTTTCTATTGTATTTGTTCATTTCTTTCCTATTGTTGGGGCTTTTTGGGGTTTTTTTGGGTGATTTTTGTAAGTAGTACTTGTTCCAGTTTTTCATGCATTTCAGGTAAGGTCTGATTTTTAAAAGCACAGGTTAAAAAACACCCCAACATTCAGAGCAGAAGGGCATCAGTCATCACTAATCATGGCAGTGTTTCAGGTGTCTGTACTTGTGAGCTGGTAGCTAGTAAGAACTCCATGTAGCCAGCTGGTACAGGGCTTCTGTTTGGGATGCCTAGATTCTGCCGCAGTACAGATGAGCTAAAGACTAGGCAGGCATGCTTTGTGAGGAAATACATGGACATGCACATTGCCCAGTACAGTACAGAGCATTTCATGGAGTCACAGAATGGTTTGGTTTGGAAGGAGCCTTTAACAATAATCTAGTCCAACCCCACTGCCATGGTCAGGGACATGTTCCACTAGACCAGGTTGCTCAAAGCTCCATCCAGCTTCCAGGGATCCACATCCACATCCACAGCTTCTCTGGGCAACTTCTTCGACTGCCTCACCACTCTCACAGTAAAGAATTTCTTCCATGTACCTAATCTAAATCTGTCCCCTTTCAGTTTAAAACCATTACCCCTTATTCCTTGTCCTATCAATACAGGCCTTGGTAAAAAGTCTGTCCCCATCTTTCTTCCCCATCCACTTTATATATTGAAAAGCCACAATTAGGTCATCCCAGAGCCTGCTCTTCTCCATGCTAAATAACCCCAGCCCTTTCAGCCTGTCTTCACAGCCTGCCTTCACAGCCTGCCTCTTTCCTGTGCTGAGGCCCCCTGAGCTGGAAGCAGTTCTCCATGTGGGATCTCACCAGGGCAGAGTAGAAAGGGAAAGGGGAAAATCACCTCCCTCAACCTGCTCTTCAGGCTCTTTTGGTGTAACCCTGTGTACTGTTGGCTTTCTGGGGTGCAGGTTATATCCAGGAGTTTTTATCCACTGAAATCCCCAAGTCTTTCTTAACAGGGCTACTCTCTGTCAGTTCACCACCCAGCCTGTACTGATATGGGTGATTGTCCCAGTCCAGTTGCAATACCTTCCACTTTATTGCATTTCATGAAGTTTATATGAGCCCACTTCTCAAGCCTGTCAAGGTCCCTCTGGATGGCATCCCACTTGTCAGTAGAATACATGCTATACAAAAAGGTTTGTGGTAGGCAGCAAGCTAACTCTTTTAGTAGTATGAGACCCATGTTTCTCCAAGACAGTATACTAAAAGTAATTTCTATCAAAATAACAAAACATGTTTTGTCTACATATTCTCCCAAATTAGACATTCAAAGGTGTTCCTTCCAGTGATAGAACTAACATTCTTGTCGCTTTCCCAAGAAATAAAATACCAAATGCTGGCATTATTTTCAGGTAGCAGTTGTGCCTGCCTGTTATAGCTAGGTTCTGCAGAGTCTGAAATACCAGATTTAGGATCAGCTAGTTCAGGAGACAGTGGTAGAAGGACAGTGGTAAGGTACCTGGAAGCCTTACCACTGCAGCCAATACCTGCATCAAAGCTGTATATAGGCAGGGTCTGTTACTGGAATCCCAGATCTACCCCACTTAAGTCAGCTTTAATTGCAGCGGAAACCTCAGTGCCAGGCTGCAGAGGCAGGCTCTGAAGGGCAACATTTGGATTGCTGTGTCATGAAGGACATGAGACAGTAGTTTGAAAATTCTCTTACAGCCAGTAATGAAACAATAGAGTTGTTTTAAAAAGCCTGTCTAAGACATGATGGAAACTAAGAGATACAAAACTGACTGCAAGAAATTTAACAGATTGAGAACTTTGCAACCATTAGCAGATCTCAAAACACTGTCTTACATTATATTGCTGACACATAAAAATGCCCTTAATGAATTTTTATTTTTGAGAGGTTGAAAAGTTGCTGATATGTGCCACAGAGCTTTTCTACAATGCAAATTGTTCCCTAAGCACAGATATGATACACTACTTGATGGTTCATCATATTAAATCTAAAACTAGGTAATAATGTGATTCATCCTGAAGGCCTCTTAGTGCCGGAACTGTCATTTCAGATTTGAATAGGTTCATTTTATTAGTAAAATTATCTGAAATAATAGAGCAGTAATGTCAAATAAATTAATAGTTGATACTAATGGTAAAAGCAGTTTATGTATTAATTATTGTATTGCTTTCCTTTTATTCTTGTGTAGAGAGGCTTCATTTGGCTTTTAATATTTCATGGAACTGATGTGAACAACTTTTTTTTTTTACATTTTATTTAAATATTATGAATTTGATAGCACTGAACAAAATCCTATCTACTACTATAGATGTCAAGACTGTAGTTGCGACTTGTTCATATCACTAAGTATTCCATTATTAGTTTATAATCTAAAAAGTTTTGTAAATTCAAATAACATTCCTGAACAGTAGATTTTGTGTTTTGCTCTCTGATTAAGCTGACAGATGTGTAAAATCTCATACAGCCAGCCAAGTCCCTGGTGCAGCTGCAAGTGCTAAAGAGTGCAAGTTATTCCAGCTAAGATCAACATTAATTTATACTCCAATATCTTTCCCAGCCTACCCTTTCTATTCATATAATGTGGTTATTTTGTGCTGATTCCACTTCTTTGAGGCAAACTATTTTTTTCTCATTGGACTCTTCCAATACAAAAACCCAGAAGGCAAACCGAAGAAAACATAATAGTCACCTTTAGAAAAAATATCTCCTGATTGACGTAGGTAACATTTTAAAATCTCAGATTTGAATTATTCAGGTTGATATTTTGAGTGGATTAGTCTCTGAAAATTATGTAATGCAATTATTTTAGGAAAACCAGGTGAAACTAAGTGTCATCCTTACATGTTATTTTGCAGGATTAGAGCACATTAGCCAATTCTCACATAAGTACAAAGATTTGAAACCACAGCTTAAGCATCTTAGCAATATGCATGGTAGGTAGTTTCTATCAATCTTGTCAGCCTAGGTTTAATTTTGGCGTGAATTTACAATGTTGTTTACAAGTTGTTTGATATCATGAAAGCCGTCATGCGGTTTGTGCTGGTGTGGTTATGTGTGACTGCTATGATTGAAGTTTAAATGTTAAGAAAATATGCATACATATGAATTTTAAACATATCTGTTTGTGCTGGGTTTTTAGAGTGGTTGGTTGGTTGGTTGGTTTAGTTTTTTTGGTAGCAATTATATTAAAATGTTTCCATAGGGAGAAAAATTAAGAAGTTTCTTTCATTCATTTTCTTTTAAAAGCAAGAAAGGAGTGCTTGAAGTTGGTTCCCAAAATGTTTGAGTTTCACAGTCTCAGGAGATTTCTACTGTTTCAGTGTGGTTACAATAAGGCCTCTATCTGAATTTCATCCAGTTCAATGGTCTAATGAAACTGTAAAGAAACGGGGAGAGCATTATTTCCTTTACTCATTGCAGTATCACTTCTATTTTTCTGTGTTTTAAAGTAAAATTTGACTGTTGTTAATTGCATTTGTAAAATTTTTTTAGATATGGTCAAGAGGCTGGGTGATTCTATAGTAGACTAAAAGTACCTTAAAGTGTGCTATTAAAGCATGAGGCTTTATGTTAAAGCATAAGGACTTTAAAAATGTAAACAAAAAGTTTAACAAAAGAAACAATGAGGTATTGAAGGCATGGAGCATTGATTTTATTTTTTGGGGTTTTCCAAGATCCTCATTCGTTCAGAACAAAGCAGTCCAGGCATTATGTGGAGGTTACCTGTAGCACTGTGCAGTCAGCAGATGAGACTTCATGCGTGTTCACTGACAGCGGAGTACAGACTGCTGACACGAGTACTGGCTCAGCTGAAACACTGTCATGAGAAAGATCAGCTTTATCTAAGCAAGTGATACGTTCTGAACTGTGGAAAACCACTTCAATCAGTAAAAAGATCTCATCTCTTTTCTTCCGCCTATTTGTATAACTCGCATTGCGAATGTAAAATATGGATACACAGGGGAATAACTGGTCAAGGAGAGACAGTTGTAGCAGTTAGAACATGAGTAAGAGGGTTTCTAGGAATTTTCTTTGACTTTGAAAATTTTAAAGATACAAATATTTCAACTCATTTATTGGAACAAAATGCATATGTTTTTCTTAAAATTGTGTGCACACATCCAAAACTCCCATTATCGCCTTGGCTGAATGAATAAAGCATAAATCACCAACATAATACACCGACTCTTTTTTTGTTCCATCAGTTTAATAAATTCGGACAGACATTTTAATACAAGCAATACAACCTCTGACTCCCAAACTGTCAAGAGGACTGACTAACAGAACTAACATCTCTTTCCTGGATCTAATCTCCACTAGTTTCTCACTAGTGGAATCTCACTAATCTCACAGCAAATATAAAAACTAACAGAAGTATCTTCCACAAAAAAATCATCAAGCAAACAGGTTTTTTTTTCTAGTTGTTTGATTATATTGTAAATTCATAAATCTTTCTTTACTGTATGAAGGTAGAAAAAACAAAAAATTATGTATGAATGAAAATCTTTAGTTTATAATCAAAACCACACCCAAATGTCTATATAATGTAATATTTCATGTATTGGGAAAGTGTCTCTAATTTTTAATACAGCATTTTATATTAAGAAAAAAACCCTGAATACTGCTTAACTAATTCAAATACAGTCTTTTTAAAAATTATTATTTAAATTTTACTTAAATGAAGTACTGTGAAAAAATAATTTTAAAAACTTGCTAACAACAGATAAGCTTCTACTAAGGAATTAAATAGCAGTGTGGTAATATAGCTTTTCTGTATGAACTACATGTGGTCATGCAAAGGGTTAAGCTATGTGATTTCAGGATAAAAGGTTTCCTGAGTTGACTATTATTCCTATGGTCTGCCAACAACTTTGCAATAAATGGAATGATTTTTATGGGAATGTGGTTATTCACAGCAAGACTACAGTTGGTGTCAGTATGAAAAATTCTTCTTTAGTAGATTCTCTCAGCAGGAATAACAGATCTGAAAGAAAGGCAAAAAGTAGCTACAGAGAATTCTGGCTGGTGTTGGTGACAAATTATGTTTACAAAATGATGTGGTAACCCATTGAAAAAGAAGAAATCAGAACAACAGTGAATCAGAGTATTGCTTCTCTAAGTACTGCTGTTCCAAAACAAGTTACCTGTGATTGTGTGTATTGTTTAATAGCTCATTTTTCTGGACCATAAAGCAAGTGAGACTTCTAGACTTTCAGTTGGAAGAGTGTGAAAAAATGCTTCAGAAACCAGTAAAATTACCACAAAGTTATACTGCAGTCCGTGGCAGAACATAAAATATTGGTAGCTATGAATTAAAATAATTCAGGAGAAAGGAGAAAAAAATAATGGGATTAGAACTTAATATCATTTTATAATTATTTGCTATATTTATAATTTTTATACATTGTATTAATTCTTAGTATCACTTGTCTATTTTTTACATATTTATGTTTTTTGAAATAATATTATTAGATTAAAATTGTGATGGAGAATGGATTAAAATATTGATAAACTTAGTATTAACAGTTACCCCATTTACGTTTGGTTTGTGATAAGCTTTCAGAATGCTAAAAAGATTAAACCATTAAGTCTGCAGCACCACCACTAGAGCTGGTATTATCTTCCATTCAAAATGAGGATTAAAGTTACATAGAATTTAATTATTCTCTTACAACCATACAGCAACTTTATGGGTTTTAGTTGTTCCACTATTCCTAAGTTAAGCTGTTGGAATATGGAGGGGGTTGTTATTATTTGTATTGTTTGGTTGTTTTTTTTTAAACAAGAAATAGGTGTCAGCTCTTTTAAGAAATAAACACGACAGCTTTGAGTGCTTCCTGCTCTTTGCTTTCCTCATGGACAATTACCCCAGTTCTATTTAAAACATTTCATTTGCGAACTTGTCTGGGAGTATTGCAAAACTCCATTTTTTTCATTGTGGCATGAATTTCCTTTGTTGTGCTGGGATCACCAATGATGTGCCAGAAAAGAAGAAAATTAACCTAGATTTGTCAATGTCAGTAAAAAAGAAAAAAAATCCAGTATGAAGCAACTGTGTTGTTGATAGGTGGAGGTCAACCACTGTTGAGATAAAGGGATAGGTTTACTGGCCAAAAAGTAAATATTGACCATGATGATGCCAAAGAAAATAAATTTCTTAGAAAATTACATTTCACATTTTCTCAAATTAGAAAAACAGTATGTGCATTCTTTACTATTTTAAGAAATGTTTCTTCAATAGAAATATTTTGAAAACAACCTATGAAAGAAAAACTTTTTGCTTGAGAAGAGTTTTCAAAGGAGTATAATCGTTAAAGAGGAGCTGAAAGTGGAATCAGCACTTGGTGACTGTTGAGTGTAATCATTCATGTCTGTTTTTGCCAGATGACCTTCATTTAGCAATAAACAATGGACAGAAGATCATATTCAGACCTCTAGGTCTGGTTCTACTGCTGTGAGAAATAGCTCCTTTCCTTGAGGCACGAATGTGATTTTGGCAGAGTTGGTCTGATTTGGCTGTGATTGGAAGATGGATCCTGGAAAGTCTTAGCAAACCTTTGCTAAGGCTCTTCATTTCCTCGTTGGTTACCTAGATGTTGAATAAGAAACACCTATAGTCAATTCTTAAAAAAAAAAACCAAAACACCAAACATAGAAAGGACTGTAGAACATACTGAAAACAGATTTCTGGGCCATCAGACTCAAAAAAAATAAGCAATTACAGGAAAGACTGTTGAATAAGCCTTATTCCTGGTGAGATACAAGGGATGGTTTCAGGGAGAGGAAAGCTTCAAACATAGCAGACTGAATTATTTTCTTGCCACCCCCAAATACCATAAGGATGGCAGCAGAACAAATCTTTTGTCACCCAGAGTAGAATCATCAGGCCTCTACAGAGGAGTGTCTATTCAGAAATTACTTTTCTCATTTGGTTGAAGTAAGAATTCACCTCCTCCCGACGTTTGTGATGTCTGTAATGGGAACCTGCTGACCAGATAGTGGCTAGGGACGCTGTATAACAAGCATGTGATTCAACTTCTGATACTTCTTCATCAACAGAGAGTTCTGGGAAAGCCAAATGTGGTTATTCTAAAACCTTTTAACAGCAGTAAATTTATTTTTAGAGATATAAACCTTATTTTTAAGGTACTATAAGTTCTATGAAGAGTTGGCAAAGGCAAGTTCACTTCCAAAGGAACCTGTCAACAGTTGTGAACTCCCTTCCAGCAGGCATCACAGCAGTTCCCTTTGCACATTCAGACTGAGACACAAAGCCCATGTATTTGCATTTAATTTTCCACAGCAGCAATTCAGGAACAGCTCAGTTGCAGTGCAGGAAGGAAAGGTAGAGAGGAAAGGAAATACAAATCACGGTACAGAGTTTTCCCTAATATGTGTGTGAGGGAATGACTGGAAATAGTTTCTCATCTATGTGATACTACTACCATGGGTGACTTGCAGAAAGTTCATGAAGTTCCACTTCATGAATGTGGGACCAAATTACATCATGCATGTAGCTGTAGGTAAATTAACAAAAATGAAAAACAAAGTCTTCATTCAGGCAGAACTGTGGCTTTGCTGGTGTGTGCAAAACACAGCTAAGAGCCTAAACCCATCTGAAATGCAAGATGCCTGGCTGTTGTGGAATGTGCTGCTGTAGTTCGTGAGTGTTAGAGCTACAAAGAATAACAAATACCTCCTTTGCTTGCTTGAGAAGACCATTCCTATAGGCTTATGCAACTTATTAACCACTTAATTTCTTTCACATGGCAAATGACAAGTACCTTTCATGCTAGGTGCCACTAAAAATAGAACCTATATTTCCTTTCTCAAGAGTATCACATGGGTTGTTCTTTGCACATGTACAGCAGAGCTGAAATACCCAGGAGCCTACCATGCTCATAGCATCACTTTATCACTTTATTTACCTTTCTGTTGCTTCTCCCTGAGTTACCAGCTGGGGTTAAACCACCAGAGGCTGTAAGGTGACACAAAAACTCTGGTCTCTCTAGCTGGCACTCTTAGAGCTCTGATAAAGGATAGTTGTCCTCTGCTCTGGCTGGGCAAGGCAGTGATGGGTCAGCTCACTCCTACTTCTGCTACTGAGCAGCAGCATAGGAGTCATCTACCCTCTGCCCCACAACACTGAGAGTGGGAAAGAAAAGGAAAGAGAAAACTCATAGTGTTGTGGAAAGGTCTTCAGGCTGTCAGTAGAAGAAAATGTTCTTGCTGTCTGTACTGGCAAGGTTAGCAGAAAGAATTTTAAACCCTGGCTTTGTCTCATTAGCAGAAAATTACAAAGATGGGAGATTCGCTCACTCAAATCATTGTAGTTTTCATTTTGAACATATGCATTTAGAAGATTATCAACATCACCAAGGCCTTGCAAGTTTAAATTAATTGGTTGTGTGGAACTGAAAGACACAGCTTAGATCATCTTGTGAAAATTTCCACATGAATCCCTTATTTCCTGAGAAATGACACATTATTTTAAGGCTTTTGTGGAAAATTGTTCTTTTAATAAGTTTAATTTTTAGGTTCTTTAAAATTTAAATATATTTTAACAATCTTTAGTGTGTAGTTTCAACAAAATTTATATGTTCCTAGAAGTATACTTTCAAGTTAATATGTTTAGGAATAATTTATTACATTCTGATGAGATTCATGGCTTTTTTTACTTCTTAAAATACCTTCATATTTTATTTTCCCTGTCTTTCATTAATCATAGAATTTTTTTCTCTTTACAAAAGTATATATTAGCAGATAATAGGAATCATGTTGTAAAGAGAGTAGTTAAACACATGTGAAGTGCTGACCTTTTAAAATACAGTTAATTTGACACTTTGAACTTAATACAGTTCTCTCCAGGAGTGACACAGACTTTTTAAGCAGATACACTTGAGTTTTATTTAGCTGTTTCTATATATTGGTAAAATTCTTTCTTTGACATCCCCCCTCTTCCCTTCACTTTTCCTGCAAAATATACAGAAATAGAATAACAAATTATCTTGTCAGAGTTGGAGCAAGAATTGATTGCTAGAGAGGCATTCTAAAACACTTCTCTGAGTAAATTGATATATTACAGAACTAGAATAATTTTACATTTTATCTTGTCTGAACAACTGGAATGTAACCAGTGTATTCAGAGCAATAGGGATTGTCTCTGAACCGAAATCTGAACAAATTTACACCCTATAGCAGGCGAGAAAGCTCTAGGGTTTAGAGGACTGCACTTACTGTGATTGTCCTGAGTTCTGCTGACTCTCTGCTAGAGGTATGATTTTACTTTTTGGTCTTCCTTTTCAATAGAAAGATTTCAGTGTATGGAGTAATATATACAGAGACAATATAAGTTCTTGATATATCTGCTTCATGAGACTTATGAAGTAAAGAAAACTAGCAAAATAGAGTTTTTGTTTGCTGTGGGAATGTAGCTGGCACACTGCTTTCTACTTCTTTAGGTCATGTTTTATTTTAAATTGGATTCTTCCACTTACAAGGTGTAGTTGAAATGAAAATGTAAACCTTGGTTTTAGCATAGCTACTTCAATAAACACAAGTTGCAGAATAAGATCTGTATTTATTTTGGAATAAACACTGTTTACATTAGGAGTATCATATTTGACCCAAATGCATTTGTTGATGTGAGCAAGCAAAGTAGGATTTTAATCACTTTTTCTATTAGAAAAAATGGCATCCATTGTGTGTCCTAAAAGGGTTATGTGTTTGGTGCAGAAGAGTACTTTAAAGTCATTGGCTGTGAGGAAGAGTTAGCAAATAATTTCAGTTTGTAGTCCTCAGTGTTTATAACAGCTAATAGGTTATATAGATAATATTTTTTTTGTTTTTGTTCTGATGTTCTATTTTAACAATGAAAGATAGGATTTGGGGGTTTTGGTAGCATTTTATGGGCTTTTTTTACATTATAAGCTTCTCTTTATAGTCTTAAGTTTAAAATGGGAGCATTTTGAAAGCCTTCACAGCCCAATTTAATTCCTTGACTGTTCATCCACAAATTGTCAGACAGAATGAAGTGGATTTCAAGAACTCTCTTTGTTCTTAATATCCTGTGCCCGACCCACAGGTAATCTGCACCTTTTTTCTTCAGCGCCGAATAATTGTGGTGGGAAAGAAGAGAAAATGTTAGGGTCACAAAGTGCAGGCTAGACAGAGATGACAGGTCCTGCCAATGGAGTGCCAGTGCTGAGAACCTGCGAACCACAGTCCCTGCTCTTTCACATGGATTTGTGCTGTGCGTTAACAGGCGCTCCGCGATGACGGGTTAGGAAGTTCAGCACTTCAGCCTTTGTTGCCTCGGCTTGAAAGGAAGTGCAGAGGGCAGAGGGTTTTTTATATTTAGCAAGCACAGAAGTACAGTAGAGGAGCATTAGGCACAGGTCATACTTTATCTATATGTCTATATCTATATATATGTGTATATATATAAATGCACAGAGGACGTAGATGTGCTGTTGTTCAATTTTCCAACCTGTACATACCAGAGATTTTATCCTTCTAGTCAAGTAAATGCCAGAGTTTTGCTTCTAAAGCTTAATGAATGCTTTTCAATAGTGTTGGGGTCCTTGCATGTTATTTGTCTAAAATTAGAAGAGAGACTGGTTGAAGCAATCTGCTTTTCATTTTGCTGGAAGGTGGTCACAACTATGAGTAAAAAAAAATGTAGAAACCAACAGTTTGGGGGTGGGGGGAAGGGTTGTTAAATGGTCATTCACAAACTAGCGTTGGAATATGTAATTGCTGCCTGGAAAAAAAAATTCTAACAGTCTGTAACTGTGATTCCCGAAGAAGCAGGTTGTGATGGCTAATAGGAGTGATGAGTATTCGTGGAGCAGACAATAGTCTGAAAGGGTATATGCAACTGAAAGGGTATATATCTTATTCCTGGAAAAGACATAAACAGAGGTACTGCTGTCATAAAAAGCTGCATTAAGCAGCAAGCAGTGTACGCTTGGGGATTTTTTTATTAATTTTTTTTTTCTTTCAGACACATCACATTTATAAAGGATTGCATCTTTAACTTGTTTTGCTAGATCTGTTCTCACATGTAGATGACCAAATTTCTCTACTGTTCAGTAGGGAAAATGAAGCAGTGGATATAATTGCGTAATGACAGATATGAGAGGAACAGAGAATCCCAGCAATCATTTCCTGTGAGTTGGCCAGCTTCCAGGATGTCTCAATGGGCCCGCTGATGTAAAGGCAAAATGAAAATAGCTCATTCTGAAGGGTGGTTGTTGCTTGGGGTTTTTTTTCCTCTCTCATTTGACTTTGCAGACTAAGGTATTGAAACAATTAGTTGGCAGTGTGGTGTTAGTTTTCTCACGGTAAATTAAGAAGATTAACCAAATGTGGAAATATATTTTAGCTATAATCAGCAGACTTGAAACTGTAATACTTCAGCATTCTCTGAGGTTATGTTAATATTATTCACGTTATTCTCCTTTATAATGTGCAGACTTGTACAGAGTTACCTTATGTCAGTGCTTATTCAAAGACAGCAGAATTATTAGATTTATTTTTGTTAGTTTTGTAACACAGAAATGTAGAGGATCAGCATGCTAGCTGTTGTGTCACTCCACTTGGCATGTAGTATTGGCACAGATAACAGAACTCTCATAACAGCCTTAATCTCTTTTTTTATTATTATTGTTATTAATTTTCCTACAGTAAATTGAGTAGTGAAGCATATTTTACATAATTATGGCAGAAGTACACAACTTGACGGGTGGTAGTGAAGGAGCAAAGTAATATAAATATTTGCAGAACATTTCTGCCATAAGTTAATGCTTTGCATATGAATATTTATAAATATCCTAAGTTAGTTTAAAGGAATGATTCCAGAGAACTACATAGGTCCAGGCATTTTAAGAGCTGTGAATGATGACTGCAGAGCATCTCTGGGAGTTTTTGGCTTGTCATACAAAAACAGAAAAGAGAAGGAGGAAAACTTAGCAGGAAAAAGTTAACAAATGCTTTGGGAATGGAGGAGAGAGAAGACATAAGCTTTCCATGTACAAATCTTAGGCTAGACTCACCTATTCATTCATTTTTGATTGCTGTTTATCTTTGGCTTGCTGCATTTCACTGGAGACATTCACTTAGTTAATGATTGCAGCAGCTTTAAGTTGCTCCTGCAAGCACGAATCTGCTGCTGCTTCAGGCCCCAAAGCAGAGCTGATGGAAGGGAATGGAGAAACAAGTCTCAGTTATTCCATGCAACATCTGTTGGTTTAATTGGGCTGCTGCAGGAGATTCAAGCTAAGCTACCAGTTGTGGCACAGGAAGGTCTGAGGGACACAAACACATGGATCCATGCAAGCCAGTTGCATGAAAGAGCAGAAAAGGACAACATGGGCAGTAACTTCTTAAGATACTATCCATAGATTTGCCAAGTTACACATGCTGACACTCCCATTATTCCTGAAAATATTCTCTCTAAATGATACCAAGTGCATTTTGCTTTCCAAGGGTTGATCCAAAAGTGCAGAGCTGCATCTCAGCCTGTCTGACTGAAATACAAATCTTTAGTATAAACATGTTATCACTTGTAGTTTCTCCTGAAGTTTTCAAACTGGATACACTGAAGTTGCAAGGTCAACACCTCTAGGAGCAAAACACATACAAGCTTCATATGTAAGTCACAGGATATTTTGCTCCTTACTTGCCAATTCAGCCTATTTTAAAAGAGAATCCCACAATTTTAATTTTCTGCTTTGGACTTGACTGCTAAACTGATTCTGTCATAATAAGATACATCTGCGTAAATAACAGTGTTTCTACAGGAACCTTCAGTATTAATTTCAGACATCACTTTGCCAGTGAAATTAGGGGAAGAATTCTAGTACTGTATTTCCTATGAAAATTTCACAGAAGTGTCAAATACATTTGTGAAAGTTTGAAATCGTAAGCCTGCAAACAAACGTTTTTTCTGGATGGCCATTTAGCTGTAAGTCAGCCCCCCTCACAGAAGCCTTTCTGAGAAGTACTTGAGGATTTAGAGTCTATGTGTATATATACCACATTTTAGAGTCTATGTGTTCTTGTTGGAAGGGCATACTTTATTTTTTGGGCAGTGTTTTACCGTATCCCTGATGATGGTGCATATTGAGCTAACTGCTATTTTAAGCTGTTGATTCTGTGTGTGCTTGCTTATATCTAATCAGAGGACTGGGCAGTGTCTCAGGTATCTCACAAACAGAATGCTACACACAAATCAAGCAGGTGAAAACAAATACAAGGGGTTCTGATGGAAGGATGGACCAGATCAATTAATGATGGGCAGGTAACTGGCTTCCTTGAAGAATTACTCCTAAATAACTTCCCTGCTAAGAGAGCAATTGCTCAATGAGTGTTTTTCCTTTCTGTGTTCAGGGGTCGAAAAATGCAGCCATCACTCATTAGCCCAAAGTCCAAGTCAGCTAGACAGCATGAAAAAATACCTGGCACTCAAAGCTCACATTTAGCCTCAAAGCTGTGCCCTGCCACTCAAAAGGAACAAAACAGTCGTGCACTGTTTGTGACCTCCCTTTAGCTGTAACGTAGTGTCAATCACATTGGGCTTTAATCCTTTCCAAATTATAATATGTATCTCTTGTGCTTTGTTCCCCTCCTGACTTTTTCCTTCATTTATTCCTGACAAAAGAGAACACTATCTCTCTCTTATTATATTCAGTATTTTGTCTGAAATTTGTGGTGCTTGTGACATTTTCCTCATTTTTCTTCCTTTCTTGACACTGTTTCTGTACCTTTGCCCTACCAATTTTTAGTCTCTGATTTATTTTCTGGGTTTTTCTCTCCAAAACACCTCTTTCTTTTGATGCCACAATTTCTATTTCTAATGTATCACTGCAGGTCTCACTTTCTACCTACCAAGCAAGTGGTTAGACAGAAGGGGAGAATATCTGTCATGTCCCAAGGCTTGTGATGGTCCCAAGATCTTGCACTGTGAATTAAAGTTCCAAGTCCCCAGGTTCTCTTTAACTGTGGTATCTAAGATGTAGTGGTCTCATTCTTCCTGGCTCTATCTTTTCCCAGGGAGAGTTGAATTTGGAAATTTTTTGCATTATTCCTTCTTTCATCTTCTCTGAGAAGATGAGTTTCTACTCCTTCCTTTAGTTTTGTGGTTACTAAAAGAATTGTTTCTTTTTCACAGATTTCTATTTTGAGTCCTCTTCTCCAGCGCTTGTTGCAGTTGTCATTCATAGTTTCTAAGCTGGGGAAGGAGAAATCACTGAGCTGTGGAAGAGTAACTAAAGTGGGAAACTGATGAATTCAGGGGGGTGTCTCTTCTTTCACTTACACTCAGCTGATATTTGAATTGTTAATGTGGTATGCATTTGGATGGACATTTGCTTTCAGTTTTAAACAGAAAAACAGTAAAAAATTATGTGAATTTGATAACTTGCTGAAGAAGCTTCTGGCTCTTTTTTCAGCCAAGTTGATTTTCAAAGCCTGGCAACATATGCTCACATTTGCAGTTTCAGCTGTGTCTGTACATCGAATGCATTTTGTCTGCTTGAGGAGGAAATTCACTGTATGGTGGTTAAATATGAGCAAATGTAGTATTGTCTCTCCCGTGCTGGTTGTCACTCCTACCCCTCTCTCTAGCACAACTTACCTATGCATAAGATGCAGAAGAGTAAGCATTACAGTAAGAATATGTTGTACAAGTGCAAAAGACCACAGCTTGTTCTTCAAAACATTTCAAGTTTCTGAGGCATTTTTCATAAACTAATGTTTTTTAAAATCTAGAGGCCACAGCCACCATGTGAGGCCACATAGGCTTCTTCAGCTTTTTTCTTATCTGAGGTTGTTGACCTCAGGAAAGGAGGAGAAGGTTACAGGGTCAAAGTCTTTTCCTCCTTGGAGCTTGCTGCTTGCTGGGAGAGGGTTGGCTGGAAAATAGATGTTTTAGAAAAAGGGTTGAGGGTCATGATTTTAATTCTGTTAGGGAACAGCTGGTTTGAGTTTCTTTCCACTTCTATCTTCCCTCCCTTCCTCACAAATCCATGGAGAGAGAAAAATTTGTTCAGAGGAAAGCAACACAAAAATAAAGGATTGCAGCATTTTTGTCTTTAAAATGGCTCATATTTGTTATAGGACTTCACATTAGGAGAGAGAAGAGGAAATTATTAAAATAATTGAAATCCATTATTGTTACAAGCATTGGATTGATACTGATCTAGAGTGTCAGAGGTTTATTTGTTTTCCTGCCAACAGTTAAAATGTTAATAGTAATTTTTAATGGGTTTTTTTTGTGGATAAGCAATATGCATTGCAATTTTTAATTTAGTGATGGACAAAGATAATTTTTAATGTGTTGCATTAGCTTACAGACAAGCTGGTGAAGAAAGATGGTTTGATTTGGGTATTTCTGTTCAGATTTTCTTCATCTTGGCATGCTGCTTTCATGCACTAAGACCAAAGAGAGAGAAGGAAACTCACAACTCTCAAATGAATGGCAAACTAGGAACAGATTTTTCATCTGTGCTTCTCTGAAACACTGGCCTCAGGCCGTGTTGGTGTGTGGCTCAACAGCAATCAGAGGTCATAATTTCATTGGCGGTTAGCATCAGGTTTAATTTTTCTAATATGTTACATTTACCAAAATGTCTGGTTTCAGTTACACTTATGCACTGACTGAATCAGCTTTGAGCAGCATGATGTTTTAAGGTACCTGAAAGGCTACAAGAACGTTTATGAAACACATATGCTAATTGTTTTTAACCACTTTCCTTTCTAAACACAAAAACGTGTTTTTTGGAAAGCTATTTAACAGTAGTAGCTAATGACGGTGTGCATTTATTCTAAGAAATGAGCACAAAGAATAGGTAAAATAGTTGTTTTAACAAGACTGCCATCTACTGATTTCCACAATTAAAAATATCCCTGATGACTAGGTGGTTCATAGATATTTTTATAGCTTTGTTTTCAAGATTTTCAAAATCAAGAAAATTGTAAAATCTTTCTGTCACCTTAGGAATGCGACCAGGTTCACATTGATGACGTGTCTTCAGACGACAACGGTCAAGATTTAAGGTACAAGAGAATCCTTAAGATAAAGAGTTGCTTTGCAAATTCCTTCCTGGGCAAGTGATGGGCTGCTGGAATGCTCACAGTAGCCTGCTCCCTTTTAACTATCTTCTGTGCAACCCAGCCAAGTGAGTAGCTGGTGGTTCAACGTAGCCTGTTGCATTTTAGTAATCTGTGGGGTTTTTTATGTCTGCCTAGCACATATAATTTCGGAACAGACGGCTTTCCCGCGGCTGCCACCAGCGCCAATCTGTGCCTGGCGACCGGCGTGCGCGGAGGAGTGGACTGGATGCGGAAACTGGCCTTCCGCTACAGACGAGTAAAAGAAATATACAACACCTACAAAAACAATGTTGGAGGCAAGTGACCCTGGAGTATCTAACAAACACAGATTTGAGGTCGAAAATGGGAAGAACTGGTTTCTACTCCTTTTTTTAACATAGTAGTGCTTAGTGATCTGTTTAGTTTGCAGCGTGTGGAAAATTGTCTGAGCTAGTGAAAGCAAAGGAAAATGACAGAATACTACTTAGTACCAGTGCAGACATGCCCTTGTCTACTCCACAGGTCTCCTTGGTCCAGCAAAAAGAGAGGCTTGGTTACAACTAAGAGCAGAAATTGAAGCTTTGACAGATTCTTGGTTAACACTTGCACTGAAAGCACTCACCCTCATTCATTCGAGGTGAGTACTAAGAGTATGAAGGAAGCTCTAGGGTGTCTGATGATGATCTGGAAGAGGCTGGCTGGTCTGGTGGGCAAAAGGCTGAACCTGGAGGACCCTATCCTCATTCCTTTTTCTGGTCTGACCATGCCATACCTTGCTCTGCTGAAAGGTGGTAAAAAAAAGATGTTCTTTTTAAGTGGCGATAGTAATATTGAGGGGTTCTGATGAGAGGGATAAGATTTTCCTTCTATTGTTTTGTTTTGGTTTTTTCTGTTTTGCTTTGTTAAAAAATGATATTTGCCTTTTCTCTTCCATAGGACAAACTGTGTGAACATTCTCGTGACAACTACTCAGCTAATTCCAGCTCTGGCAAAAGTCTTGTTGTATGGACTAGGGGTTGTATTTCCCATAGAGAATATTTACAGTGCAACTAAAATAGGTAAGCTATTTTTATCATCTTGTGATACATTTAAAGCTGTATTTCTAAAAAAAAAGGTAGTCTATATTTAATTCTAACATGCTTTCACGGTAGCAAATACAGAGATTAGTAACACCTGATCCTCATGAAACAGTGCTAAAACATCCTAAAAGTGCTTTTCAAATGCGTGATGATCCAGCACAGAAAGCTTTGTATAGCTCTATTAACAGTGGTGCAGTCTCTGTTAGGAAGAAATGTAGTTGCCTTTTCTTCATCATTTCTCAAAACTGTGGGGCTGTGTAACAGTTGAGAAGGCTTTTTAGTAGGCTGTAAGTGCAGAACACTGGAGTCTCCCTGGAGCAGCACGAGAAATTCTGTAAAGGTAAGCCCTGGCTCCATTTGTTTTCGTAGGCTCTGGAGCAAATTTTGGTAAACAATTTACCAGAAGCAAGAATGTTTTCCTGCAGAATGTAATTATTTAAGTTTCTTCATACTGACTGTAATAAGCTTCAGCCAGGCAAATGTTTATTTCTGTTTTCTGGTTCAGTATAAAAGATGTTATTCTGAGTATGTAGAAGTACCCCAGACCAGATGGCAACGGTGTTTGTAGTTTTTAATGTGATTATGACATATCTGTTCTGTCTCAGATTCCCTCAAAGTTGTGGGCTACACGAAAACATTTTTCATGTGTTCTTAAGATCTATAATACAGCAAGCTCAAATGGTCAAGAAAAAATTGTGGGATATTTTTGTTTGGGTTTTTTTTTTTTAAATAAGACAAAACAAAAATTTGTTCAGTTCTACAGAGAAATTTGAAAGCATTACCATAAAAGATTTAAAACTATTTCCTGGATATCAAAGTTACAGTGCCCTCTGTCAAAACTGTATAGTAAATTATAACTCTGAAATATAATACTTTAAATATGCATTTTAATTAAAACATATTTTAATGAATCTTCACTTGTGACGTCACATACCTGGAATAGAAGGGTGTTTTTGAAAACATGTGTTCTGTCACTGACTGTCACAGGAAACCATGAGATTTTTGTAACATGACATGATTCATAATATTCAAATGCTGTTTCAACTTAGTGTTGGAGGTTTCTTACGGCTGGCACTACTGTCAAAGGGTATCATTAAGTAGTTTGGCTTCTCTAATGGCTAGAAAACTTCATTTAATTTCCAACCTACTTTTTCTTATTCTTTCACTGTTCTTTAGCTGAAATAACTATTTTAAAAACCACAATTTTTCCCATCCATTGCTGTAGACACACAGGTTAGCATGTCCCATGGCCAGACTAAAGTTACCTTTCAGAATGGGGACATTTGAGAAAACTCAACTCTAAGCATTTGCTTTCTTTCTGGCTTCTCAGTACCAGTACCCGAAGCTTCCCAGTATGGGTACAAATTGAAAGAGAGGAAATATGGATTAGCTATTAGGAAGAAATTCTTTACTGCACAGGTGGTGAGACACTGGAACAGGTTGCCCAGGGAGGTTGTGGATGCCCCAACCCTGGCAGTGTTCAAGGCCAGGTTGGGTAAGGCCTTGGATAACCTGTTTTAGTGGGAGGTATCCTGGCACATGCCAGGCTGAGTTGGGACTAGACGATCCTTAAGGTCCCTTCCAACCTTTAACACTTCTGTGATTCTATGGTACTTGTGCATAGGACTGGAGCACTGAGATCATTTCCCTAGGTGTGTGCAGGGAAGGAATGACCCACATTAATGGATCCCAGTGCAGGATTGAGGACATGGCCCAAGTATTGGATTACAGGCATTCAAATCTAAATCTTTTGGGTGACCTTCTAAGTCAGGGTACTACTGTTTTAGGAGCTGTGATTAATCTTGCCACAGGTTTTGGAGAAAAAGCTAGAATTTCAACTCAGATTCAATCAATTTACTCAAATGAGGCTACTGGTCATAAACAAATGGTAGATAATTCTCATGGTAGGGAAATTCCCCACAAAACCTGCATCACATTAGGGAATGAGACAAGAAAGGTAATATTGTGAACCTCTAGTGTGCTATGTCTGTGCCGCAATCAGCCTTGATACACCATCCTGTTGGACAGACTCTTCTCTCCCTGTAGGTCTACTTAAGAATTCCAAGGGCTGGGGAGATCCAGGCTAAAAAGTTATCTATTTGATGTCATCCCATCACCACCTACCCTGAATAGTCTTATCTTTTTCTTTCAGGAAAAGAAAGTTGTTTTGAGCGAATAATTCAAAGATTTGGAAGAAAAGTAGTGTATGTTGTTATAGGGGATGGTGTCGAAGAAGAACAAGGTGCAAAAAAGGTAATGTCCTTCTTTCGGTGAGGGTTGGTTTCAAGAGTCTGACAAATTGTCTTTTCTTCAACATGGGACAGCATGCATTGACGTTTAGGTTGGATATCTTTGCCTTATGATATCTGTGTTGACCATAACTAGTAGAAAGCCGTGTAAGATTATAGATAATGATTTGCCCTGCTGTTCTCCAAAAGACACATTAAACTATGTATGTTTGATGTATTTCAAAAAGGGGCCAGAAAACGGACCCTGGCTTTTGTGCCAAGAACTAATAATTCTGTTTTCCTTGGCGACCCCAAATACCACATAGGATGTTATGAATGTAAGCAAAATATGGTGGTTCTTACTGATCAAAGGCAGTCTGCTGTTTGACTGTATGAAATACGTATATGTCACACCTTGAAAAGACATGTAGGACTGGAGTAGGTATACAGGAATTTCCGTTTTCTTGTGTGTCCATAATTTGGATTCTGCGTTCAGGCAACAACCTGTGGCTTGGCATTCATTCATAACCTCAGATAACTGAGCAGAGGATACTATTTGACTGTCTATTATTTTTTGCTTTCCACTGAGAAGAAAGGAAAAATTCACTTTTTTTTTTTCAATGTGAATTAAGCTGCATAAAAAACAACACTTCCCACTCACAAATAATAGGCATTCCTTGCTATTCTACCCAAGATAGTCTGCAGTTACACACTTTTGCTTGGAGGAATGAGGCATAACATTGGCTATTTGAATAATAGGAGAAAGAGCAGGAAAATGGGCATTTCTCTGCTTTCTTCCTTTCACAGATAAATTGCTTTTACACAGCTGCTTTTTCACCACAAAACTCTCTGTGATACTTCTATCTCTTTCCACTGTGACTTTCTAAATTGGAGAAGTGAAACTAATTAGTCCACATGGCGTTTTAACAACCATTGACTGGTTTTGCTTCATGAAATCTGGGTTTTGTGCCCCTGAAGCCTTGCGGGTAGGTTCCCGGCTCGTCCCAGCACTTCGCAGAGTCTCAGTTTCATATATCCCTTTGGCGGACTGACGGGAACAGTTTGCTCCTTTCTCCTTCAGAAATGCCTTTCATCTTTGCAGAGAAATGTTTTCCCGCTGCAAATGATTACATTTTAAAAGCTGTATTTAAGATCAGGGGGGGAAAAAAATTCCTTCTCTTTGTTCCTTTTCTGTTGCTCGGTGAAATAGTGTTGTATATGATAATGGCAGGAGTAGTCCTTTCGGTAACATTATCTATTTCAATGCTTTTTTCAACAGGAAACATGATTCAGAAAAGCATAAGAAAAAGCCTTTCCAGTCGCTAAGAGGAGTAGCAGTATAGAAAGTTCCTTTGTGCAATTACTTCTGTGTATTCTTTCTTGGTGGAAGGAATTTTCAGGTTGAAAGCATGTTAGATGCTCTGGATTAAATTATCTGCTGCAGCAATGCCAGAGAAGTCAATAAGTAGATCAGCAGTCCTGCCTTTCTGCATAAACTATCAATCTGATTTAGGAAAATGCTTCTGTGATTCTTGTCCTGCTTCTTACTTTATCTAATAAGAAATCACCGTTTCACACTGTGAAAGCAGGATTTGCCTCTTTAGTTTTGTCCTTCACATCCTGCAAAGAGCAGAAACCACCCAGTGCCTTGCAGTATGAGGAGGCGCTTCCAGGTCAGATGTCTTACTGGTTATCTTCTCCTCAAGGTTTTTTTAGGGTTACTAGGAGGAGCAAGCATGGGAATGCACCCTCGTGTGTACCATGCTCCACGTTAAAGGCATGTGCCCTGTCTACGGAATAAATCATATGCTGTATTAGGAAACAGTAAAAGTCTGGACCTTCTCTGGAGAGCACACAAACAAAACAGAAGCTTTACCTCCACAGAAGTACCCAAAGCATGTCCATCCAAAGTGGCATAACTGTCCTGCAACGTACCACCCCATTATCGTGCTTATCCACTGAATCTTGGTAGCTGGTGCCTTCTCGCCTTCCTTCCCGTCAGCATGTCAGGTTTTGTGGTATTCTCAGAGAAGGGACAGGTCTTCTGTCACCCCTTTGCACAGCACTTTTCTGTAGGGGTTTGGCCTGTGGTCAAGCCATTAGTGTGTTTCTTTACACTACTTAGAGCATAAACAGTATACCCTTCTTTAGCTAACACTTCATTGATTACATGGAAACTGTAATGAGTCTTTTCAAGTGAGCATATAAATTCAAGCCTATTTAATTCAAGAGATTTTTTTATTCTATGTTCATTCAGTGAATAAAAAAAAGTTGAGCTTCCAGCTTAGGGGGTAAGAAAGTTAAGGTTTATTATTAAAAATAATTTACCAATCATTTATAAATTGCTTCATCATAAAAAAAGATTTTCATTTATGTCCTTCATTCATGGAAAATCTTGAGTCAATACAGCAGTAGGAAAAATAAAAGGCACATTTTAAATGTTTTTATTATTTTCATTAGTATAAAAATTCAATAATAAAAACTTTTTATTACCATTTAAAAGATCACTGCTTTACTGAGAAACATTTTTAGGAAAAAGTTTGTTCATAAAATGCCTCATTTGGTTGATGTAAGTAAATGTAATACACTAAAGAAACTGCACACTGTTACATTTCTGGTAGCATCAGTCAAACTATGATATTGACACCTTTGTTTAGCTGTCACTTCCAGTAAAATATTTGATGAGACAATTACCCAATTCTCAGGATGTTTGCATTGTGGACTGAGAAATAATCGTACCTTTCTGGATTGGTGCAGCAACCAGGCTGTAACACCAGGGTTCACACAAAGGTTGCTACCTTCATATCAGCTTCCCCAGGAAAAGAGGGAGAGGAGGGCAGAGAGCAAGCAGCGTGAAAGTGCAAAGGGTGCTCCGGAGCTGCTGGCACCAGTGCCAGTGCCGTGGGGGTCAGAGCTGCCGCCCCTGAGTGCCACTGCGGTGACACAGCCATCCTCAGTATGAGTTTCTGTGGGTTTCTGCCAGAGACTCCGTTGTCTCAGCATTTTATTTTGCTTTGCTTTGTTTTGTGTTTTGGGTTTGGAAGTTGTTTATTGTTTTGTTTTGGTTTTGGTTTGGTTTGGTTTTGTTTTGTTTTGTTTTAGCTCCTCCTTTGCCCTTGCTTTTGGAGACATTTGGGAAATTAGACAGAAAAACCCCAACTCCTGAGTTTTTCTCCTTAGGAGAATTCTCCAAAGGATTTCTAATTTGTGAGAAGAGACAAAGGCTCTCTGCACTGAGGAGCTGGATTTTACATCAGGTGGTTCAGGAGAGCCTGGGCAAATGGGCTTCTCCCTTTGTCTCCAAAATGGTCATGCTGCCTTGGAGGGAAGTCGTGAGGAAAAATCATAAATCTTTGTGGAGCAATAAATAGAATATAAATGGGTATCCAATATGCCACTGCTTTTAAGCTCACAGTCACACTGTGCTGGTCAGGTTTGGGGTAGGAAGTAAAGACGGCCGCTTAGCAAATCTGGCAGCAATACAACAAAAATACCGTGAAAGATGACAAAAAATGATGAGTTTTCTATTCAAATCCATCACAAATCTCAGGAGTAAGTTTTTTGTATAAATACATATTAATTTAAGGGAAGGAAGATAGAGGATAGTCTGTACTTTTTGGTGTTGCTATCAAAAAATGGATTTTTTTTGCATGTGTATTAATAGAAACACTATTTCGTGGAGTAAAATAGCTGAAGTTTTGTACTTGTAGTAGGTACATGCTGAAAATAAAATTACTTCTATTTCAGAAATAAAATATCTTAATATTTAGGTTATTTAATAATACTCTGCTTATTAGGCTTACTAAATTTGTAGTTTCATTTTTTTATGCTTTTTACATCAAAACCAAATTCAAAATTTGCCACCATATTTAATTCAAAATGTCATCAAAATCAAATAAATTAAAAATTCATAGATGTTTTATTACTAAGTGTCATCTACCAAAAAAATCATGATTTTTAAAAGACAGAATCTTCATATTTACTTGGAAGATGTTGAAATAGTACCCTTAGTGTTTCATTAGATACTAATGCATCCAGTTTCACCACCTATTTATTAGTGGTTAGCATTTGTCATCCATTCTCCTGCAACAGCAAATGTGAGATTAGCATTTCTTGCTTTGCTCAGAATAGAAGTGTTCTGCATGGCATGTGTGCTAAGTGTTGGCAGGGATGGCTTTTTAAAGGCAATATTTAGTACACAGCTATACAAAGGATCTCTTGCCCAATCATTTGGTAAGAGAAAATGTACTTCCATCTCATGGGTGTGTTTCCACTTTTGACATGGCTAAATAGATGTGAATAAACAGTCCATGTTAATACAGGAATAATATATAAGGTTATGTATGATAATTGTGTTATTTTAAAGGTTTTCGTTTCATACAATCATTTATTATCTTAGGGTGAAAATTAGTGTACATGCCTCATGAAAACACATGCATATATATGAACACATATGTGCGTGAGACTCTATATATACATGCAAACATACAGATATATGTGGATCTGTACCGGGTTTGTTTCCCCTCCTCACAGCTCTGAAGGCTGCACTGTAGGGTCACACTGATAGAAATCTGAATTGGCCACGTTCAGCCGTGCCCAGGGCGTCAGTGCAGATTCCAGCCCCATGCAGCCACCACGTTCCTGGCATGCTTTATTTCTTGGGAGTGTGCAGCTGGCCTTTTGACCTACATGCAGGGGAACTGAAAATAATTATGATCCTGAGATTTGCACAACCTCTTTTTTTCATGAGACTCATTCCACACCTCACTCCTGTAACTACATGGAGTAAGTATAGGTATACTCCTTTCACAGACAGACATAAATAAAGCAGAGGACATTTAACTGAATTTGAAGTAGAAAGATATAGTCAAAATAATGGCTGCTTACAGTTTTGGTTTAAAATCTGACCATCAACAGCTGACCCATAAACAGGGTAATCCAAAACTCGATATTGCACATGGGCATCTAGCAAGGGGGGCTGTAATTTGATTTAGCAGAAGCTAAACCTTCTGTTAAATCATTCAGAGTCTTTAACTGCTCTATCTGCCTGATGTGTGTACGCTCTGTGATGCTGAGGTTGTTACTAGGGAGGCAGTATAAAGCTGGAGCTGCGTGAAGTGGGAGCTGGAAGCCAGGAATTTATTCCTATAGTTCTCCCTATTCATTGGTTTGCTGCATGACCTTGGAGGGCATCCATGTCATTGACTGCTGGCTTCTGCAGAGACACTTTGCAGAGGCAGGTATCCACCAAGTCCTCGCCATGCCATGTCGTAGGTGTGCTATTTACACCTCCCTGACCCAGTGGCTGAGGCAGAGCTGCTGCCAAGCTGACTAAGAGGACGAGCAGGGAGCTATGGCTGGCTGTCAGGGAGAGCAGCTGTGTCCTACCTGACAGGGGTTTGAGAGAGAAGAGGAAAGCTGCAACCTCACAAGAAAAGGAGGCAGCACTGCTGAGCATCGCTGACCTGTGGAGTCATCTGGCAAACACAGCATGGACCTGCTGCAAGCATGAACCTGCGTCCCTTTGTCCTTGATGTAGTACCCCCATCAGATATTACAAATTCTTCCAGAAAAATCTTGCAGCCTAAGTCAGAGATAGGTGCACAGAAGCTTTTGCCAAGTCCAGGGAGTGCCATGACTAGTAATTTTTATTTCATGTTGCACTTGCTGGTTCATTTCCTGAACATGGTGCAAGAAGTTCATCTTTAGGAAACCTGTGAGTTGGAAAGCAGCAGTGTTGGAAAGCCTGACAGAGCACACAGGGTAGGCTGCCTGTAGAATGTAACAAGACAGTAGGACATGGAGTTGTAACTGAGTGAGCTAACTGCATCTGCTTTCTATTGCTGGTGGAGCATAGAGACAGTACAGTGGAAGTCCAGATTAAAGATGTAGAAAAAAAAAGGTGTTGTAGTGTTTAACATTTCCTTCTTAAGCAAAGGCTCTATCTATAAAAGTGTTTTGGAAATATCATAAGCATTTTTTCCAAAAACACCTCAATTGTCTCTGAATTTTGTTTGGTTTGTTCTCTCCACTGTCAGCCATCATTCATGAATTTATCTTCAAGCTGAGATTCAGTCAGCTGTTTCTCAAGGCCTTGTAACACCCTAGAGCAAAGCAAAGCAGAACAGAAACTGTTACAATGGTGTTTTCTTGGGGGTCATTTTGTTTTCTTCCTGAAGAAATTCCTTTGCTCTAGAAGCTAGGCATACTCTTAATGTGGGCACGTGTTGATGCATCCATATTGCATCTTCATTCAGATCAGGAGTGTCATATCAAAGAAGATGTGATGGGCTCTGTGCTAAAGTGTTTGCCTTCTGAGACAGGTATAAAAATTACAGTAAACATGCAGCTGGAAACAGTGAGTTTAACATTGTTTTCAAATTTTTCACTAACTTAAAATTTGAGAAGACGAGAATGAAAAAAGATCAGAATAACAGTAACAGAGGAAATGGAGCTTTGCCACTGATTTCACTGGAATTAGGAATTTACCCAAGAGCTGCTGAAGTAGGGTGATGAAAGCCTCTTTGAGAAGTCATAGATAAAATGCTTGGGGAACTTAGAAGCTAATGTGATAATAAATTGCTTGTGGTTTGCCTCCTAAAGATGCCAGGACACAAACTGACCCTATGAAAAGGTGAACACAGTCATGTTAGCCTCCAGAATACTGTTGAATTGAAACTATTTTCCCATGGGATTTATAGAATAATTTCCTGACAAAAGCTGATGGCGCTTTTTTTTTTGATTTACACAAAAGTTCTTGTCGGCATTATAATCCCTAGTTCCAAGTATAAAGATAGTTCTTAATCAGATTTTTACCCTTCATGAATGAGGTAATTTGTGCTTTTTCCTGGGATTTGTGTTTTTGGTTTATTCAGGTTCTTTGCAAAAGTATTTGTGCTCCAGACAGATTTTATTACAACTAATAGGAAAAAAACATGTATTTATTTTAATGTCCCATATGGAAAAGATGTTTTAAGATCAGTGTTAGCAATGACTGATGTTACACAAGCCACTGGGTTAAAATTCTTTTCAAAGTGATGTGAGCGAAACATGAGTTATTCTGAATCACCATTTCTGTTTTTAACTCATCTTCCAGGAGTAGTTTTACAAGGAGCAAATACATTTTGATAGCAAACAACACTCACTTTCTTTATTTTCTTTCTGTTCCCTTCCTCAGACTACCCACATGCTTCGTGTATATGTTGTCTTATTTTTTTCCAGAAGTAATATTTTCTTCTGCAGTGTTCTGAAATCTGTTTTTCATATAAAGAGATTAGAAGTCCCTTCCTTCCTTCTGGTCTCCCGATGTGTTTGCTGTAGTTCCTATTGTAAATAGATTTGCTTTTATTGAGAATTTATGCTTAGGGGGTGGGTCAGAGAAACGAGACATAAACATGAAGGACTCAAGGTTTTAAGAGCTCTTTTTCTCTCCCCCAAGTGTTCTCTTATCCCTGTGAAAGACAAAGGGTGGGTCTAAATACCAGAATGCTTGGGGTTATTTTTACATGTTGTCTGTGCTGTTCACAGCATGCTATGCCATTTTGGAGGATCTCGAGCCACTCTGACCTTATGGCCCTTCACCATGCCTTGGAACTGGAGTACTTGTAGCAGCTTAGCAGCACTTTCAAACCTCAGAGCCTCCTTCTGCCCGTGGATGAGATGCCTGTGTCTTGTGTCAGCATTGGACTACAGAACTTTGTGATTGCAACATGTTGACGTACAGCTGCAATTGGTCTTAACCCTTGCCCTTTCAGTAAACGGAGGAGCATGTCTTTTTCTTCAGAACAGCTGTTGGCTCCGGTACTGCGAGTCCAACGAAAATAAGCCATGCGAGTGTTTGAACAACTCATCTTTACCATATTTGCTACCAGAAAGAAATAGAGAAGGAAAAAGAAAATTAAAAAAACAAAAAAAAAAACAAAAAAAAAAAAAAAAAAAAAAAAAAAAAAAAAAAAAAAAAAAAAAAAAAAAAAAAAAAAAAAAAAAAAAAAAAAAAAAAAAAAAGAAAAGGAAATAAGAGGTTCATACCTGTGAAGAAAAGAAAAAGGACCTGCAAATGCTTTTTTAGTTTTTAGCCTCTTCAATGTGACACACACCGTTTCTTCAACACAGCAAACTTGATTGCACAATGAAGACTGAGATTTTACAAAATACCAGTGGAGTAATTTTCTTATAAAGAAGGTTTACTTTTTGGTTTCTCATACCCAGGGTACTCTGTACATCTTTACTTATTTATGAACAGACTATATTTTGACATCATATAACTGAGGATATGTATAATAGGATTAAAGGCTATTATAAGCCTTTGCCGTATGGTACAGCAACTACTTTTGATTTTAGCACATTACAGAGTAGTTTAAAATATGTCTAATTTAAACTAATAGGTACATCACTGAGACAATCATGTACAGGAAGAATTTTTTGTGTAAATTTGTAATAATGAATGATTCTTTTACATATTGTTAAGGTAAATGCTATTGAAAGATAGTAATGCCTTGTTGGTGAAGAATGAGGCCACGTGTGCACAAACTTGTGCAGTGCCTTATCAATGTGTTGGATATAAATATGTAGATAATGGATTTTTTTTAGATAAATTTGTCAAGACCAAAAGCATGGATGTCAAGTGTCAATAGGAATTGGGTTTTGTTCTCAGCTGTTTCTCTGCCGTTTTCTTCTCTCACCCACTCTGATTATGAAAAGATTGATTTTGTGTGTCCCCCCTGGTCAAAGCAAATACAGATAGAATACAAGTGAAGAGGAGGTCTTTATTTTCTTTTTGTTTCCTCTTTTAAAGTTAACATATTAACCCTTTTATAGAGTATTAAAAAATTAATTAGGAGAGTCATTCCATAAAGAAATAGAGAAAGAACACAGATATATTTTAAGATGTAACTTAAACTGGAACCTTGGTACTGAATAACTTTTGTCTCATCCAAAAATGAAGGAAACTATCACTAATTAGTGAATACCACTAATATTTTTAGAAATTAGAAATGAGAATATTTTGGAAAAATTAAACAAGAATCCTCATATACAGTTAAGTTTTTTAATCCTCTTCCACCAGGAGTCAGATTTTCCTAAGATATAACATCCATTGCCGGCAATGGAAATGCTGAAATGGTTATCACCAAGGAGTTAAAATTTGCTTTTGTCTGTACTCACTCAAAGGACAAACCTAGAATGTGTCTTTCTGTGACTTGTGACTTTTCTGATCTTGAAGGCTATGAGCTACTTGGTTAAATAAACTGTTAGTCTGACTTTTTGGCTTGAATTGTACCAATTCCCTTTGCCCAGTTAAATATCTCATTAAAAAGAAGCCTCACCTTTGTTGGTTCATTTTCTGGCTTTTCTTCTTTTGTTTTTTTTAAAAAACCACCAGCCTCGAAACAGCTACCTGCAGAGCTACAGAACATCAATGTAGCTACAAATCAACACCCTTCTCTATTGGAGGAATCATATTGCTGCTAGAATAAAATGTTTGTGGATTGCTTTAGTACCAACAGAGAGGTTTTGATCTTACCAAGATTTGCACATGTGCTTTACTTTACCCAGTATGAGTGCTGCCACTCATGCAGTACCCACAGACGTACATAAAGCACATTGTGGGTAGTTTTTAGAATTGAAACTATAATTAGCCTTTTTTTTCCTCAAACAAAGTAGACAGTGATAGGGGGGATTGGCTGTCTTTTTTTTTCTTTCCTTGGCTCTTTTCAATTTTTAGTCACTTGCTGACTGAAAAAAATAACAAAGTTTATCTGGGCCTTATTGTACAAAAAGTGTGTTGTGTCCACAATCGTGTACAGAATTTTTCTGCATTAATTTTGTTTTAAATTAATAAAATTGATTTGTGAACGTATTAAACAATTGTCTTGTATGCAAGTCTGTGATAGTTCTGCCCTCTGGGCCGGGAATGAGGAGACATCTCTCATCTCTTTGCTGTCCCAAGACAGAGAAGTTGTTCACTTTCTTGTGCCCAGCTGAGATGTTAAATGGGTTAAAGAATACTTGCATCTAGTTTACAGAAGGCTCGGTTAGATGGGCAGCACTGGTTTTTCTTAGCAGCAGCAGCTAGAGACGGTCAGTGCAGAGTAAGGCCTTAGTGTCCTGGAAACGTGTCTCTAAGTGACTCACAGAAGCAAATGCCTGAACTTCAGGTGCCGTGGTGCCTCTGTCATCCAAAGCAATCCATGTGTTGAACGGATGAGTCCACCATTCAGACATCTCACTCAGGGCTACAAGAAGTCTCCCATGCTCTGAGGTTCTACAGGCCTGAACATCTGGGAATTCAGGACTGGTATTTAACTTTTCCAAGAACAGAGCAGGGCTGCCCTTTAAATTGGGAAGAGTGGCAGTGACCACCATTTTATAGCAGATGCTTTGTTATACACACATGTCCTGGTGAAGATCTCTCTTCTCGGCCCATCAGTGAGAGCCTTGACTGCCAGCTGGTTAGCACACACGCTCACTTTCTGCTCTAGTGAGACTTAACAAATAGAAGCAAAACCAAGACCAGTTAAGGACCAGAAGGACCTGCTTCTACGTACTTGGCACCATCATGGAAGTTGCATGCTCAGAGTTGAATTATGTTTATATGTTTTTAACACAGCACCAATGATGCTGGAAATTAATCCAATGAAGTAAGCACTTAAATCCCCCCTGAAGTCAGTGTCTTTCTTTCTGAGCATCTCAACACTCAGAAAAATAAATATTTTTTAAGGAGCACCATATGAAGACCCTTCTTAAATCAGAATCTTGTAAGAAAGAAAGGAGTCCTGTAGACTTGAAGGAGATCATGTAGGCAGCTCATAAACTTGGGGTCCACTTTTTGAAAGATGTCAGCACTGCTTGAAGTTTCCATTTCTTAGATGTTCACTTGATAAAAATGTTCAGCTGTAATGGTTTTCATTCTAAGAATAACACGCATGTAACTTTGAGGTAGTGCCAAGAAAGTGAAATTAAAAATAGTAATTATTATTTATGTCTTTCATGACTGGAATGCATGCTCAGTGAGTGGTACCTTTGTCTCAAAAATGCTTGCAATGCAAGCCAATAAAATATTGTTAGAAATTCTTTTTTGCCTTTTCCTTCAGTTTTCTGCTTCTGTCAGTGTTGAATTCTGCCCTGCAACATGAGTAGAGGATGGATATCAAGAGACATGTCTCTTTGTGTCATATGCCAAGGGAGAGGCACAGGCTTGTCCCAGTCTTCCTGTTCTTTGTCAATGGCAAGGCTGCATAGCTGCCACTTTTGCCATTCTCTGTTTAGCCAGGGACTGTCTCTGCCAAAACTGTCCAGCACTCTTGTGCAGGCAAGGGGCTAGAAGATAATGGGAAAATCCAGGGGAAAACAGTCATCTCCCAGGTGGGAAAAAAAATAGGGAGGAGGTGTGAGGATTACAAGGCTGCAGCTGCAAAGAGAGTCTGTAGGAAACCAGGGAGGGTCACTGAGTGGAGCACCTAGTATTCCTAGATGGCCTCCTAGCAGCTGCCCAGCATTGTGCCCAGGAATGTGATGGGACAAGGGACCAGTGAGAGGTCCCACAGTCTCTTGGCTACCCTATCCCACCATCTTCATTGTGTGGATGGCAGCTTGGCCACAGCATGGTGGACAATAGCACATAACTCAGTATGGGCCTCAGGGGATGATGGGGTAAATCAAGGTGGGGCTGGTTGCCATCCCTCTTCTGGCTCTTCCTGAAACTCTTGCCCTGTCCCCATTACCTCTGTACAGCTGGGATGCACTTTCATGTGCCAGAAAGGACGCAGCAAAGACGGAAATCTCTGGGGTACATGTCCTGAATTCCCTCCACAGCCTTTTAACTGTGTGAACTTCTCTGTAATATATATATGCATGTATATACACATACATACATACATACACATACACATATGGCTAGATATACAAATATAGATAGACATATTTGTTGCCAAGCTTTGTTATGACAGCAGAATTAAAATGGTGTATCATTGAACCTGTTGCCTAAGTGACTTTAAGCAAATGGCTTGCAATAGAAAATGCCCCTTACCCTCATTCTCCAGTACAGATATGAAAGATAAATAAAGCTCTTACATTTGACTACTCAAATCATTGATCTTTGTAACTGTCAGCATTTCAGTTTGCGTGAGTATAAATAAACTTTCAAGTTCTGATACACCAGGGAATTTTTTGTTGTTGTTTTTTACTAATATTCTATATTGCCATTTCTGGTTTTTAAGTGGCTGGTTGTTCCTGCTAATGGTATTAGAATAACAGCAGAAGAAAAACAAAATATTTGGATTGATCTAAAGGAAAATGCAGATATGCCAGCTCTCATGGAAGCCACATGATGTTGCCAGCTAACATCGAAGTCAGATAGAGGCACAAGTATGTTATTAGCAATCTGTCCTTCCCATCACTTCACCAGCGCTGGAAGGGTTTTTGCTGGGAAGAGGTATTTGTGGCTTGGGTTTTGTTTCTCACCCTCACTTTGAAATGTTTTGCATGGACTGCTCTTTACTGCTTCTTGAAGGGCTGGCCTTTGACACTATGCTATTTCCAGTCTAGTGCACAGGTGCATTGTTTTCTAAAGTGGGAGTTGAATCATTTGCAAAGGAAGCCCCAGGCTACTTCATTATCTTCATTACCAAGTCATGTCAAATTTGACATGGAAGTGAAGTGAGATCTAGATATTGCATTAAGCCTAGTAGCTGAGACTGCAGTGATGGATGATATAATGTAGAGAAGGTGAAAAGTAGTTAGAAAGAAAATGACAACACATAAATTGATTTGAAAAATGTAGGATAATAAATCTGGGAGAATATAATGCAAAGCAAGGAGTGAGGAAGATGGCTGACTTGTCCAGAGTGGAGAAAATTATGTTTAGGAAGGCAAATTAATTTCTTGGCTCTGCCACAGAATAACCCAGGCATGTTGTTAGGACTCAAGCTCAGCAAAACTAAGTGTCACTGTGGCTGGCCACCAGCAGGACATCCAGGGCTTCAGCTGGTCATGCATGCTCTCCACGGAGAGAGCTGGGAGCCTCAGTGAGGAGCTGCTGAAGCCAGCTACTGGCACCAGAAGTATGCACAAAATCCTGCCCTTACCAGGAGCTTGGGCACCACATCTTGCCCCCTGACTGATGGCTGGAATCCCTTTCCTGTGCAGGAACGGAGGCTGCCCATGTTGAGGAACATGGCAGGAGGTGCCCGTGTCCTGTGCAGCTCCCGTTATTCACCCTCTCTGCAGAAGCTTAATGATTAGTGACCACTTGCACAGGATACAGGTGATTTTTAAGCCAAGTCTGTTTTCAACCCTATCCAGAGCTATGTGGGAGGCTGCCTGCTGCTAACACTCTTGGAGAGCCGGAGGAGTTCCGTGGGAGCAGAAGAAAAGAGAAGTGCAAATGTGCAAGCTCTCAGTGAAGCACACAAGGATGATGTTTGCAGAGCAAAAACACTTTGCCTCTCTATAGCTGCTTAATGCAAAGTACAGCAAGTCCTGGGAGCTGGCACATAAATCAGGGCTCCTGCCCCTGAGGCATGTGTTCACACCACTGAATCCAGTGAAGCCCTTAGCTCTCCTCAGAAAAATCCACTGGGTGAACTGAATACCTGTTTTCCTTCCTCTTGTGGTTTCAGTCCAGCTGGTCACTAAGCCCCACGCAGCCACTCACTCACTCACTCCCCTCACATTTGGATGGGGGAGAGAATTGGAAGAGTGAAAGTGAGGAAACTCATTGGTTGAGATGAAGACCGTTTAATAGGTAAAGCCAAAGCTGTGCACGCAAGCAAAGCAGAAGAAGGACTTAATTCACCATTTCCCATGGGCAGGCAGGTGTTCAGCCCTCCCCAGGAAAGCAGGGCTTCATCCCATGTGAGGGTGACTTGGGAAGACAAACACCATCACTCCAAATATCCCCTGGTTCCTTCTTCGTTCCCCAGCTTTATATGATGAGCACAATGCCGTATGGTATGGAATATCCCTATGGTCAGCTGGGGACAGATGTGTCCCCTCCCAGCTCCTTGCGTGCCCCCAGCTGCTCACTGGTGGGGTGGGGTGGGGAGCAGAAAAGGCCTTGACTCTGTGCAAGCTCTGCTTAGCTGTAACTAAAACATCCCTGAATTGCCAACACTGTTTTCAGCCCAAATCCAAAACACAGTCCCATACAAGCTACTGTGAAGAAAATTAATTCTATCCCAGCCAAAACCAGCAAAACACCTCTCCAGAGTAAACAAGTGCAGTTCTCAGTACCAAGACAAGCAACTGAATAGAAACAAAACCATTACATTCCCCTTTACCTCAAGAAATGCTATAATTCCAGAAGGGATTATTAACTTTGCATTAAATTCATGTTCCAGCTCCTAAATCTATCTGTGCAGTTATTATTTCTATGTGACTCACTTAAAATTCAGTAGAGCATCTGTGTCATAGATATCAGAGGTCTACTTACATGCCATTTGGTATTTGTCACTAATCTGGGGTCACAAGGGGTCAGCCCAGTCATATCTCCACTACACAGCAGGTAAATCCTCACAGACTGCTCCTGATACCTTCTTATAGAATGAAAATTTGAAATTCAGTTTAAACCATGCAGATTTATACCTAGTAAGAGCCTTCCTGGAGCCCTTTTGTTTTAAAACAGAAAGATTTTAAAGGGGAGTTGGAACAAAAAACAGCCCTAAACTATATAATTAGTTCTCTAGAAGACAAGGAAAGCTCAGCAAAATAAAATTAAGAAGGTTTCAATATCCCCTTTAAACAACAGTTATTGGGGGGGAGGGAAAGTCAGTTCTTGTGAATATTAGCATTCTTCTTGGTATTTCTATAGTCCAGCTGAAATTCACCCTTCTGTAGCTTTCCATCCAGAATTTCTCAAATACTTTCTCTTATACCACCTGATTCCTCTCACCATTGCTCCAGTAGCTGTGTGAACCAGCAGATCTGAGGGTTCTGCTGAGTGTCTTTGGGCATTTCCCTTCAGAAGAACCAAACCAGGAGATGGGTGTGCCGAGAAGGTAACAGAGGCAATGTTAGTACCTTCTTGGGAGTGAAGGTGCCCTTGTTACTTTTGGCTGTTCTTGCTTGACACAGGCAACAGGCGTGTGTTAAATGACAATTGACAAGTTCAGTTTCTGAATGATTTTTTTTTAATTTTCTTTTTTACAGATAAGCAGAATTGGAATTCCTTATGAAGGAATGAAGGAATGAAGTCAAAGACTACATTTCCATCTAAACCTGGACAGAAAGTGTCTATTAAAAATTCCAGACATTGGATTGCCCACTGGTTTCAATGAAAGTTATGGGCATCTGTGCAGACCTGTAACTGTAGCAGACCCTTAAAGCCTACTGGCCTTTTTGCTTAATATTTGTCCTTTTTTTCCACTAAGAATAGGAGCAAGACAAGCCTGATGAGTGCTATGGCAGCCTGAAGCCAGAGCTTTGACTGGAGACTTTTATTTGGTTCTTGAATCATGTTTTGCTTGGAAATGTGATTTGGTGTTTATCCTCCTTCCCACTGAGTGGTCCAAGTCCTGAGCTGGGACACTGGGTGATGAGAGAAGATACTGATCTCATGCTTCTTCTTTTTTCCTTTCTTTTTTTTTGACATATTTTCTCCCACATTTGTCTGTGAAGAACTGACCTTTTATGACCTTGTTCTTGCCATTTTAACTTCTTCCTAATCCATGCAATGTTCTCCTCCATATTCCATGGTACTCCAGTGTTTTAAACATTGACAGTTGAGACAGAAGCTATTTAATACCTCCATAATAATATGTAATGCATTTCCTTCTCTTCTGAGATGGAGAATACTGCACCTGAAATGTGGAGAAAAAGTTACAGTTTGGATACTAATATTTTCCACAGGCTTCTAATTACTCTTTCATCTGTACCAAATATAGACTGATGATCAAACCTTTTGTAGGTCTCTGGCAGGATTTTGAATGGTTATGTTGTCTCTGGTCAGGTTTCTAAAACCATTCTAGTAATTTTTAAAACATGCTGGCAAAAGGAGCCTGTTCCACCAGGCACTTGGTTTAGTTCTTAGACAGTGGCTTTCTGGTGAATATTTGTGGTATCGTTCTAAAGTGTGGAAGTACATGGGATTTCTAAACCCTCAGTTTCCTGGTGAGAATAATTCTGGACAGATGGTTTTACTATCCAGATGACAAACTAATTGCCAACAATTTTGTAGAAATAAAAATCTTATTTGAAATTATGACCTAATTGTTGTGTAACAGAAGAATAGACCACTGTAAATGCTTCATTGTGTAACATGAATCTGAATATAAGCTAAGAATGCTGCCTTCAAATCACGCTGTTAATTACACTTCCTTAGATTTGTGGGTTGACATTCTGTTCATTCAGAAGCCTAAAGTATAAGGAGATTTTGGCTCTCATAAATGGAAAAAAATCCTTTAATCTACTCCTTTCTAAATGGAAATGGAAAGTAGACCCCCTTCAAACACACTTTGAGTCGGAATGAGGGACAGCTGCAGTCTGAGGTTAAATTCTGTTATTTCCACAATTCAGTAGAGAGACTGAGATTTGGATTTTGGCCTTTTGGTTTACTAATCCCCCTAAATAACCAAATGAAATCACTTTTAATCTGCAAGAGGGTAACTAAGTGAGAAAAGTAAGATACAATATTTTTGTGGCTGAACTGGCACATGAACATGCTGAAGCACATGTAACAAGCATTCTCCAGACCTCTAACCTGTGTGTTTCATTCCCTGTCACTTGGGTTTCACTTCCAGCATCAATTGTGGTCAATATCAGTGTGGATATGAGGAGTTCCCAAATGGACCCAGGGTCACCATGTGTCCTGCCCACCCATCATCAGATACTCTGTTTTGATTCTATGTTTATGCAGAAATTAGTATTTTAGCCACCCATCACCTGCTCTTCTGCTGTATCAGACAGGTGACACCATGAATGGAGCACCAGAGCAGCAGGGGATGGGTCTGTGCCCATCTTACTCATTAACAGCTTCAATACCAGGTCTGCCATGGCTGGGTTCAAGCAGTTCCATGTGCAGCCCTACTTCGTATATCTGCAGAGTCCATTCCTCAGCTCCACTGACCTTGGTCTTTTGGTATTATATAATAGTAATTCCCTATGTTCACAGTTGTAGTGATGCTGCAAGAACATGGAAAGGCAGAGCTGTGGCTTGTTGTCATGGCATATTGTCTCTTTTACACAGGTTGGATTCCTGTTAATTAAATTTGAATCAAGTCATTGAGTCATGTGTCAGGTCCTTGTGTCTCGTTCATTTTATATCTTCACTTGAAGAAGAATCTTCTGTTTCGTCTTCATGTTCAGTGTTTCCCAAAGGCAGCCTGGGTAAAATAAACAAAATACCGTGTATTTATGTCTATGGCTAGAAGAAAGGCTTTGTTTCAAACTCATTACAATACTTCTTAACAACAGCTTGCAAAATTTAAGCCTGTCTACAGATACAATGCCAGGAAGAAACAACTGCATTGAGTTTATAAATAAAATTAATTATCGATTCTCCAAAACATAGATTAAGTGTGATGTTAGTGATACAGCCTATTAAAAAATAAAGTGTGGAGCCATACAGTCAGACTGTAACCAACTCTGACAGCCTTATATATTCTTATAAATCTACAGTGGCTTGTAGTTTTATTTGCTTCAAAGAGGAGGGCAAACAAATATAAGTGAAAGGCACGGCTGTAATTTGAAACTACATAGCCAAAAGCTGAATCTGTGCAACCATGTCATTTTATTTATCCACACCACTGATGTTCAGTTCTGCCAGAACTCCCCAAATCTTCAGGTCTGTAGCACAGACAGTAAATCTAGAAGAACGACGTTTTAGTAACACTGATAAGGACAGCTGCTGAAAAAGACCAAAGACCCAAAAGAACAAATAGGATAATGGTAAAAACCTCTGCCCACAAACCTAACTTGTGGTGTCTGCGACTTTGCCACAGCATTGAAACTTGCCAGATGTTGTCTGCATCAGTCTGCAAACTTTCTACTATTCCTTCCTTTAAGAGTAGTTTAGGATGCATGGTATATAACAACCATTCTGGATCTTAAAAAAAAAAAGACTAGGCCAGGCTAGGCTAGGCTAAAAATCAGGTTGAATAACATAACTGATGGAAAAAACATCAATCATTACTTGTCTCTCAGAAACTAAAGGACAGGCAGCAATCTGGGAGAAAGGATCAGCCAGGCTAAGAGATGTACTTTGGCTTAGAGAGCATGTTGCATGCCATGCCAGCATCTGTGGTTCATTTTAGAGTGCATGTTAGCTGAAATATCTTGTCATAGTTTGGCTGGGGCCTAACCCATCCCCTGGAAAGGAGAGCAAGCAGTGCTCCATGGCAGGAGCAGCCAAGCTCATCCAACTGCAGCACAGCCATGTATGACCCTCCTCTGATTTGGGGATCTTCACTTCTGCCTCTGCTGCTCTTGCAGGGACAGCTGAGCCCATGCAGCACTAGAGCTAAAATACTGAATCCTGTGCAGATGCACAGCATGTGCATCCCCTGGACACTGCCTGGGAAAGGAAAGTATGAATATAGCCAGCAGGAAAAAGCCCTTATCAACTGTTGTCCTCCAACCGATGCACATCATGGAAATATATTTTCCAGTTTGACCTGGTATCTTGTGAGTCAACAGCAGTGTATTGGAAGGAGTAAAATACAGCTCCAATATCCAGGACAGCCAGACTGTATCCTCTGATTTCCCCATGACTTGCTAGGTAAGTGACTTATTGACTGTATCTGATGTCTCTTACCTATTTGTAAGGAAAACTTCGTACACAGACCAGTGTTGGGACACTGGGAAGATTACAGATGTGAGGTATTATATATTTCTCCAACATATAAAAAGGTCAAATGGCTTCAGTGACGTCCATATTTTATTGTATGTACATTTTCATTTTAGTTTGTAGTCTTATTTCTGTTTCAATTGTTTTATTTTCTTTACTCCCCACAGATCCCAGTGGGTCAAACATATCTTCATGTTTAGAGACAGTCCAACTTCTCCTTCTCCTGCTGAATTCCTGTGTCCCTTTAGAGAGTACCACAGTGGCCCAGATCTGGCTTTCCAAGTGGTGTGTAGGGCGCAATAAGAGGTAGGGAAAATGGTTATCCTTGGTCACCCCACAACAAAAATATATGGAGATGACACTTCCTGTTCTCCCACCCCTCTAAATTTAGGGCTGGTGGCTCTGCAGGGAAGGAGGAACCTCATCTCTTGTTGAATTTGGTAACGTGCCTGGAGGAGAAAGCTTCCTACAAGCAAAGCTCCTAACTCCGCTTCTGCTCCTGACCATGGCTCCCATGTTGGCTACTGTCAAGGTGTGTGACAAATAATTACTGTCCAGCAGCCTTTCACATTTCATGACATTTGAACTGGAATTGAATCCTAGAGCTACTGTGGCAGCTGAATGGTAAAGATGTTGTGAAAGGTTTACTTGTGTCTGAAGGGAATGATCTGAGTGTGAGGGAGGGAGGAAGAAATAGTTTTACAGAAGAATCTGCTTCAAATCCAGTGTTATTAGATCAGTTCTAATGCCACTTTTCTCTCTCCCTTATTAAATGGAATTCTCAGCTCTTCAGAAATCTCTTTTTCTTCCTCCTTTTTTTAGGCCTGATTGGCTACCCAGTAACTGAGATGGCTGGGCAAGGATTGGGGGAGTTTATTTTGATTTTCTCAGTGTCTGTTTTTTTAAAAACTGTGAGGATAGATGAAAGGAAGTCTTGACAATATGAGTATTTGATTAAACAACTGTTAAAAAGAATATGTGAACACTTTTCTGTGACATTTGTTCTGAAATATGGTATCTAGCAAGTCAGCTACTTCTAAAGTTGTAAATGAGTCTTACTGATGCATCTCAGCAAAAACAAGTGCTTGGCAGGTTCTCCTGAAGAATATAAAAATTTTTAACAGGGATTTATCCATTAAAGAAATGTGAACCTTTAAAGACCTGTCAGGCACTGACAGGGACTGCCATGAACTCCATGAAAAAAAGGTTATCCCTTGTATCAGCTGATCTTCATGTGTCCAAGGAGATTCTATCTATGATGGGTTGACCCCAGCTGGATGCCAGACACCCACCAAACCCTCCCTATCACTCCCTTTCTCAGCTAGGCAGGGGAGAAATAATATAACAAAAGGTTCATGAGGTGAGACAAGGACAGAGAGAGCTCAGTCACCAATTACCGTCATGGGCAAAACAGACACGACTTGTGGATATTAATTGAATTTATTACTAATTAGAATCAGAGCAGGATAATGAGAAGAAAAGAAATCTTAAAAACCTTCCCCCCACCCCTCCCTCCTTCCTGGGCGTTGCCTCCTTGAGATGCGGAACAGGAGTCACAGCTGGTTCATCACACATTGTTTCTGCTGCCTCTCAGGGAGAGTCCTTCCCCTGCTCCAGAGTGGGGTCTCTCCCACAGGAGACAGTTCTTCATGAACTTCTCCAGTGTGAGTCCAACCCACAGGCAACAGTCCTCCACGAACTGTTCCAATGTGGGTCCTTTTCCACAGGATGCAGTTCTTAAGGAACAGACTGCTACAGTGTGGGTCCTCCACAGCATCACAAGTTCTACCAGGAAATTTGCTCCAGCATGGGTTCCTCTCTCCAAAGGTTTGCAAGTCACAGCCAGGAGCCTTCTCCAGTGTGGGCCTCCCATGGGGTCACAGCCTTCTTTTGGGCATCCAGCTGCTCTGGTGTGGGCTGCAGGTGAATATCTGATCCCCAATGACCTCCATGGGCTGCAGGGACACAGCTACTTCACCATGGTCTGCACCATGGGCTGCAGAGGAATCTCAGCTCTGGTGCCTGGAGCATCTCCTCCCCCTCCTTCTGCACTGACCTTGGTGTCTGCAGAGCTGTTCCTCTCACATGTTCTCACTTCTTTCTTCCCTGAGCACAATTACCTCTGCATAAAAACTTTTCTTTATTCTTAAATATGTTACTGCAGAGGCATTACCACCATCTCTGGTTGACTCAGCTCAGGCCAGTGACACATCCATCCTGGAACCATCTGGCATTGGCTCTGCCAGATACTGGGGAACTTTCTGGAAGCTTCTCACGGAAGCCACTCCTGTAGGCCCCCCTCTACCAAAACATGCCATGTAAACCCAGTACACCATCACAACAGAAGAATTTAAGGAAAAGGTTTAGAAGTCCTTCTCTCTCTTGGTTTTATTGTCAGTATACTTGTGTGGGCACTACAGCCTGGGTCTTTCAAGGAGATTGGGATGACAATACCTGTCTCACTCTGGATGATGTCATTCCTGTCCTAATTTAGGATAATACAAAGAAGCTCACAGGTTATAAATTGCCAAGAAGAATATGCTCAGGCTATGAGCCAAAAAGACTTTTTTTAGGGTTTTCTTTCCCTATTGAAAGATAAATTGGGAGCAGAACTGGAATGTGGAAGAACATTCTAGCTTTTCTGGAATATCTGGGTTTATCCAATTGCCTGATGCCTATTCTGCCCATGTAATTTCTAATTTTTTTGGTTTAAATCCTAATTAACATTTGATTTTTTTAAAATGCGATATTCCATCAATATTGCTGTATATTTTTTGTTGCCCACACGTTGTGAGTACAGGTTCTTCTGCTTGCGGTAGAACTTAGTTCTACCGATATCCATATTTGTCAACTGGGAAAAACAAAACATCTTTTATGCCAGGTGGTATTTTGTATTCTCATCTCCCCACCTGCTCCACATGCCTACAGTCACAGTCCCCACACCTCTACTAATCACACTCTTCTCCAGGCAAGCTCTCATCCATCCCAGGTGCTGCTTTTATACATCCTTCCTTCTTTCAAAGCATTCCCAAGCAGAAAGGGGAGAGCCTCCCAGTGTGTTGCTTGTAGCAGGAATACATTTTCTGTTTTGGAAAGAATCTAGTCAAGAAAAATAATTTCAGCTATTCTCACTCGTAATCAGAAATTGATAATTTCTAGGAGGAAAGTGCATAAATCAAGAGGAAGTTGCTAAAAATGTTTTATTCTTATCAGCATGGGGTAAGAAAATTTGTGTCCTGATATTGACAGAACATTGCTTTCCTGGGTTAAAATACACATTTACCTCTGCTACTGGTTTAGAAATGCTTTAGGAATACACAAAGGATTTTTAAGAATAAAAGCATGGTGCCTCAGGGAGTACTGCTAGTTTAAATAACACATGAAAGTATTTATGAGCCTTTTTTTATGAGGTGGTCAAAGCAAAGACCATCCAGCATGTAACATAAGACTGGCTAAAGAAGAAAGATTTTTCAAAACCACATCGGAGAATTAAGCATGAACAGAATTTTATTTCAGTCTCTATTGCTTATTTAAATTAATGAGGTTTTCAGGTGGACTCTAAATGATAATACAGATCAAGGTGAGTTTTGCCAGGGAGGTGGACACTAGTTTATTATTCAAAGAATGCTACTGACTAATGCTGATGTAGTCCCAAATAGAGAATAAATTTAGTGAAAGTAAATTTTTAAAGAGTTTCAAACATTTTCAGATGCACTAGAATTGCATTAACTCATTCATTAGAAATTGAGATTAATATTTCTGAGTTACCCCAGGTACCTCCACAGCAGTATCTATCCAGTGTGTCCAACCACAGAAAAGTGCAGAATAAAGATCATTGTCTCTTACTTGGTTGGGCAGTACCAGCTCAGTAGTTCCTGCTGCATTTTTGTAGAGTTAATGAGGTTTTTCCTATTGCAGGAAGAAGCTCCAGTCCATCCTCACGTCAAGGGATCACTTCCAGGTCTAATTCCTAAGACTGCCACATCCTGGCTCATTTCCTGGAGCTCCTAGGTGGATTTCAGGTACCACAACTCAAACTGGTCTCTCAGACTCTTTCCTTCCACTTCCTACACAGTCATTCACACTCTGGTTCCAAGTTTTCTCTTTCTGTCCCTAATTTTCCTATCTCCACATAGGCCTCAGAGCTAGAAGATTTATTTCAGGCACTTGTAATCCCAGGTGTTTTCTGTTGACCAGACCAGGGTACCTACTGACCAAATGCACCAATCTCAGTAAGATGAGCTTTATTCTTCTCGGATTGTACCTCACAAACCAGGAAGAATCTGCTGAGTTCATATTATTCACTAATTCTGAGTTGGGCTTCATGGCAACTGTGCAAATACTTAAGGAATTTGCAGAAGTACAGGATGATAAGGGAAATTTGTGAATACACATTCTCTTGTTTCTGCTTTAACTATGCATGTACATATTTCACTAATTAAGACAGTAATTTGAAATTACTTTTGCAATTGCTGTGCTAATAATTAGGGCAGAACTGAACAAAATGGATTACAATGGGATTATCCTTAACTGCTAAAAGTAAAACATGGACGTAAAACCTCAATTTTTCCAGAATAAACTTTATCGGAAAAAAAAGGAGAGCTTCTAGCATGCTATTTGTGTGACTTCTTTGTGAATAAGACTGGTGAACTGATCTGCCTACAAAATCAGTTAAAAATATTTTTGACCATATTTTGCTTTGGGTCTTCTGGGGGTTTTTGTTGTTCTTTTCATAACTGAGGAAATTTCTCTGAAGTTGGTATCACCGCTTGTCCATTTTGTAACATCAAACTACAGCCTCCTACAGGAAATGTAAATAAATCCCGGTGGCATGGAACTTCAATAACCTTAAACCATTTTACACCTAAATGAGAGCATCTGTGGAAGGGATTAGCATGCTGTAATTTATGTGCAGTACTTCCTACCTTGAGCTGCTTTGCCTTAACTTTCCTGTGCGTCCCTAGGCGGATAAGCAAAGATGTAAGGAGCCCAGGCTGCACTGGTTCAGTCACTTCATGGAACGATTCCATAGATCTGAGTGTTTGAAAGTGATGCTGCACAGAGACTCCTTGATTTTGGTGCAGGAGCTTCAACAAATGGACTCAGATCATTCACAGCAATGCTGCAGCTGAGTAGGTTTTTTGGTGATTCATCATTAGTGATGAGGACGGTACGTCTGTCTTGGTAACTGTTGTCGCTGAAGAGCATGCTGTTGGCTATGGTAACGGAGATTAAAAGCATCTTAAAATGAAACAGCTGCAGTCGCTCAGTTGTTATTCATCAACATTTCATTGTTCAATCTGTTTTATTGATTTTCATAGAGCATAAAATACACAAAATGTGCAGAAAATTTGATACCAAAGGAAAGAGCAATAGAGACAGAAAATCATGCAGTGTGAGGGATGGCTACGGTGAAACAGGCAGACTGAAATGAACTGGGCATGAATTCACTGAAGGAAGGAGACTAAGCTGCCACCCGTCCTTCAAAAAAGATGGAAAAGATCTACGAAATTCCTCTGTGGAAGTGTGTAAGAGAAATGATAGCAGCCTCTCAAAATAGAACACTAAGCCTGTGCCTCTACTCAAAGGTAAGATCCTGTTCAAAAATGTTAATATGTTTGGCCAAAACCAAAGATGTCTTCCACTGCTTAATATTACCTGGGTTTAGGAACACAGGGCTTGCAGCCAGAGAGAACTGCATGCAAGCTATCTGACTCCATCATCAATTTCTCCTCTTAAAGAGAATAACCTTCAAGCCTCCAATTTTTTTGGCATAGCTAATCAAGCTGAAAAGAGTAACAATATAATCTGCATGAACAGTACAAGCTGTGCCTGGTGGTCAGGGAGCCAAACTGGCATTATCCAAATCCCAGGAAGGCCAATGGGGTGACTCTGATTTCACCCAAAGTGTGCCTTGGGCCAAGTCCAGCAGTAGCCCATGTATCATCTAAGCCTATATTGCTTCCCCCGCAGGGTACCCATTGTCTTCACTTTAAGTGGTTACAAAACACTTTGCAGCACTCCGATAACAAAGATGTTACCCTGTCACTGTGCTGCTAGCTAAAGACAGAGAAGATGCTTTACATCAGTGAAGCACTTCCTCCTGCCGAGGACCACTCCTGCTTCACAAAGCAGGGGCTGTCTCCAGTGCTACCTTTGTTCCCGACAGCGGTCAGTGCCCTGAACATGTGCAGTCAACATGTGCCCTAACAGGGATGGGAGCATCTAAGGCAAATCTCGTGAAGTTCCATAATGTGATTCCCAGGCCATTTTGTCTTCCCTTGGACTGCATGCACAACAAAGCCATAATGGGATTCTCAGTATGCCTGGGCTCACTGCCATGTGAACAGCAGTTGCATCCTGGCAGAGAAACAGTCTAGCCCTGGGCATTCCTTTCCTGTAGTCTGGGAGTATTTCAGGTCTGGCACCTCCCTGCAATTGGTCCAGGGATGGGGTTTGACGAGGTGACCCACGCTGAACACTTGACATTCTTCTTAAAGCGCCTGGCTTTTTCTGCAGCCATGCTGTGAGTTTGCAATACAGACTCCCGGCTTTGCTCTATGGGAGCCAAACACTGACCTTCTTCTATTTCATTCTCCTAAAGCCTCTTTTCCTGTGATATTCATTTGCATTGCTGAGTAGTCCAAGCATATTTAGACTACTATCTGTCTCTCTCTAGAATACAAGCACTTATCTGGCACTATAAATGTAAAAATTATAATAACAGATCTGTCTGTAAGTGTTCATTTGAGCACACCTGGTAAACCCAAAGGAAAGGCTGAATGCAGTGACATATTTCATTAAAAGACAACTGATGTTTTATTTAACTCAATAATTAAAAGTTTTACAAAAATCACCTCAGGGTGGTTTTTTAATAGCTTGGTTTCAACTTAATGCCCAAGTCTACAGCTATGGTAATTGTCCAAGAGAATAATTTTAATATAAGTAATAAAGGTTCTTACAGATTCAGATACGTTTCCCTCAAGACAATGAGAAGTGTTTCTATAGACATTATGATGACTGTATCAATTAGTCCATCATTCTTCTGTGCCCAAACTATAGAAGACTCCCAAATTATTTGAGTAGATAGTTTACTGCAGGAGGTCAGCAGTGGTATGGAGCTTTTAAACAATGGTATTCAGCTGATTTAGCTCCCATTCAGAGAATATTCTTGCCTCTTGGAAGAACAGAATATTGCTTAAAATAGAACGTGTAAAGAAAAGAGATTCTGACTCCTCAGTTGCCAGATCGGTCTTCTTTTTGGTTTTTTAATTGCTTATTTTTTATGAACTGAAGACTTTTGGAGGGACACAAGAAAAGAAATTATCAGGGCAATGTCTTGGGAGCAGTTAATTAGTGAGAATATGATATGAAAGGGGGATTAAAATTCCCCTTTGTCTTGATGAAATGGATTCTAGCTCCTGCATGGTCTATTCCCAGTCTGATGCAGAAACTTGACAGGTCTTCTCATGTACTAAGAGCTATAAAATATATTCTCATGCTGCCACTCTAATTTCTGATATCAACTCTGCCCTTTTTATGTTCTCCCAGTCTTAGCATTTTTTTCCCTTCCATGCTGCTGTCTAGATGAAATAGTTTCCTAAGCCTTTTGTGACAAATCACTTCTCCTGTCTCCCTAATGGAAGAGCTAGTTGTTACGTTTAGGCTCATTTCTCTTATGCATGACACATTTACCTCACAAACCTTGTGGTGCCAGAAGATGTTACTCCCCCTGACAAGATATCTGCTATGCCAACACAGTTTCAGCAGTAAGCATGGTGAGTTTTTCCTAATCCACTTCAGTGCAGGGTTAGTGGATTAACTCAAACTATGCTGATGAGTTTTGAAGTTTATCTGGCCTCATTTACCCTGGGTGGCCTGCATAGCATGGAGCTGAAGGCTCGGAGAAGGTCCAGTGAGATGGCAATGGAGAAATGAGGAGAGTTATGTCTTCAAGTACTCTAGTTTGATCTGGCAGAATGCATCATTTCATGTCCCAGGCTTTCTTTAAAAGCAAACCCTGATCCCTCAGTATTTTGTGCCTTGCCTTGTACATATTTAAATATGGCTGAAAAATATTTGAAAGGCAGGGATTTCATGCAAGTGTATGGGCTTTACCTGGCAGCAGTAGTTTACACCGTTACTGACCAGCTAAAACTTGGGCCTCTGTATTTTAGGCATGTGTATAATGCTATACATATGTGAGTGACTGGATGTGAGCGTTGCAGTGTAAAGTAGAACAATCACAATCTCAGTGAAGTATGAATGAGAATTGTTATAGAATTACCATAATAGTGTTTATAGTAGAAGGTATAAGTGGTACCATGAGGCTGATTAAAGCTAAAGAGCTACTTCTCCTGTTCACTGATTACAATTAGCTCTTCACTGAATTGCTTGCCAAAGAACTCCATTAAAGTACAGTCAATTGATCTTACAGGCTGTATTTTTTGTGTGTTTTAAATGCAGAGCTCGAGATTTTCACATGGAGAACTGTACATATTCTGACCACAGGTACAGTGAGTTGAGTGGAATAATCTACCTGCAGCAGCAGGAATAGCTGGGGCTTTGTACATGCTGTTACCTTACACATTTGCAAGCTCTCATAAGCTTTAAAAGTCAAAATCTATCACCTATTTCTTTAGCTTGCGGGTAAGTCTCCATCAGTCTGCTTTAACATTTAGGTATGTCATAGGATTACACTTCAGGAATTTAGGGGACGGAATCATTTCTGTATCCCTAAGGGCCACCAATTGAATATGTGTTCTGGGTGTTCAGTTTCCCAAAGTCCATACTCTACTCGTGGTAAGTTTTAAGACGCTGTGCTTGTATTTGTTCAGTCATTATTTTCAGTGAAATAGCAGAATCTTTCACCTCACAAATCTCACTTTCTCCATTTCTTTCCTCCAAACAAAACCTTCTCCCACCATTCTGGTTACAGTCCCTGATACTGCAGTTGATATATAGCCAGCTCTGTATTTTGCTGGTATCTGCTTCTGCTTTCATAACTCAGCAGGGTCTATTGCTTCCTCCAAGTCCCGCCAAAATTTGACATAAATTTTCACACCCTTCCCTTTGTTTTAATACTTGATACCCCAAATCATCTTCCCTGCTGATTCTCTTAAAGCACCATGAAAACTGATTTTGATCTCACTGTGAATCTGACCAAATAAGATTAGCATTTAACAAAAAACTCTTTTAGAAACAAAGCCCTGAAGACTAAATGTAATCATGCTCATTCTGAGAGCTGCAGTCATTTGTCCTTGGCTTGTTTTTCCCAGAAATGACTAGCGCAGGCATATTTTTTCATAAGGGTAGTTGGCTCTGCTCTCACTTGGCTGGTCTTAGGAGATGATTTCAGTTACAGTTTCATCTGCCAAGTCCCATATTCCCTTGTGACCTAGTTTGGATTTTAGTTTTCCAGCTAGACCACCTGCCTGGTGTTAATTAGTTATGGTTTCCTTTTCATATGCAAAACTGTTTTAACTTCATGAGCTGGCACAGATTTACCTGGGCTTCCCTCCTCATCCTACTGTACAAGCAGCACTGCCTGCCTAGACCTGTCATCTGCACTATAAAATCAGCCAGCCTCAATCACATATGACAAATTGTTCAAGGGGAAGGGCTAGGAGAAGAGAAGGAGCAATTAAATTTCCTGCTTCCCACTTTGAAGCTGTTGTTGTCTCTGGACTTAAAAATCCCTATCTGACTGAGTTGCTGGTGTTTTTTTCTAAAGGTTGTCAGTAAAGGTTTTAATCCAAAGCATGAGAGGTGAAATGTCTTCAATAAGTACTAGAAGTCCATGTGCCCACCTATTTATAGTCAAGATATACAACTCTGTGGTTTTTCACACCCAGACTAATTACTGTGTGTTTGTTACTATATCAGGCTGCATTGATATCCTGTTACTATGATAGGTACTCCAAGTAACCTCTGTGCATCCTACCCATCTGTTCCCGTTGCAGCTGGTGTTATGGAAATTATTGCAAGCACACATCACAGAAGTTACGTGGCACTGAGGCTGGCCACCAGCCTGGTCCTCATAGCAATGCCACACTAGCCTACAATATTCTGGGCTACCTCTCGTCTGAATAAATAGCCAGACTCCTCTTTGCTGCTTTTTTTTTTGACATAGGTATTCTATCTGCAATCCCTTCATAGCAACCTTGTGCTTTTGGTGCTGACCAACAGCCTTCCCCATAGGCAATACAAATTTTTTTCCCTGGATTTTATTTCTCCACTTCTGGGGACTCAAGATTTACAGTTCACTTTCTGGAGGTTTGTCATTCTTGATAAATGGCACTAAAAGTGGTAAAAAATGTTTATCTTTTCAAATCTTGTGTCAGCTTTTTCAGATGCCCTTGTAACCCGTCCTAGCACAAGATGCCCACTTCTTGGTCTGAGCTGTATTGCTTAGTTACTGCAGTGAGTGCTTGGCTACCCTGATTCCGCTAGAGTTGTCACCACATCCTGAGATTGATGTGGATAAATAAACATCAAAGCTCTGTTCTTTTCCTGGGAATCCCTTTGTGTCATGGCAAAGTTTCTGTTAACACTTCACAGTGTTATGAAGCAACAAGGAAGACAACCAAGCCCTGCATTCAAAACAACATTGCCATTAGGGCAGTTTGGCACAAAGGCTGTCCAACACCAAATGATGCCATGTCAAATACTGATGCTGAATACGTGATCCATGTGTTTGTGGTGGACAAAAACATGCAAAGCCATCTCTGTGTATGGTCTGCCTACTTATATGTCTTGTTCCTGTCATTCAGTGTGTGTCATCTCTGCAAAATTTCATGGACCAAAAGCTTTTAAACACAGAGGTATTGTTAAGTTCCTCTAATATGACTCCAGACCACAGAATTTCACTGGATGACTCCAGACCCATTTTACCTAACTGAAACAGCATCTATTTTTCAGAAAGATATAAAAATCCTCATGTAAGGAGTTAAGGTCAGATTCAATTTTAGCTATGTAAAAGTCAGGTACTTAATGCACAAAAACCTCAAGGTACATTCAGAAACTTTTCATTTCAAGACCACTCTTTGAGATGTCTTTAGTGTTGTTTGTCTCTCAAATGAAACCTAAACTAGGTTAGGTCAAAGATGTAGCTTTCGGATGGTAAAAATGACGGAAACAAGCTTTCTCTCTTTTCATCAGTGACAAATGCACCAACTTTTCTGTTTTATCTTTGAGATGTGAATGGCACCTGCAAGTTTTGATTCAGACATATCAGCTGTCATCTATATGATTCTTGTCCCTAAGCTGTGCTATTTTAAAGATGCTGAATTGGCTGACAACATAGGTGCTGTCATCAGTCTTCTGAGACAGGTGTCATGAGGCACCACCTGGTGCCTTTTCTTGTTTCTACACCATGTAAGTTAGATCTAGAGTAACTGTCCAAGTGGCCAGAAACCAAATATTTCTCTGTGGATATAGAGAATGGCTGTACTAAAAAAAGGCCTAATGTCTGAAATTGGGCTGAACTGGTCTTCTCTCTCCTCAGATACTTTTCACAATGTAACAAGAGACCATCTGTGAAGATTCAACTTCAGTGAGGCCAGACAGCTCCAAACTTACATAATTTAAGCTTCAACCCGGAGATGTGACGAGGATGGAGCTGACCTCAAGCGTATGAGTTACGCTGCTGACTGTCACAGAACTACTTATTTGGTTAAGTGTCTTGGTACATCAAAGTTTTTGTGGGTTCATTATCAGTTCCTTTGAAATGAGAGGGGTACCTAAAGGTTCTTCAAATATCAAAGCGGTAGATGACCCTTAATACCGCTCAAATTGTGTCTGAACTCATAAAATAAACGTGCTTGGAACCACTCTCTGGCAATGAGCACAGATGGTACTTGGGTTCACATTGTCACACTCTTGCCCTTCAAAGCAGGGTCCCTGCATTCAGGTTGCCCACAGGGAAGGCTTTCCATCCCTTTCTCACTCTCAGATCATGCCTGGATATTGTCCAGGAGAGTGATATTTAGTGTGAGCCAAAACCATCCCTGGGACCTTTTTAAAAATTTAGGAGTAAATGCAATTGAAGCGCAATGCCTGGGAACATTCCTTGCCACTTTTTAATTTACTAGAATAGTCGTAGCCTCAAAGACTGAACACTCCTCTAAGGTTACCTAGACAAGCATAGCACAGAGGCAGGAGAAAACTGAGAGACAGATAGTTAGGAAAACAATCACTTTGTGCTTTCTACAAAAGCCACGTATACTTAACAGTGATAATTTGGTCAGAAGGAAATAGACTTCCACTAGGCTGTTGAAATGCTGAAAGATTTCAGACCATGAAGCTCCCTATGTGCCAAATCCAAATCTTTATCCAAGAAATACTTAGAAGCTATAGCTGTTTTGAAAATTGAATGTTAATATCTGTTATAAAACATTATTTTGTGCATTTACAAATAAATAAATTATGTTGTGTAAATGAATGAGAAAAGAACAAATAAATGACCTCAAGACAAAACATTCCTTCAGGAGTCTAACTCAGTCTGAAAGATTAAATGTAAAAGAAGAAAATTCTTTTCTAGCAGCTGTAAGCTTCTGTTAAATCAGTAACATTACTGTCCTTATCACACAGCATTGACAAGCCATCCATTTCCACTGGGTTAAAACTGTAGAGTCATGAAGAGAGACCATTTGCACTGAAGAGCCCCTGCTCGAAACAGATCAAATACAACATCCTTATCCAAAGGTAGCCAACCTCTGCAAACAACTCTCTGAATGATATACAGCAAGCCAAATTCCACTCTGCGAAACGTGTACAACTTAATAACTTTGCAGAGTATCTTAGCAGAATCTGGCCAGTTTCAGCATATGCTATAATTTTTGAATTTTCACAGAAATTTGTGTCCCTGCTCTAAAACTGTGGCAGTCCCTTCCCTTCTCCATCAATGCTCTCACTGCACTTTCAGGCTGTGTAAATAATTTGCTGACGTGCAAGATACAAACGCAGCCCTGCTACCTGCTGGAACTGAGGCCATTGCCTGAAACTTCCCTCTTCCCTCAATTATGTGTACTTTTGTGAAACCGGATACATTCATCTCTGCATGCTTTAAGAGTACCAGTTCTTTTGAAAACTTTTCAGAAAAGACATCAGAGCTGATGTACCTTACAGTATATGACTCCATTGAGAATAAATGAGGGGGGAGCAAACTGAAAGGAGGGGAAGAAGAATAGCTGAGAGCCCCAGCAACAGCACAGAGCCGCAGGAAGTGGCTAATGAAACTGGATCCCACAGCAGCTGTGTGTCTAGCAGAGATTTCGCTGGACTGTCAAGAGGGTAACAGGAGGATGTACAGCCTGGCATGCACATTACAATTTGCAACTGAAAAATAGTTACAGTATTTTTAAAATTACTACTTAGCAGAAACAAAAAAATTGAAATAAACAAGGTGTGTTTGAAAAAAGTAAGCATATACTTGAAATTAGCTCAGTCCTGTCGGGAATTTTCAATAAAGATTTTGTCATATGGATTTTCCCTTTGCAATATTCATGCTGACAGAGAAGGCATTCAGCTGGTCCAGTTGAATTATTAGAAATGTAGTTACATTGTTTTACCAGCTAAAATCAAAGTGATCTCTGAAATTCCAGAAGTGGTACAAAATGGAAGCAATCTAAATGGTCCTGAGATATGCTTCAGAACTGAATGCGGGGAACTCAACTTACTTCTTAAATTCACCAGTTCTTGAGGAGTTACCAAGCTATCACATGAACAGGACAGGCTTTGAAATGTTTTCCAGGTCTGTGGTTTGAAAGGAAGGAATTTTTCACAAAGAAGAGTAAAATGAAACCTGTAGTGTGAGGAGGAACCATCCCACTTTCTAATTCATCATACATAAAAGCCAAGCGCCAGCCACAAACTGAGCTGGGATTACTGCGGGTCTTTTAATAAACGACAGCCTTTCTAGGGCAGAGCCTTTGTCAAAGACTATCTGGAGTCTCATTTGAGAGGGACAGGGAGTAAGATCATGCACATTTCATTACTACATAGGTAAGTTGTGTGATACAGTCTTAGGTTTTGAGTAGCTAATTCATACTGCTGTGGATGTAGCCCCACTTGAATGGAGTTCTGGTTCGAGAATTTGACAAAATCTTCCATAAAGGCAGGTTTTTCAGCCTAAACTGAGGTCCATGATGTTATAGATACTTGTTATTGTTCCCCAAGCTAACCATTTTAAAGCCAGTGTTGCCATGTCTATGCCATATTCATCCCTTAAAAATGCACTTTATTTCGCTGGATTTTAACTATTTGAGGTTTCCAAGGTAGGGTATTCTACACATCTGCAATACGGCAGCTTGACTCTGAACACAGGATTAATGGCTATAATGGGAATGGCAAACATGTTGACATCAATGTCAGGGAGCATGATGCGCAGAAAGCTTCCTGCTGCAGATTTGAAATTCTGCTGTACCCCTATTCATATCCCTGCCTGCCTTTCCATGTGGCTTCCCCTTCCCCCATCTCTAGTCCAAACCACTCCCTCAGGTTCTCCCTATTGGCTCTGTTATCCTAACTCTGCCTTTGTACTGCCCCCCTGTTCCCCAAGATAGGGCCTGTGAATCCCAGGCTTGCTCCCTCTGCCTTGGGGTTCAGCAGCCACCAGCTTCTCTCTCTCTGGGCTCCAGCCATGTGCCAGCCCTCTGCCTATGGGGGCTGGCACGTGTGCTAGTCCTAGGCCTTGGGGAGTTAGCATGGAATAAAGACCTGCTGCTGTCTCCATGCAAGAGCCTTCTCACCTCCTTTACCGCCACCACGTTGTTGCTGCATGCTATACCATCGCAGAGAAACACAGCAGCAACAGAAATGAGTAAGAGGAGCTAAGACTCATATCAAGGAGAAAGACCCATCCTAGATTAATCCCTTATTGTATTGATTAATGTTACTAAAATGTGGACAAGTTAATATCTTGAAAGCTTTCTTCAATCCCTGGAAGTTCCAGACCAATCCATATAGCCTGGTTGCCCTAATCTGTAGCTTTCGCCATCATCGAGGGAGACAGAGTCAGATAAGCTGCTCTGAAAGCATCTAAGACAGATGAAATTCCCTCTGGAGGTGGACACCAAAGGGAACTCAATTCATGAGCTAGAACAAGTTTATAACTTTTAGCTAAGTAGAAGTACACGAAATGACTCCAGTGTGGTTAAACCCCTCCAGTTCATTGTTGCAACAAGCCAAGACAGCTTTGGTAGGCAAATTAAGTCAACTGCTACTGCTGCCCAGCTGCTTGCTCCTACCCACCTCCCCGAGGCTATTGCCTCTTCAATTCTGGTTGTGTAAGTAATTGTCACTGAACTCTGGGTTTGTGAATGAACCAGGGGGCAAAAATGGCAGAACAGAGCATCCTGGGGTGGAAAACAAAAAATGTGAATCAGCAGCAGCTGGGCTACATCATCTGTCCATGACTGAAGTTTTAACGATGTGTTCTTGAGTCTCAGCCCCGCATGGCAGAGTATTCTATATTATTTATTATGAAAGCTGTCTTACCTAAAGAAAAGGGAGGAGTGTCTCTCCCCTGTATGTGAGCACAGGAGAAGCAGAGAAAGCCCATGGTAACTGTTCAGGCAGGCAGTGTGAAACAACAACCCCGTGAGGGTTCTTCAATGGCAAATCTGAGAAATCAGCTGCATTGCCAGCGTGACAACTCAGCACCACACAGTAATAAAAGGGGAAGTTTTAAACAATTGTAGCTCAGAGATCCTCTCAGTTAGTTAAACTGTGACAGATTTCCAGAAATACCTTCCTGTCATCTGCAGGGAAAATGCTCAGTGGTAGGTCATGAAAGAAAAGCAGTATGTGTGTATATTCAGTTCCAGCTGAACAGCTCTTATTTTTTCACTGGGTTTTTTTATACACAAGATGCTACAAATAATATTCTGATGATATTATGTTGCTCCTGGTCCCCTGAATCCCTAGTGGATTAAAAGCTGCAGGGTCTGTGTGCGCTCACATCCCCTGGAAGAACTACAGTAATATGCAAATGGAACATGTCATCACTAATTCCTGGGAAAGACAGAGAAAATATACAAAAAGTTTAATGAACGGAAGAAGAAAGAGAAGTGGTAACTGACGTTTCTAGCTGGGGAATATGACAATCAGCAGCAGGGCTACCAGCCAAATCCTCTTATAGGCCCAAAAATGCTAAAAGCTTTAGCTGAGTGTAAACAAATGCCATGTTTGGTGAAAAGCAGTCTTGAGGGACAGATCTGTTAACCATCAGTGGGCATGTTTCATCTCACCGCTCCTTCCACTCAGTTAAAGGGAGCTTTGTGTACCTGCCTACAGACAGGAGCTGCAGCTCTGTGACGCAGGAAACCATTGCTCTCCCCTCAGGCCTAAAAGGGAAGACTATAGCTACTGCCTACATATATAAAATATAATATAGACCATTTATAAACACAGAATTCTTCAAACGCCTTCCCTTAGGCTACCACTGTTAAATTTAAACACAAAGAAAACAAGGGAAATGTCAGATTCAGGTGAAAACTGAGAATAGATTTATTTTTTAAATTTAGTCTATAAAGTGAACCTGTCTTGTTACATTAGCCTGCAATAACATGAAGGATTGTTTGTTTCTCAAAAAAATTAAATCATTCCTTAAAAACAAGTGCAAAGTGAAGCAGAATCCCAGGAAAGCCTTTAACTTTGGTTTCACCCTCAGCTCGGGAGCAGTCCCACTGCAGGCAATGGCAGTGCTCGTGTATTTGATGTCCTGCCCGTGCTTTGATGTACCTTTGTCTTGGGCCTCAATGACCCTTATCCATGAGAGAAGCCAGACTTTCACCTTTTGAGTGACTATGTTCTTCATGTCTGCACATACCAAAAGCCAAGTCATTCAGATCACCCAGAGTTACCAAAATGTTCATTGAAATGCCACTTGTTTACAGTCAGTGAGCTGTTCAGCTAGTGGATCCAAGCATCTCAAAGCAGATATTTAACAGGTTTGGTTGATTTTATCAGTTTTTGTAGACCTGTTCTGAGTTATTTAACTCAAAGCAAATATTTACAGAAAGGGAGAGCAAAGTCTGACTACACCATTTTGGGGGGGAACACTGGATTTTAGCTGTCTACCGCTACCTTGGACGAGGCTGTGGCAAGGTCTTGGTCTCTTCTCCCAAGTGGCAAGTGATAGGATTAGAGGAAATGGCCTCAAACTGCACCAGAGGAGATATAAATTGGGTATTAGGAAAATTTTCTTCACCTAAAGAGCTGACAAGCATTGGAACAGGCCACCCAGGGAAGCGGTTGAGTCACTGTCCCTGGAAATATTTAAAAGACATGTAGATGCGACATTTAGGAACATAGTTTAGTGGTGGACTTGGCAGTGCTGGGTTACCAGTTGGAGTCTATGATATTTGAGGTCTTTTTCAAAGTAAACTATTTTATTAGCCTATTGTTCTACAACTTGGTGATCTCCAGAGTGGTGTCTTCCAGCTTCCTCTGTTCTGTGTACCTTTAAAAGAAAATCTACAAGAAGCTGAAGCAATGTTGAGAGACTTTCCCAAGGAATTGCTCAGACTGTGCTTGCTGTACTAGGAGGTCTCCTTGCCCCAGCAGTAACTCCCTGGAATCAACCCACCATCACGTAGCACTGTCACATCACTGAGGATCTGAGTAGCCACAGTGGCCGAGCAACAGGGGGTGCTGACCTAAGTTTGCTCAAGCACTCATGCAAACCAGTTCCAGGGGTAGCAGAATCCACTGGAAGCTGGTGCACTAGCTTGATTTGCCTATCACGGTAATAAATCTGTGGTTAACCTACTGACAACCTGTGGTTCAATACATTAAAATAATTACAATTTGATGAACAAATCCCTAAAAAAGTGTTTTCAGCAAGAAGAAGATTTTTTTGGAAAGTAACACAAATCATACAGTTAGGTCAAATCGATTTACTTTTCTGGGACTATTTGGCAATAGTTTGAGTGGAGCTCTCTCATAGCTGTGCTTTTTTTTTATCCAACACTGTTTTGATGATATCTCACCTGCAGACTAGGAGTGCTTACAGGTATTTGCCAATTAATTTTTTTTCTTGATAATTTCTCAATGCTAAAAACTTAACCTTGCTAGTTCTTCTCTACAGGGGAAAAGTTTCTTGTGATACCTAAAGGTAGCACGTTAATGACTACTGCCACACTCTGAATCCTGAAACACAATCTCCGCAGAGATGCACATGGCTTCAGGCTTTTATTTTCCAGTCTGAAGAAATGATTTCATGGTTCTTAATCTCAGCCCCGCCGGGCTATAGTGATATATCTGTGGGCTACCCACAAGGCGTAAGAATTCGCCCAGATGGATGAATTTAAATTAAAACAATCAGTGATGGTCAGTGTCTCCTGGATCTTTGACCTTGCTGCTGGCCAGAGCTGCGTAGTTGGCAGTGCCTGGGTGAGATTCCCAGGATGCATCCCCACCCTGACCACATGCTGCCTCCTTGCCTTCCCACAGCATGACCGGTGTCTCCTACCCTTCCTGGGGCAGCAGATGTGGTGAGCCATCACTGCTTCTTGCCAGGAAAGAAAAATGCAGTGCCTGCCTGGCTCAGACTGCCGGGAATGGGCACAATTCTTTCTGCTGAGGGGTCTTCAGGAGAAATATTCTGGGTCTCTGTTACAAAAATAAAAATAAAACCCCAACCCTGCTCCCCTCAGGTCCATCGAGGATCACTACTAACAAGCATTTTTTACTTGAAAGCCGTGAGCTTGCCTTCCCTGACTGCCTGTCAGAATGCCCCGTCTCTGGCAAAATGTATTCATAGGCCAAAAATGTAAACTCCGGCCAAATGTATCCACTTTAAGAGTCATGTCTATACTCAGAAGAAACTTGGTTTTAAGGTGCTATTACCTGTAAACATAAAGTTGCACTGATGAGATGTAGATCTACCTCAGGAATAAAGTACACTTTGGATTGGTTACTATCTTCATTATATCCACTAATCCATCTTTCCTTAAGACTCCTTCTAACAACTGGAACCACTCTGAGAAATTTAAAACAACCTTCTTCATGTACAAAAATTATTAAGTGGCCAAAAGAGGTATCTCTCCTTTCTCCTTCAGAGATGAACTTGCCTTGCAGTCTACAAGACTACAGTCTTATGTTGCACATTGATTTTTATTATTTTTTCCCGGCCACTTCAGTTTTCTTTAGGAATTTTATCTGTATCAAAGAGAAAACAGGTTAGATAATAGCAAAATATCTTTCTAAATGAACTATAGAAACAATTACATACCACAGGCTTTCCCCCTCCCTCTGCCTGGAAATGGGGAATTTTTTCATTGGCTTCTTTTGATGTCATATTCCTGTCACCATTCTGAGGCATACCAATAGTGTGATTAATGTCACATTTTCCTTTCCTATGTAAAAGCCTGGGATGGTAGAACCTTATCATAAATTGTATTGCATTAGAATAGTTGCTAGGGAATGTAGGACAGTATTGACAAACACCTCCTGCCTACTCAAGGAATGGAAAATCAGCAAGAGACAAACAGCCATGGTAGTCCAAGTGATAACACTCCAAATTATGAGCTGATCCCAGAAAGAAGCATTTTTCTCAGGAAAGCTCTACTTTAAGCTGTAAAAGCTAGGAATCAGTCAAGGAAAATAAAATATATATTGGCAAATGATCATGAAATATGCACAAGTATGTACTGGCTTTGCTCTGCAAACTTTCCAAGTACCTGATGCTTTAAGTGATCATTCTTGGAATGCATTATTAAATTATAAATACGTATTTAGCAAACAGAATAAGTATTTGAGAGTTTCAGTCAAGTGTAAGGAAATACCTAAGAGAGCACAGCCAAAAGGAAAGTACTTGCCCATTTTACAGTAATGGGTGCATGTGGGATTCAAAATACAGCACTGAGGTAACACAATACCAGGCAGTGTATGGCTAGCAAAACCATAGACATACACTGCTATGACATGGCTGAGAACATATTTAGCAGAGCTCTAGAAGATTAAATAAACGATATTTTGGATCTTAGGTCAATGGACCAATTCATTTTCCATTCTGAGAATGTACAAAATAGAAAAGTATAATCTCTGTCTAAACAATAATTAATTTTAATGAGGTTTTTTCTCTTGTGGAATAATGCAATTGGAAAAAATATTTTTTACCATTTCATTTTCATGCTTGAAAATGGATATCTTTCTTTGCAAAGGTCCTTTGCTCAAATAATGGATTACAAAGGGGAAAGTCCAGATTAATGGTATAAGGAATAAGCACAATAAAATACAACTCTCCCTAACTGAAGATTTACTCTTGTCTTGGGTAAGTTTTGAAAAAAGTAATGAAAGACTTAGGAACAGAAGGAAAAGTGCCTTCTGTACAATTTAATCTAGTCTTCCACTAAGTGCAGAAATAGGTTTCTTAAGTGCTTGGAATTGCAAGGTAATATTTCATTCAGATAAGGAAAAAAACCCTGATAAGGATCTGGGTCTGGATACAGGGTTGTGACTTTTACTAAGGGAGGAGCATGACAGTTGAAATTTTAGTGAAATAATTGGGAATTTTGTATTACAGTATTTAAGGCACGTTTCATGAATTTGGAAGAATTTAATAAAAGGTTTGTAAAAGCAAAGAAGGACATTTTTCACATCTTGAACTGAAAAGAAAACATGCTGGCATGTGACGAGCTTTGAGACTGATAATTTAGCAGAAAACATAATTTTTAAGAAACTTCAAAAAACAATGTCGGGGTAGTCCAGATGTAGGAATTTTTATTATAGAAGCCATCAAGTCAAGAGAGCTTTTTCGTATCATATTATGGGGTGTCCTTGCAACTGCTGGGGCAGGTGGTGGATTTCCAACTTCTGAGAAATATAACACTGCTGATTTTAGCTATTCCGTCTCACTAACTCCAACTCCTTATTTTTTTCCCCTAAAAGATTCTCTATGATTCATCCAGCTGAAAGGCAGCAACAAGGAAAAGGCTTTCTTATGATGAGGAAGCCATTGTGGATGCACTCCAGCCACTATTCCCGTCCAATGAATGTGCCTTTCCTCCACAGGAAAGGAAGGCCAATTTTTATGGCCTTGTTAAACACCTTCCTTCTGGCCAGGACCTCTCTTCAGTGGCATGACAGGAGGAAAACTAGAACAGAATCTCATTGGCAAGAGGTGGTGTCTCGTCCCCACCTCTTCCCTTGTGGAAAAAGTCATATGTAGTGTGCCTTAATTTTGCTGGGAAGCTAAAGGAAAACAGTTCAATTAGCAACAAGTTGCCTCAGTCATACATGCTTGCTCCCTCATCCTTTCTTTCCCAGCTACCTGAAAACAGGTGTTCTCCTGTACTGTCTATTCTTTCCCATCCCAGGGAAATGAGGGAACTGCAGTGCTAGAGTTATTTTGAGTTTAGGATTTATAAAGGCAAAACTGAAGACATAAGTTTCATTAACAACTGACACATGTGCAATATATTCCCTCCGTGTTACAGTAATTAAGTACCTTATAAGCCAGAGCAATAATGGATCCCAAAACCTCAGTACTTTTCTCTGGTGGTCCTGTGAACTGATGACTCCTGAGCCACTGTCAAGTAGGAGATTTTGATCAGATTACCTGAAAGGGTGCCAGGAAGCATGATAAATGAAGGTAATTAGTCACTGTCCTTACAGGTCTGCCTGGCCTGTGAAGACAAGACAGTCTGCTCTTCCTGCAGACAGGAAATCACAGGGTATCCAGCCCCATGGAAACGGGGCTCTGAATGCATCACCTCCAAAATTAATATCATCAGGAAAACACTGAGAAAGAAAGAGGGAGAAATTAAGAGAACTTTTTTAATGTCTTGATTTTTCCCTTATTTACAAAAGCAGCCACAAACGCATTTTCAGCACAGTCAGTTTAGATATTTTTTCTAAATAATACCTACCTATGACTGATTTTTCTGTACAGCATGACCACAGGCAGCTGAAGCTGGAGCTAGACCCGACCCATTGGCTCAGACTGAGGACTACATCCAGCCTCCTTCAGAGCTCAGGGCTGCTCAGAGTGAGCCATAGCTATATTATTACAAAAGGACTTACAAAGCCACTGCTGATCTAAGACACATATCCCCGCAGTAATAAGCTTAGACATTTCCCGTAGATCAGGTTACAAGTGAGAATTGTACATGCATTTCTATATATTTAGATTCCTACTAACTAGGAGGTGAGTGTAAGCAGTAACCACTCTGCAGGGCCAGCTGTCCCTTTATGGTTGTCAAGCCATAAAGTTCTCACATGAGAAAAGGTGTCAGTATACCTAAAGACAGCAAATCATGCAGAGGTGTTGAAGAAGGTGAAGATTTATTGCAGACATGTGCAACTGGGAATTAACTTGGCTGGAAGTCATTGATGCTGTTGAAGAAGGAAGGATTTGTTTGTCTCTCAGGCTGTGGTATTTTACACATTTTCTGATGCACTTTTTCATAGCAGAAAGCCATATGTAAAACTTTTTGAAAACATGGTAAAGATAGTGCTGGCTGCTGGCAAAACCATGCTAATGGGATGGTGGGGTGGGGGGAAGAGGAGGTGAGGGTTTTGTCCAGGGACAGCCATGGTCACGCAAAGAGCCTGCAGAGCAGAGCAGGTGCTGGTTTTCAGTCCCATTGCAGATGAATCGTGGTTGCAAAGTGGCAGCAATGCTCCTGCAGACCTCTGAAGGGTGTAGGTATAAGCACAGCCTTTCAAACCTTTGTATCCTAAGTGAGGAGCCTTGGACACCATTATGAGATCAAATAAAGAAATGGATGTGTGGAGGGGCTGTGAGAGTCCAGATTTGAGATTTATAAATTATATATGTGGATATCACAAAGAAGCAGGACCAAATGTTGCTCTGTTAGTAGTAGTGTAAATCCTTATGGACTCCCTGGAAGTCAGTGAATCTTGTTCCAGATTTGTGCAGGCTTGTCCCACTATGTTTGCTAATATACTTAATTGAATCTTGTTCTAATTTGAGTAACGTATTGTGCTGGAAAACTATAATCAAAGCTACCCACAAAGTTAGAGAAATGCAGATACTAGGCACAGAATAAACACAAATTGGCATTTTATTTTGTGGGAAATGTGCTAAAAAGGGAAATATTTTAGTCAATACATTTGGTCCACAGAATATGGCATTTTGCTGAAAAGAAAAATACTTGCTAGGAAATATTGTAATTCATGATGTTTAAATAGCATTTTTTCTGAGCAAATTGGAGACAATATATTTATTTTGAAATAAGGGGTTGAATTGCAATATTCTGATGTCATCTAAAACAAGGTCTTGTTATAATTTCAAGATATGATAGCTGTACTTAGGAACATACCAGCCTTCTGATAAAAATGTCCATCTTTTTGGTGGACAAAACAATCAAGAGCCCAAATTGTTCAGCACTTTTCATACCATTAAATACTTTAGCTATTCTTACTTTTGGTCCAATAATAACAAATAATGAGGTATCACTTAATGAACCTGTTGTAACAACAAAATTCTCTCTCTGACATGAACCAGAGAACTATACTGCAATTCAGACACAGATAAAATTGTTAAGAAAACTTACAAAAAGAAACCCCAGTTATTTATTCCTGGATTTCTGTGGGAGTTGTATTTTCTACTGCTGATAAAATCTGCTAAAATCTACTGCTTTACAAAATCGAGATCACTGGAAGCCCTCGTAGTCTGGTCTTGGTGTGCTCAAAGTCAGAGTAAGCTGCATATGTGTTACAGGAAAGATAGAGTATTAGAGCAAAATTTATGTTACTTATTTCTGTAAGTATTACAGCATTTATCCCTAAAGATCTGGATTTCCTCTTGCAGAAGATGGTACAGAGCATATTTAATTAAAAACATAAAAATCCACGGTGTCCATTACATTTTTGTCTCGATATTTTTAGGTGAAAAATAACATCCCTGACACATTTTTTTGCATTTCTCAAATGCCACCTATTTTATTAAACCCTTTATGTAAAACCACATCAGTGTCACTGAGGGAAAATTATACCGCCACCAATTTAGATATAGTCAAATCAAAACCATTTTCACAAATGACTGGCAGATTTTTGCATTTGGTTTACATGGTTGGGCATGTTTGTTTCCATTACTCAGTTGTTTCTAATGAGTACATTTGTTTAGACTATGAGGAACTAAAAATAATTGTAAATATTCTCTGGTTATTGAAAGGAGAACTCAAATACTTATCAGAATACACTGATATATAATAAGCATAAGAGACTGGGGGGTTTTTAAGGGAAAGCCTCCAACATATAGGAATTTCATGTTTTTCTTAAACCAGACACCCCAGGGCTTTTCAGCAAATACGTAATTGAAGGGAATTAGCTGGAAAAGGGAAATAGCTGGAAAATCTGGGAGCAACTCTGATCCACCATTCCAGTTTCCAACTCAACGTGGACACAGGCATTCATCGGTTATTTCCTAGATTATTCATAGGTTATTATAGGTTTTTATTTATAAAATACGCCTGAGAATACTAAGTTTCACAAGGATTTTCCAGCAGTTGCAAAGGTATTGATTTTGTCCCATTCCCTCTTCTTGCAGTGAATGTAGCTTCATGAGCCTGAAACTAATTTATTTGCCACAATAAAATTATCACACACACAAAGTCTGTCAGACCCAAGTTTGGAAATACTTACTCAGATCTAATTAGGCAAAAGCCTGGCTCTAATTAGAAAAAAATATCATATAGTCCCAAATCACCTACAGTACTTCACACAGAACACAATTATATTCTCCAGTGGAAACAAATTTTAGTCTTCCACCACAAATAAGAGAACCTACTGTGTGAAAGGTAATCTGTTGAAATGAAGCTCTTTTCAACTTATTTGAGTTCTAAACTATCACAAATATTCCTAATATTAGATTTTATGTAAGAAGTAAAACTTCTAAACTGTTTAACTAAGAGCATATGCTTGAGAATTCTTGTGGTTATACACCATATTTCTGATGCTTGTCCTTTACATCAGACTTCCCATTAATTTCTTTGGAACAAGGACTTCCCTCATAGTACTCTTCATGATACTAAACAGTTTCACTAAGTTCACTTCCCAGTTTTTCATCTATGTCACATTCATTCATAACAAATGTAATAAAAAACTCAAGTCTCAATTTTTGCTAATATTTATGTGCTATGCCCATAAAAAGTAATTGAACTGCTCATGTGAGTAAAAATTTGGCCTCCTGATTTGTATCAGATATGCAGAAGACAGTCTCAACATTTCATCACTCTTGTAATTTAATAAAAGTTTCTATGTGCTGAAGAGAAAAGGCTGAATACAAGAGATTCCTCTGCCAGGCTGGTAAAAGCTTAGAGCAAGTGTATGGATTTAGACTGAAGAAACACACAGGCACTTGTGCCATGCTTCAGTTCATCTGGCATGTGCAAGGAACCATAATTACAAACACAGGAATGTCTGACATGTACTTGCCCACATAGCGCTCTTGTATCTCTGCCAGAACAGGCAGTAAATATATCACTGGAAAGTTACAGTAGAGATAATATGAAAACAATTATCATGGGTAATTTCAGGCACTTCTGCAGGGTAGTCACGTTTGCTGGGCCATACAAACTCACTTTCCCCAAATTCAAGCAAATTTGAACATGATAGGTTTGAGAGTTATCTTAAACAACAATATTAACCCATTTTTCAGTTGTCAAGAAGTGATTAAAAGAAGACAGGGGTGAAGAAGAACGGAGGGGGTAGTAAAGATTGTTAATCATAAAAATACTATAAATTAGGCTGAAAGTCAGCTTCAGGTGACTGAAAACTGTTTTCAGTGGAGCTCAGCTATACCAGCAAAAAAATGAGCTGGAGAGCCATTGCATTGCTAAATAATCACTAGAGAAGTAGAGCTCACCAATTTGTGTGAGCTCACCTGTGCTTTCCTGAAGACTGGAAGAATACTATTCTATTGTAAAACCATTACATAGGCTTCCTCTTAGTTAGAAATCCATTTTCTACAAAGGAGGTGAATTAGCATGAGTAATGAACAGAACAGGATGGCAGATCTGGGGGCAGTGGGAGGATGGAAAGTTTGTAAAATTTCTAGCATTTTTGAAGCTATGAACAAACATATGAAAGTTATCAAATATAAACCTCCAAGAAAATTACCTTAATATTCACCTTCACATGCACATAAATTGCTATTAAGAATATTCACCACAGCAAATCTAAGTGGAAAAGCCACTGAATTGCAGCTGTCTCTCAAAATAGATGAACATGTTCCTACACATAAACAGAACTTTATATTACCACCATCACGGTAACTATCTACAAAAGCCACCCCCCCCCAAAAAAAAAAAATGGGGGAGAGAGAGAAGTCCTTTTCTTTTCATGAGATAATTAAGTACTAAATTACAATTTACAGTATGCATAATACAGACACAGTTTCTGTAGTATATGAGATATTAGGGAATGGTTGAAAAATATGCATGTCTGTGATTTGTCCAGGTTTTGTGCATAATAAACAGTCTCCGATAGGAAGCCATATAAGACTATTTATGGCTGCAGGCAAACTATTCTGTCAGTAGCCTGGCCCAGCTTCCAGCATGTGATTACAAGACCCAAAGAATTTTATGTAGAAGCCTAAACCTTTCTGTGTCTTCTACTGTGAGATGTGTGCACTCATAGTGTGATGAGCACAGCTCTGAAATCACCCTGCAGTCAATTCTTTTCCAAGTTTATTAAACTGAGATCTAAGCTTTGTCACACTTGTCAGTTTGGTGAAGGTTTCTCAGATCCTCTACATAGTTCCTGAACAGAGTGAGCAATATACATACAAATCATTTAAATACATGGGGGTTTGAGGCATTACAGATTAATTGCCAGAGATAAGCAGGTCTGCAAATGAGTCAATTGCTTTTGTACAGCTTTCTACCAAGTGGCCGATGCTGTGTGGTGGGCACTTGCCATAGCAGGGTGGGGTGCACCCAAGGATCTCCAGTTATGCAGAATCACCTGTCCAGGCAGAGGGAAGGCATGGGGCTCTGCTGCCCCAAGCAGCTGCAGCAGAGCAGGGTGGGGGCAAAGGGGAGCTGCCTCCCTTGAAAAGGAGATTCAGGCCACGTGCTCAGCTGGTGCTACCAGAGAACTGAAATATGGCCTAAAATCAGTCTGCTTTCCAATATTGTTAATATTGTCTTCGAAGCATATTGTTGAGCTGGCGGAAGAATACACACTGGTATTCAGATTTTCAAATATTTTGGGATCTGAGGTTGGGTCCAGATTTTTCTGAAGCTCATACTCAAATACCCAAGATTTCATAAAAGTTCAAAATCATAGAATGGTTCGGATTGAAAGGGACCTTAAAGATCATTTAGTTTCAACCCCCTGCCATGGGAAAACACCATTTTCACTAGATCAGGGTGCTCAGAGCTGCTTTCAACCTGGTCATAAACACTTCCAAGGATGGGGCATCCACAACTTCTCTGGGCAGCCTGTTCCAGTGCCTTAACACCCTCACAGTAAAGAATTTCTTCTGAATATCTAATCTAAACCCACACTCTTTCAGTTTGAATCCATTCCCCCTTGTCCTGTCACTACATGTAATATGTCCCTCTCCATCTTTCTTGCAGTCTCCCTTCAGGTACAGAAAGGCCACAGTTAGGTCACCCCAAAGCCTTCTCTTTTTCAGCCTACACAACCCTGACTCTCTCATAGCCTTTCCTCATAGGAGAGGTGCTCTATCCCTCTAATTATCTTGGTGGCCTTCCTCTGAACTTGCTACAGCAGGCTGATGCCCTTCCTGGGCTGGGGACCCCAGAGCTGAACACAGCACTCCAGGTGGGATCTCGCCAGAGCAGTGTAGAGGGCCAGAATCCTCTTCCTCACCCTGTTGGGCACACTGCTTTGCATGCAGCCCAGGATACATTTGTCTTTCTGTGTTGCCAGTTCACATTGCCAGCTGATGTCCAGCCTCTCACCCACCAGCACCCCCAAGTCCTTCTCAGCAGAGCTGCTTTCCATCTGTTCGTCCCCCAGCCTGAGTTGATACCGGGGGTTGCCCTGACCCAGGTGCAGCACTTTGCACTGGGTCTTGTTAAACCTCATGAGATTCTCAAGGGCCCACTTCTCAAGCTTGTCCAGGTCCCTCTGGATGGCTTCAAGTGTGACAACTGCACGACTCAGCTTGGTGTCATCTGCAAATTTGTTGAGGCTGAACCCAATATCTTTGTCTGTGTCATTAATGAAGATACCACAGAAGCACAGAATCACAGAATCAATCACAGAATCACAGAATAAGCTGAGTTGGGAGGGACCCAGAAAGAACATCAAGTCCAGCTCCTGGCCCTGCACAGGACCATCCTCAAGAGTTACACCGTGTATCTGACAGCATTGAACTCAGGTTTGGTGCTGTGACCAATTCCATGGGGGGCCTGTTTCACTGCCCAGCCACCCTCTCGGGGAAGAACCTTTTCATAACATCCAACATAAACCTCTCCTGACGTAACTTCAGGCTTTGTCCTCAGGACCTGCCACTGGTCACCACAGGGAAGAGATCATTAAATAATGCTGTTCTCAGTATGGACCCCTGAGGGATACCACTTGTCACTGATGTCTGTTGTAACTCTCAGCCATTGATTGCTACCCTCTGGATGCAGCTGGCCAAACACTTTCTTATCCATCTAACAGTGCACTCATCAAATCCAGCTCTCTCCAATTTAGAAAGCAGGATGTTCTGGGTTTACAGAAATCCAGCTAAATGTAGTCTGTAACCCTTTGCTTTTCCACTGATGTAGTCCCTCCACTGTAGAAGGCCACTTGGTTGGTCAGGCAAGGCTTGTCCTTGGTAAAGCCTTGCTGGCTTTCTTAAATCACCTCCCTCTCCTGCAAGTGTCTTAGCATAGTTTCTTGGAGGATTGGTTCCATGATCTTCCCAGGCACAGAGGTGAGGCTGACAGGTCAGTAGTTCCCAGGGTCCTCCTTTCTACTATATTTTAAGAAGGTTATAATTCCCTTTTTTCACCTGGGATTTCACTTGACTGCCATGACATTTCAAATATCATGGAGAGTGGCTTGGCAACTACATCAGCCAAATCCCTGAGGACTATGACATGCAGCTCATGATGTATATAGACTTAAGTACAATCAGGTTTCTCAGATGGTCATGAACCTGATCTTCTCTTACAGTGGGAGGAACTTTTCTCCCCCAGTCCTCATCCTGCTCTCCATCCACTCAAGGGGTGTGGGAAGGGAGGCTGATATTGAACACTGTGACAAAAAGTTGTTGAGTATCTCAGCCTTCTCCTTGTTAACTGTTGTTACCAGTTTTCCAGCACTGTTTTTCAGCTGGGAACACATTTGACCTTCCTTTTCTGGTTAACATACTTGCAGATGCCTTTCTTGATATTCTTTACATCCCTTGCCAGGTTCAGTTCCAGCTTCACCTTGGCCTTCCTCACCCCATCCCTACACAACTATACTTCCATCTATATCCTCTTCCCAGGTTACCTGTCCCTGTTTCCATGCCTGTGCATTTGCTTCTTTCCCTTTAGTGTGACCAGCAGTTCCTTACTCAGCCATGCTGGTCTCGTTTTCCTTGACCAGTTTCTTGCTCCTTGGAATTGCTAGTTCTTGTGCTCTATGGAAAGCTTCACTAAAGATCTGCCAGCTCTGTTTCACCCACTCATCCCAGAGGGCAGTCTTCCAGGGGATCCTATTGACCGTCTCCATGAAGAGGTGGAAGTTTGTTCTCCTGAAGCCCTGCCATACGGTGTTTGCAGTCGGGCTGTCACAGGAACTCAGTTTGCAGCAGAGATACAATCCTGATCACACAACACACTGTCCTCCATGAGGGCCCAGAATAGAAAGAACTCTATTGAAAACTGTCTCCCAGGGGATAGCAGGATGGAAGAGGAAGAGGAAAACCTACTGCAATCAAGAACTGGCCATGAAGAAATACATGAGCATGGGCTGGCAAGTGCTGGATCCAGGAGCATACAGATTTAAATAAGCATCAGACTCTCTGCACTTTCACCATACGCACAGTATGTGCACATGTGCAGTAGGTTCAATGTGACACAGAAGTACTGGATTTACTGTATATTCTGTAAAGTTCATTAATGTCCATGGAGTGAAAGTGTTCAGTATTTGGGAGGCAGAACTTGGAGAAACAAGAACTGAGACTGGGAAGGCAAGAAGTCTGAAAGAAAAGCAAGGGCAAAACTGAGGACACACAACCCTCATGTGTCAAACCTTTCCATGACCCAAATAGCAAAAAATTCCCACTGAAAATCTGGATGGTAAGTACTCTAGTTGCTCCTAACTACTAACTGTGTCATTCTAAGAAATGAGATTGCTAGAAGCTTTTAGAAGGAAACACAACACCTTAATAGCACCTCCCATACTGAAGGATATATCACTACCTCAATGATTAAACACTCCCAGGGTTGACAGTGGCAGTTGACAACTCTGTTGAAACTAACCCCAATTGTCTTTATGGCATAGACATGTCTGTTCACACTGGAAATGGCTTTTCCGTTTCCTTCTCTACTTGGCAAAAAACATTTTTCTAGCATACTTTTCAAGTTTGGGATAATTAGAGCATTGATCCTGAAACCTGAGTCGTCGTGAGATGGATACAGAGCTGTAGTTTGTGCAGTCTTGTGGCTTTCAGGCTCCATAGTCCCATATCTGTTTATAGATTTGGGACATTTTATTCCATGTTCACACAGGAGTATTCTGCTGGGGACAATCATAGTAAGTGCTAGCAAATATTCATAGGTTTTATAAGGACGGGAAGACTCCCATTTTTATCAGCTGCAGCCCAGATTGTAACACTCTGCCTGATGTACAGCATGCCAGAAAAAAATGGAAGTCTGGCTTCCAGGAGATTTATTGTACCCTCTGTAGCTGCCTTTTGAACTGGGAATTACTTGTAGTCCTCTCCAATAGACTGTAATTCAAGAAAGAAAGACAATCCAGTAGAGCACACAGAAATCATCTAGCTTAGAAGTCCTTTTTTCCTTCACAAACTCTATTTATTTTCCTTTACAAATTCATGTAACTGTGCTAAATGAATATGTAATCTGTCAAAAATAATGCACCACATGTTCACTTATGGTTTCATTTTTTCAGAGCATGATCTTTCTATCAGTTGTTTTTTTATTTATAAGCAAATTATCAGTCCGAGAGGAATTGTTTCAATTCACAAATCATAAATACTGTGTGATTTTTGTCTCACTTTGTTTTAAAACCTGACATTTTTGTCAAAATAGTTTGAAACAATCCAGTACATCAAGGGTTAGCTGATTTCTACATCTCACATGACTAACCTGGATCAAGAAAGGAGGAAAACAGATGCAAAAGGGGCTGTGTAGGGTGCAAGGTGTGAGCTGAAAAGGACAAGCAAGTCTGAGCACATCTATTTTGTGTTTGGTTCTCCAAAGAGATAAAGCAAGTTCAGAGTTGAAGGTCAAGGTCGTGAAACATCCTGAACAGTTTGTCCTTCCGTGTGGTGAATTTGATGCAGAGGTACAATCCTGATCACACAAATCCGATCCATTGTTAAGAATACAGAACAAAATGTGACTGTAAAAATTTAGTGGAATTATACTTTTTATTTGAAAACCATACTTCCTATAAGGCAGACATTTTTTAAAAAAAAGATGTTCCATTTTATATGGGAAAATGTTGGTATTGGAACAGCTTCAGTCAATTAGCAAGGGCATAATAAGAGTGATTCTGGGCTTGCAAAATCTCATCAGTTGAATTGCTTCAAACCAGAAGCTGAGCCAGCTTGTCACAAGACACCACGTCTCTGCATCCTACTGCTCAGATTCCAAACAGGCTGTAAAATATTTCAGTTTTGGTGAGGCTCCAGCTAGCGTTTCCAATATAAAGCTTGTTATCCATGCAGTTTTGATGCACCTGGATTTCCCTGAATTTTTTCACTAAGTAGTTGGGGATGTAGTACCAAGTCCTGAAACATGGAGCACTCCCCAAATCCAGCTCTGCAGGCCTGCGTGGTATCTGGTGAGCAGCAAAACATCTGGCTACGATGGATAGGGTTTGCTGGCAGTGCTGGTGTCTTGAGAAAAGCCGGAGCTGTTTTGACTGCCCAGCACCAGTAACCACTGCAAAGGCTTCCAATCCTCCCTGAGCTCTCTTTAAAAAAATGGAGCTGCCCTGAAGAAAGCAGTTTGCCACACCAGGGATTGTCATTAACCCTCTGGTGCCAGAAGTCACAGCTGAGGTTTAATGAACTTGCCCAAGGCCTAATCCCTTCCTTACATCCTACATCGTGCCGCACACCTGCAGAGTGTCCCTGCTCGGAGTCCTGGTTCCCACAAGTGCAGCTGGCAGAGTAGATCCACTTTTTAGGATGAGGGCCTGAGTGAGGCTTGGGATATGGCTATGCAGCAAAACAGATTCCTGTAGCTTTCTGACTTTCACACCTCTGTGACTGTCTTTGTACCTTTGCAAATCCTCACTGAAAATGTCTCCCATGACTGTTCAAATGCTCTTCTTCCAGGAAGCACATCCTCTGCAGCAATGAGATCTGCTTGTTGCTGATTCGGTTCTTTCTCTGTTTACTTCTAGATTTATGTGCCTTTTTCTATGCTCTGGCCGGAATTGTGATGCAAAGAAAATGTAGGAAGGTACTCAAGACTTTTCCATTACCCTTGTCACCAAATTTCCTTCAAAACTCAACTCATATTCCTTTTGTTCACAAATCCAGTTGAGAATAGCTGATCAAAAAAGGTGAAAAGTGAAGCAAACAACTGGCCCACAAAAATCCAACAGCCTAAATGAACTTTCCACCTTTCCACAATAAAGCATTCATAAGCGTGGTAGTTAGATACTCCCATTATTAATGATTCACTAGCAGTGTATTCATTAGTAATAAGCACTAGTGTCATGTCAATAGTGCATCTAAATTGAGCTAATTACATTACCTGATGCCTCATATTTTATGTGTATAATTTATTCCCCATGGGATAAACCCTTGGCTTTTCTCCAAATACGGGCAAACAGGCCTGGTAATTTGTTCTCCACTGGAACAAGAACAAAGTAAAACCCTTTATATACTGTCCCAGTCAACACCCTCAGATCTGTCTAGTGGTCCAAATTTTGCAGGAACTGTGACATTTGCCACTTTTTCTCATGTAGAGGGCTGTGAATGGTCTTTCCGCCTCATGTTTCCTCTGCTTTTGTTCTGTGCCCTCACTCCTTAGCCCAAACCTCTGTGGCAGCTGCAAGTCAGTGGGAGAGGAGCCACCTTGCATCGTTTGCCAAAAATACCTCTGGGAAGGAGCTAGTATTGTCCTTGATCAGTATTTCTGTGTTGCTTTAATATTACCCTAAATGCCTGCAAGTTGGCATGCTCTTTGGAAGGTTTCCAGACACTGAAAAACATACAGTACTTTCTGAGGTGTAAAATTGAAATTTACTTTTCAGTTTCCCAAGTAAATTGAAATAGGCACCACTTCCAGAAGCAAAGTTCTTCTCTAGGGGGTATGAAGACAGTGTTCACAGCGGGGAAAATCTTCAGAACACTTTCAAAAGATTTTTTTATTAAAAATAGGGACATATGCCTTTGCAAATATTTTGGCTTAATTTCTTCACTCTTTGACCACATATGATTGCTTATGTCTTTGCATCCCCACCTGCTGAGTGCCCATCTTTAGAAATCTAAAGACTAAGATACGAGAGATAGGTGATAGAGACAGTCATACTGTCTAAGTTCAGGAACCTAACTTTAGTGAATAATTTATCCCAGGCAATTACCCTGGACTTTTTCTGTAGTCAGTGGAAAAAGATACTTCCAGGCATATATTCAAATCACTTAAATTAGGTTCCAAAGGTGGCACACCAGATGCAACTTTCTTATTTGCATTTGGGGTGGTAATTTTCTTTGAAAGGAAAATTCAGAGAGCTTATGTATACAACCTTGTGCACAGCTTAGCATCTCTCTTTTTGCAATGCCTTGATAGATGTAAGTCTAAACACAGTTTAGACACAGTTTTTTTCTTTTGACTAATATATTAATAACTGTGTATTGAAAATAAAATTATAGGCTTATATTTCTGAAAACATGTTACATCACATCCCTCAAACAGAAAGGAATAGTGCAAAGAGGGTAATATGACTGTGAGGATTTCAGGACTAGCCATGTAGCTAGGACACTACCTGGTGTTTATACATCATCTCCTAGCACAGATTTTGAAAAGAGTTCCTGTGAAACATTATGTCCACCTAGACAGAGGACAACAGTTGCCTGAAGGCTCCATTCTTCCCAGATATTTCTGCAGATCTCCTTTTATCTACATGGCAAAGACATCTATGATGGTAATTAGCTGTTCTGATTTATCATACACATATAGAACTTTAGCTGGTGAAATTCTCCTGGGGCTGTGAGTGGGACTTTGCACTCTTCTGAATTAGCAGAAACTTTGTGAGAGACAAACTGCTCATCAAGGGATGAGTCTTAGACACCTGGAAATTCAGATGTGCTGAGGGAACGAACCCTGGGGACTCTGACATACACTGTGCACTACAGATACCTCAATATCTAACAAGAGTTCAAGAAACACCTTTTTTAGTAGCATGTTTTGTGGTACCGGCCTCAACTTCAGTAGTAGAAAAAACACCAAAGGGCAAGTTTCTGTCAGCTGCCTTCTGCATGTTGCTGAGGATCATGCTCTGAACCCCAAAACCCAAAGAGGGTTCTGTGTTTTCTGCAGTGGGGCTGGGATTTTTCTGTCAGTGTCCTCTCCTCTTGTTCTCCTTCTCAAAGTGTTGGAAACAAAGGAATAAATGCTTAGAGTAAGTGACTCAAAACACAGTAAAGGTTCATTCAGCAGGGACTGTATGGAAAAATCTGAAGGAAAACTTGACATAAAACAAATCCAATACCTATTCCTACCAGAGTCTCATATTACAGTTGTACCGACTGACATAGACCTGGCAAGGACTAATGCTACTGTAAAAAAATCCATGATGTCATTTTGACTGTTCAAATACACATGAAAATAATTTTTGAAAAACTTCCTATTCAACAATGACTGCAAACACAATATAACCAGCTAGAAGTGAAGAAATTGCTGTTTCACTTTAACTGACACAATAGAAAAATACCATAAACTGGGGAATAAAAGCACGTTGTTCTAGACAAATATTTTTCAATATAATTTTATTGTCTCTTTTGCTGTCAACATTTGAGACCTCATAATAAAAAATATGTTATTTGATTTATCCATTCTACTTGAGACTATGAATCTTGAGTTCATGTAGCAAGGTCAGAGAAGTTTAGGAATTCAGTGGTCTCAAATGAATGTCAGTTAGCTAAGAGGTGCTCAAGGAGGGTCTATTAATAATGAAAGCTCCAGGCAAATGTATAATGCAAGCCCTTCAGATCACAACACAGAGCTCACATTCTCTTGAGAGTCATCTGAGGACAAGATGCTTTGTTATAATGAAGAGAATATAATGTACAGTGACAGGAACAAAAATCTATATTGTGCATTCTATATATGTGCTTTTATATCACAGTGTAGCTATTGCTACATAAATATTAGCAAGAGACCCATGACAAAGACATAGTGAAGACTTCAAAAGACCATTTTCTAATATGCATTTTTTAATATTTAAAAATAGTAAAATAAGTAAAAAGTCCAAATAGACACTATTATATATATATAGTCATAATCTACATACAGTAAACACAGCTTCATAATAGTCTAATCCTACATCTGAGTTAGGAACAAAACTGACTTCCAAGAGAGGCATAAATGTAAGAGCTTAATTGCTAGTATGTAATATACTCAAATCAATTTATTTAAAAAAAAAAAGTTAGAAAGTTTAAAAAATTAGAAAATATTGATGGTGATTTTACTAGTTAGGAAAATTAAAAAGGCATTTCCTGTATTTTATGAATGGAGTGCATGAGAGTCACATAACAAATTAACAGGACGGTAGGACTGAAGGAGAGGTTTTGCTGATTCCTAAGCCAACATTCATACTGCTGTTAGAATGTAAAGAGACCCAGATAGGCAGAAGTTATATTAATTTTTTTGTTTGTTTAAGGACATGCAACTCCACACTGCTCTCAAGAGCTGTATAGGTGACCCCTCTGTTCCAGGATCATGGATGGGTCTTCTAACAGCTAGAAGAGAGTGAGCCAGCTCTCGCTGCAGGTGCTGAACAAATTCAACCAGGGCTCTATGGAGGCAGTTCCCAAGGCCCAAGCATGTGGTTGGCTGTACGGTCCCAGCTCCCCTCCCCAGGAGCTGCTTGTGGTCTACATGCAGGGTTGATGGCACAGGTGGACAGTGAGGTCAGCACCCATACCCTGTCTGCACTTCCAGGACACCTGAACTCAGGGACGATCAGCACTGATGGAAACAGGCTTGGGCTGCCACTTGGGGTGGATTTACTGAGGGATTTACACAGTGTGGATTAATGGGACTGGGACCTCAGCAGACATGTCAGTTCACACTATTTGCACATCCAGCTCACACATCTGGCTCTAATTTCCACCAATGGCATCTGGTGTGTGGGCTTCAGGAGCCAAAGACTGGTTGTGCTCAGCTGTAGCCATGCAAGTCTTCTTGGCTGTGGCCCAGTGCCTGACCTGACAGGGGTCGGTGTGCCTGTGTGACCCAACATGGCAGGGATAACTTCACCTGCGTCCTGTGAGAAAACTGCAGCCATCCCACTGCACCGAGCAGCAGTCCTAATTCTGCCTTCACCCATTATCTCCCTGAGTCACTTCAGGCTCTGGGTCGTGTCAGGGTTACATCAGCTTTGCCCATGACAAACTGAGCCAACATGAATCTCGTTCTGGGCTGCCACTGAGAGTTCACAGTTGCATGTGAACCCTTATAATTCCATTTTCCAAAGACAACAAACAGTAAAAACATTTTTTATTGAAAGTCTTAAGTAATAAATATTTGTTATTATTTTCTGCTACTCTTTTTAATACCAATCCACAAGAAGAAAGAGTGCAGGTTACTAAGGATGCTGTTCCTCATAAGTCATTCAGAACTACTTAAGTCTCACTGCAATTCTTGTCCCTGGCTTCTGAACCCGTATGATATTTTCTCAGGCAACTGTTCAATTTTTTTTTTGTTTGTTTAGTTTCATCACAGTTCGATCTTATCAGCTTAGTGTTGCTAAGACAAAGAAAGTCATAGGTATATCTTTTAAGATAGTTCACAATCCTAAGAGCTTTTAGCCCTAGACAGGAAAGGATGCTTGGAGATTGTAGTTGCCAAAGCACATGAAAGGTCACCTCTAGTCCCGTGTGGTTTGTCTGCTGGCTGGTCTTTAAAGAAAGGCTCCTGTCCTGGTTTTGGGAAATGGAAAGAGTTTGCCTCCTGGGATCTAGTAAGAGGCTCATGATACATTTATGTCATAGAGATCAGAACATTAAAGAAATTAAAGAACAAATGTTTTAGCCAGGATCAAATGCTTGGGGAATATCCAGACTGGTGCGATATCCAAGAATGACTGCTTAGAAAGCTATGTTTTACCCTTTACCAGCTTGTGAAGGAAGGCCAAGCATTTGTCACCTAGTTTTGTGCGATATTTTGAGATTTTATGCTGTTATTAGAACTAGTCCTAACATGAACTTATGAGATGGAACTTCACCTATATATGACAGTTGGGGACTGTACTTGTCAGCTTACATCTGCTGTTACAGAAACATGGTTTATAAAATCAAATATATGATATAACCATAATCTTCAAGAGCCCATATATGTGCAAAAAATCTAATATAGACAAGGGGACATGTAAATAAGCAGAATGATGAGATTTTCACAGCATGTGGTAATATATTTACGTCAGTAAGAACATGGAGGGACCATGTCAGTCAGACCCTTACACCTATTAACTCCTCACCGTCAAGTGGGTTACAGATGTCAAAATACTGATAATACTGATAAACAACTAATTTGGTTAGTAGCATTTCGTGCTGCAATGTTCTGAGGACACAGATTAAATTGGCACCTCATAGCATCTGGGAATTTAATTTACTCCTTCTCTACTTCATTTCAAAATTCTTGAGTGACCTACTAATCCCTTGTGTACACTTTGCATCTGATGGCATGCACACAAGAGAAAAGTACTGAAGGTTTAATCATTTGCCAGTTGGGCTGTGGAGAGACAGTTGTTTGTTTCAAATGCAACATGGTTTTTGGAAGTGTTTAACATTCCTACTTGCAGCTGTTAAAAGTTTTAAATGTTATGCTTCGATTATGACTGCTGTAGGGGACCCCAGAAGCAGTTCCATGATGCGAATGTTTAGGTCTCTCTGTTCCATTTCAGAAGTCCCAAGTAGACATAAGCCTTCTTCCTCTAACCTACTTTTCACAGGTGCTGAGCCCAGAAGGGACCTGCATCAATTCCCAATATGTTCTCTACTTTGAACACAGCCATCACTGGGGCCCACATTAAGGAACATGCCACAGAGTGCCTAATCCTCGTAGACTAGATTAGCATTTAAAGCATCCTAAAACACAGGATTATAAAGACAACTGACTTTTTCCCCTTGAGGCAGAGATAAGACAATTCAGAACTCATTAAAGCACCTTGACAGGATGTTTACAAAGAAAAATGCGTTGTGGGGAAACAATCTTTCACATACCACCACGGACATGTCATTTAAATTGTATAAGGAAGTTCTTCATCACTTTTAATGGGGTAAAAAGCAATTTGCCTACCTTTTTCTCCACTCATTTCTTGACCTCTAGTGCAGAGAGAGATTGGATCTAGGAACCAAAAATTCATGTTTACAAATAGCACTATAATACACACACAGCCACTAATACTAGATGCCTTTTTGTTGACCATATTCCTCTAGCAGGTCTAAAAAAATAAACCCATTAATAACTAAGTAATTATCATTAAGCTAAGGAAAATTCCAAATGTAAAAGCTTCTCTAAGGATGTTTACTGAAGCTCCCTTGACGCAATTGCCTTTGGCTATATTAGAACCATAGCTTGTTTTGAGGAGCTTGAATGTCTGCAGTCTGAAAAAAAGTGTTGACAAGAGAACTTAGATGTAACAAATGTTGTATAAAAAAGGGCTAAATCTGTAATGGCCATTGTTTTGTTTCCACTGCAACTTGAAATGAGAAATGAGAAGGAGGTTTAGGTTGGGGTTTAATGAGAGATTTTTCACTTAAAAACATAATTAAGATATTGAAAAGTCTAACAAAAGATGAAGATTCAAACAGCATGGAGTTGAAGAGCAGTGAGTGGAGAGCAGTTTGGGGCATGGCTGATGAATAGCAGTCCAAAGAAAAAGGACGGATTAGAAAGACCAATAGTTCTCTTCATACTAATTTCCCAAATTTCATTGTAGTCTTTGGAATGGGGATTATTCCTGATTAGGCTCTTGCAGCTCCTTTTGAACTCTTATTATCTTGGCTAAGAAATACCATAATTAAATATAATATGAAAAATGTGGTGTTATTGAGATTATTTCTCAATCTGCAGCTGCACATGTGTACCTATGCTGAAGTCCTTAAGAAATATTAAAAAATGCTAAGCAACTGAACATTTATTTTAACATTTCCCCTAAATCATTAGAACTCCATTTTTTTTCTGCCTAAATTCTACTCATCCTGGAGACAAGGAGAGAGAAAGACAAGTTGCTGACACTGTGGATCAAGTACGCTCAAACTAATGTTGTAAGGGTCAGTGCAGACTGGGGATTTAGGAGTAAGATCCACTCTGCAGCAGAATGGTGCCACCAGTCAGTAGTTCTCCAGCTGTATTAATCTGCTAGTAACTCATGGAGTCAACCTGGACAGTGCCTCTGGACTCTGGTAAGTGCCCATAGTCTTCACTTCACATCTCTTTCCTCCATTCTCAAAAAAAAAAAAAAAAACCAAAACAGCACAAAAGTAAAGAGAAAGCTAAATCTATATAAAAAAGAGCCCAACTCCCAAATATAGTTGAAGTCTGGTCACCTTTCTCTGCTCCCTGATTTGGACCAGCTTTCTTAGGCATTTACACCCATGTCATGACCAGGCTTGGATGGGTCCAGCAACCTAGGAGACCATGGTAGGATTGCTCTGCAGTATTTCTATGCTGAAGGCAATCTGATTCAGACTGTCATGGAGGTTTCTTCAAAAAGTATCTGATTCTTAACAGAAGATACAGCCTCCTTTTAACCTCAGATATCACCACTGGAATTCCTAAAAACCATGAAATTATTTCAAGCATTCTTTATTGCACTGACTTAAAGGACAGAAAGTTCAGACAAGAATACAGATCACTGAAAATGGAATGTTGCTCTTCTTTGCTCCTGTAACCCACTCCAGAGGTGGAACAAAAGCTTTCACAGGACTGGAATGACGCACTTTAAACTTTACTGCTATGAAGCATTTATTTCTAGACAAGATTACTAGTTCAGTTACAGATGCTTTTAAGCACCAAAAAAATTTAATTTTTGCAATTAGAAACATTTTGTAAGTGAATGTCTAAATGCAACACTTAACACTTCCACTGCAGATATTCGAAATTATTGAATAACCACTTTTATTTAGATGTCAAAATACAGACGTAGGAGTCAAAACTCATCAATAAGATTTTAGTATCTGTATTTCAGACTACAATTCCTATCTCAGCTTTATTTAGAATAGAAAAAAATTACCTAAGACCTGATCCAAATCTGATTCATTCGGAGTTTTCTTGCACCTAATGTTATTAAACAAAGGATGATAATTGGAAAGGGAAACCAAAGTGGAGATTGAGAAAAGGACTCAGAGAGAAGCGTGAGAAATTAAGTATGAAGAAGGGAGTGAAAGGGTGAAGACAAAAGAAACAAGATTAAATGGGATAAGGTCTGGGAGAAAAATCCTTTCTGGCCAGACCTATGGAAACTGATGGCCTAGTGATTATAATTTTGTTTGTGGATTTTCTCTGAACCACTGCCAACATCAGATAATTTAGCCATGGTTGGAATTTAGGAATGAGTTACCTTTTTCCTCTATTGGAAGGAAAATCACTTTGCAAGATATTTTGTAGGGCATTTCATTGATTCCAACTGTAGCTGAAGTTGGCACCTGCTAATAGCAGAAATTAATTTTTGGGCTCTGGCCACAACACAGTCTGACTTCCAACACTCACTCGTGCAAATATTAAGATATCACTCATGTAATCAGGATTCAGGAAAAAAAGGGGGACATGTGTAAGAGCGTTAATGTAGGTTTTGGTGCATACCATATAATGAGTGAAACAAGGAAATGAAAAGCTACATTATACAAAATTAATATGAATCCAGGATTATTTTGACAGCCCCTTTGGAAAGAAATGGTGAACTTCTGTAAACTGAAGAGTAAAACATGAGTAGTTTAAGTAGGTGTTTAGTGTAGGGGGTTTTAGGCTTGTTGTGTTAGCAGCCATTCCATCACAACTGGAAAATCCGACTCTGAGAGTGGGAAAAGCATCATGCCTCAAGGTACGGATCAGAGAAAACTGGGTAACTTCACTTCAGATTGTTTATGGGAACATCCTGATGGGGTGCAGGTGAAAGGAATCACAAGCTCAGCCATAGTCACAGGGCTGGAAAAGCTCTCTTGGGTCATGTGAAGTTTGGGATAGCGATCTTGGAGAACACAGATAGAAGCAGACTCAGTGAGATGAGGACTAAAGCCATGCATACTTCAGCCTGATTTTCTGAGGACATTATTTTTCTGCAACTGTAGGGGAGCTGCTGTCCCACACTGTGAGAGCCATCTTTTTCTTTAGACATCAAGCCCCAGAGGCCTTTATCTAATTTTCAGCTCTGTAAATTATTTCCTTCTAAAATTATAGTGAACTTTAAATGGTAGATAACCTTTCTTTCAATGATGATGTAATTTGTTCCATCCTGTAGTACTTCTCCCTGTGTCCTGTCTCTGATGTCCAAATTTCAGAACTGGGAATCTGAGGTAGTCAGTACAAGCAAAGAAAACATGGAACTATCATTCTTCTAAGCACATCACTAAAACCATCTTGGAAAACAGCCCAGCCTCTTCCAACTCTGCCTCTTCAGTCATTAGAAATGGAAGTCTACAAATTTAAAAAAAAAAATACATAAAGGGTCTGTACTCCTGGGGTCTGCATGATCTCCATCTCCACCAGCACCCTGTGCCCTCTTCAGTCACAATTAACTCCAACTGGAGGTCTCTCTGAGACCATCACCTGCTTTGACCCTTGCTTTTATCTCCCTCTGAATGCAATAATACAGCAGCCTGGCACAAAGTGCTTTTCCTAGACACAGCAGTTTCACAGATGTATACACTACCTCAGTTTTCTAAAAATAACAAAGGACAGGAAATGCTGAGCTTGACTTCTTCCCCCCTGTATCACACAGCATTCAGTGGCATAAGTGAAAATGAGAGTCATAAAGCAATATCTTTGATACAGATGGGGAAGTGGGTTAGTAATATATACCATATTTTTTAATCTGGTAAGAAGTCCAGACTTCTTAACGTCCTGTTACATATCTGAAGCATTATGTGCACATGCCTGACCAATTAGGTTAAGTCTATACATCATGCTGTTTCATCACTTACTTAAATTCAGTGAATTATTTCCCAGCCAGATTTTATTTTCTGATGTATTCAACCATCCATGTGAGGGGCAGAGCAAAGGAAATGTGTTTCTTCTTCTACCGCAGAAAAAAAATTGTTTCATTACTATAAAACCAAAATAACTCTGTTCTTGGTGCTGTTGTCATGAAATATATTCCATGAAGTTTGTTTAACTAAAACAAAAGTTGAGATCTCAGGGTGATTCCTGTCTTCTAAACATATGATCTAGAAAACTGAGAAAAGTGAAGATCTATTATAACCAACTGAGTAAATATCCTTAGGCTTGCTAAAAGTAATCCAACAGGGATGCTAGACTATCTGTGCAGAATGACTTTTTGTAATTCTGTGGACATTTGTGGACAGTATCAGAGTACCTGGCACTGAGTAACAGCCAGCTGGGCTAACAAATGGCTGTAGAGGAAAATCCTGGTTTGCAATACAGATGATTTGCACTGCTTCACCATGCACAAGGCTAACATTGCCAGCTATCTCAGAGGTTTTAAGTATTATACATCCAGATAGGAACTTTTCCAGTGTTTATGAACAAGTATAAGTGGTAAAGCATGGCTGGAAAGCACACATGACACCTGGCTTCTGTAACACTTTTTTCAAAACTTTTACAGCTTGGCTATTGTTTCCAGCAAAAGAAGGCTAAAACAGTGTGCAGTACAGTCTTTTTCAAACATTCAGTAGAAGTAAGGAGGCAAAAAACCCCAAGGAAAGTCTTGAAGTAGTGCAAAGGTTTGAGAACAGGTTTGACCACTGTTCTAACAAAGCAGATTGCAATTTTGGGGACGATCAGCAATGCTGATAGGAATTCTTCTAAATTGTATATACAAACAAATGCAAGAGCATAGGATATGTGCAGAAGAGCTGAATCAAGAGGTAACTTGTTATAGCTGTATTTTGATAGCAGCTGCAAAAGTTGTATCAGTAGATGATAAAAATAATAAAGATACAAAAAAATAACAGGTTTTCTCCTCTATATTTATAACACTGATCAGCCTTTTATGCCTTCATTTTACAACTACTATGTTTCTAGTTTACCTTCTTGGCAATCAAAACTGAAAAGGCACTTTATAACATCTGTATGCAATTTTTATAGACACTAGTGATTCATAAACTTTGATTTCAAAGACATTTCCTACAACTCTTCTTGCTCCACAGGACCACATGAGTTTCCCCACAAAAATGCTTGATTTGTTTCCAGAGTTTATCTCAAGATTTCTGTTGTCTTGGGGATGAAGTGGTTTTGTTATAGCTCAATCACTGGGACCTATTCACTCAGCAAGTTCAAATTCTTGAGACAGGAAAGGGTCCTTTAACCTTTTTTGCTCAGAACTTCTTCTGTTGCTTTTGTTAAATATTTCTGTATTGAAAAAAATACACCAAAAAACCCAGAGAACAAATCTAATAATAATTATAATAATACAGTTTGACTTTATCCAGACTGTTTCCATGATTGAAACAGGCAAATAAAATATATATTAAGATAAGGTGGGAACAAGTGAGGAAAGGAAGTTATAGTCAGTTGGGATAAATTGGAACAAATGTATTCCTAACAAAAACTGGAATAGGTAAACATGCAAGTAATAAAATATTGATCTTGACAACGCTATTACAAAACCATACATTAAAATTCAGTTGGGGTTGAGGCCACACAATAGTAATTTAAAGCTTAAATGAATTATGAAACTCTCCTAAATATCTCACATGTAATTTTGTAACCTCTGCTGATAAAACCATTATGGGAACCCCAAAACCATGTAGCTTGTTTGGAACAACTGCTTTGCTGAAGTGGAATTGCAGACAAAAGCATGTCTGATCCACGCTAAATGCAGTCATCCTTGCTACCACTTCATAGTGATGGCTTGGAAGTGACAAATGAGGAGGGAATTTCTAGCAAGTAGCATTCTTACGGGCTTGTAGTGGGATCTAGTTTGTGCCTGAGGAGTAAATACTTATTTTAAGAAAGTAACACATAAAGAATGAGTCCAAGATGTGTAATTCCTGCAAATGTTTGCTTCAGGAAAACATTACAGGATAAGGAGAGATTGTGGATTCTGATTTTTTATTGGAGTAGTTTCAGGCATTGTTGTACATTTAATTGAGTGCAATAAATACATTTGAAAGCATAAGGAAAAGGAAACTTCTCTAAAGTCAACAGAGAGGTGGGTTTTACTTGGTGGGGTAAGGCAAGATCAGGTACATTCATATAGATATTTTTGTGGTTACTGTTTTGAAGATGTTATGGCATTAAAAAAGCATAACCCTGCTTTCAACCAGTTGTGGGGTCTCACAGTTCCCAGCTATTCAAAGAAAAACATAAAAAACAAAGTCAGAACTGTTTAGCTGACAGCTAGCAAATGCATCTACATCTTTTCAAATCTGACTTTAGAGGTGCCTTTCAGCAGGTGGAAGTGAATCCAAAAGATGTGGACAGGAGTGTTTTCAAGGTGAGAGTTCTGGGTTTAGCTTGTGTCATTCCTCTAGGACATCTCTAACATTACTGGTGAAGGTATTTCCTGACATGCCTCTTGCTTGCTTATGAGGCTGGCTGAGAATTTGGTGCACACTGACCATTTCCAGCATGATCTGATGAACTCACAGCCAGTAGTGATGAGTTGAAAACTGGACCGAAAGAAACGTGAGCTCTTTCAGAAAGAGGTCATTTACTCCAGCTGCACGCCCCACGGAGGGAATTTCCACGGACAAGAGAAAATATCACCAGCATGGATCTGGTTGACTTCCCAGTCAGACTTAATGTCTCACAGGGCTACACCAGTAGTACAGAAGGTCTGTTTGCATGTAACCAAAACTATTACATGGTTTGGGATGGAAGAGGAAAATGGACTTTATTCCCTAGCTCTGTTGGGAACCTGTTGAAGTAAAAATGGCTCTAAAATGGTCTTGCAGTCACTTGAGATGCATTTTGAAACTCAGTTCATATTTGACACAGAATGAATGGGTGCTTGAAATAAGAACACCAAAGAGTGAGATGAGTCAGTCTCTGAAGAAAAAAGTACTAGACCACCTGACCAATACTCCTTTGCAGTTACCTGTAGATTTTTTAAACTTTCTTCTATCAGACAAAATTCTAGTAAAAATGAAACATATATTTTTACAAAGGTTCTTCATAACAAAAAAAAAAAAAATTCTTTCTTCTGGCAGGGCTACACTTTATCAGGCAGAGCTGTAGCCTTTGGGAGATGTGTGTTTTGTGCAGATGGCCTCATAGGAACATCTGCAAACGTTGTCTTCCCATAGAACAGGGAACTGGTGGCTCAGAGGGATTTGGTCCCCAAGGTTTTTGAATGTTCACAGTTCCTATTTCTGCTGCTAGGACAATGGAGAAGGGTGTTGCTGGAATATAGCCCACAGCAAAGAGATTGCTCAAACAGAGGATCTTGATGTTAAAATTATGTGTTACTGGAATTTCGGCCAGTAGTTGCCAACATCTTGGAACAGTTTAGTCCTCACTATAGTATTGAAATTATTTTCAGTGGGAACATCTGGAACACAAAGATGTTAAGTAAAGAGAAATCCCACGGAATAATGGGAGAAGGTATCATCTCATTATATGGTGTGACAGGGTGGTCTCCTGAAGGAATATTACAGTGGAGATGGGGGTGAATGAATGGAATATGCATAACATGGAATCTTATCGTTACCTTGCCATGTCTTATCCTTTTTTTAGTATTGTACCTATGTATGGCTGCTGCCTTTCTGTTGCTCAAACGCTACATAGCCTATATAAGAAAGAGCCAAATGTGTTCTGTGGGTTAGACTAAAAAACAAATTAAGCAATTGCTTAAACCTCCTTGGAAGCTGACCTGAGGAAGCTAAAACTGTTGCCCAGTTTCTGTGTTTGTGAAGAGACCTGCTGAGAAAAGGGACTGGTGCTTCAGAACAGAGAAAAGTGTGTGTTGGTGGGGTGTCTTTTCTTTCTTCTTCAGTACAAGGGTATTTCTAAGTTGTGGTAGAATGTTTTTTCTAATAAGCCAGAACTATTGCTTCATTTAGCCTGATGACATACCACGTATACTTGGGACATACAAAGGATTAAGATCCTGCTATTATTTTAAGCCTTGGACATCTCAGAGGTGTGACTTAGGGGAAAACTTCTGGAACAAAGAAATGGTACAGGAAATTGTGTCAGGGAGCTTGACTTCTTTGGCTATTATTTACACCGAGGAAGAGGAGCTGTCTAACTGTTCATTTAAACTGCATAATAAGTTCAGTTAAACTGCAGGATAGCTGGAGCACAGGACTTACACCCATGGCTATCCAAAGACATTTTATATAGTACCAGAAAGACATAAGCTCTGTGTGGTTTGCAGCAAGCAGTTTCTGCTGGTAAAGTGGAATATTTACCTGGGGACAGACAAGAGACAGATGCAGGGGGTGTAGAGAGTAAAAAGCATTACTTGGAAGATCAGAGGAAAAGGTAATATATTCCTGGGGAAAAAAAAAGACAGTGCTATAGCCAGAATTTCTGCGAGTAGAATAATGCAACTTACGAGTTGTGCCATACCTTTCGGCACAGAATGGATCTATGTCCATTTAGCAAATCAGTACATTAACCTAGAAAGAGAGTCACTTTCTCTGCTCTGCAGGAAAATGTTTGCAGCAAACGGGTGCTCTCTCCTCCACAACAGTGGTAAATCAAATGGAATGGACAAACGTGGGCTGGAAAACAAAATGGCCCAGTTCAGGCCTTTTCCCATAGCAGTTTGGGGAAAAGAATGCCAGATTATGTCAGGCCCAGCTGGTTCATGTAAAGAGTAGGTTGGTCATACAGTTCTTCCATTTCTGTACGTGATTTTATAATCATCTCCTTGATGCAGGCTAGTTTTTAAGTTCCCAAGAGGAGCTCAAGGGAGAGTGTGATATTTAAGCCTAGACATCTTTTTTCATCTGGGTTTCCTGTCACAATGCCAGTGTCTGTGTATGCAAAGTTCTAGCAGCCTGAAATACTTTGATATATTTTTTTCCCAGGCTTCAAAAGGAAAGGTAAACAATGGGCTTGCGACTCCAGGGCAAGTACCAGTAGCCAAGAGTTTACAAGGTAGATCATCTTCTTTATGATTCTGGCATCACTTTAAGTATTCTGCCATGTGTAAGGGATGTATGAAAGAAAGTCATTTAGTGGTTTTTGAGGCTGCAGGTTTGATGCCTTAAGGTGATTTCTGGTCCACACAGGTTTCACAGGTTTTTGATTCTTGATAGAGGTAAAAGACAGAGCAACTCAGCATCAAAGACTTAATAAAATCTATTGAAAACCAAAAAGTAAAGCCTAGCTTTTAGTAGATACTTGGAAGATATTTGGACTTCCTTGACAGTCCAAACAATATCTAAATTTTTTTTAAAAGGATCATTGAAGCCTAATAGTGCTTTGGATATTTATTTTAAATGTTTTAAATACACTAACAGGGCTGTCATGAGTTCAATGGGCATATAGTGTGTTTCTTTTGTGTTAAAATACTGCTATATAATCTAGTAAACATAATCTTGTAACTGGTAAAGTCTAAACATGAGAATATACTTTAAAAGCTGATTTTGTATTGTTTCGCCTGGACAGACAATTGTAAAGTCCTTAATTGTTCAATGACACTTCTAATGAGTAATCCAATAATCTAATCTGGGGATGGGAGGATGGCATTTAACAAATGAGACTGAGAAGAGAATAAATATGAAGAGCAATGAGATGTTCCTAATGATCTTTTCCAACCTAAATGACTCAATGACTCTATAGAGCGAATTGCAATTCAGTGCGAAGTGAGAAACAGAACCCTCAGAAAAATGTAAAGCAGCAAAACCAGGAGATAGTCTAACAAAATATCAGGAGAAACCTCTGACAGGACAGGGTATAGATTATGGATTAATAATTTGGAATATTCGATTTACTGAACATTGGCAGGAGCGGGCTGTTCTGTAACCATAGTAGCCTACCAAGCCACTATAATTGCTGTAAGTAGCAGTGCTGCTGTGTATAACATAGGGTCTTTCTTCTTTTTGTTTGTGTTACAATCAATGTGAAATTGAAGTTATTTAAATATAAATATGATACAAATTCAGTGCAGTCTGGAAAAGTAGACTGGATGACCGTACAGCAATTTGAACTTTCTGCTTTCCGTCTGTCTCAGCTTAGGGAGTAGAAATCTGGTTTGTAATACAACAGTGAAAAGGCAGACCTTGTACTAAGAAGCCTTTTGGACTTGGGACAAAAGTCATAACATATAATCAGTGCGTTCACCAAAGCAAGAAATTGAAATAATAGAAAAACCTCTGTTAATAGAAAGTCTTTCCCTTTTCCCTTTTTCTTTATCATTTTTTTGCCCTTTCCAAGTGTGAGGTTTCCTCAAAAGCATATTAACCCTCTAGAAAATGTTCTGCAAATTTGGAATTGCATTCAAGGAGAAGTACTACTAACTTCAGCATGTCATATCTGAATACCAGGAAAGCTTCCCTCTGCTTCTACCACGTGCTGTTATCATGTGCTGCAACTCTCAGTCCTCTCGTGGTTGTCCAAGCTACATTACAAATTTTGTATATCTTTTGTCTCGTGTTCTTAGAAGGGGGTACAAACTCTCTAAAAAGACAGACTTGATCTGGATGCTTATAGTTATTGGAGAAATTTAAATTGTGTTCTTTTTTTTCCGCATCTTCAAATTGAATTTACTTAATTTCTTAAGGTGGAAGATACTGCCCAGAAAACCATTTGTAGCATCAGGGTTTTAAAGTCTCTCTGGCTGGATTAAGTCCTTCTTTGTTCCGGCTGCTAACTTCTTTCATTCACTTGACTTATATAGCCAGGGAGCTCTTGTATTTCACTAGAAATGACTGTATAACACATTCCATTACAATTATATTTCCGTACTCATTTAATTTGGTGCCAAGCAAAGATAGATTCTGCCCTTCAGCTGACTTGTGTCTTCATTTGTTTTCTTGAGCATTTATGTAGAACCTCCACCTCAGAACAGACATTCAGGCAAGGTGAACTTCAGCTGATGCCAAGGTCCCCCGTCCTACCATCAACTCTGTATTTGCAGACATATTTGCACATATAAAAGACCCAACTCTGTCAAAATGCATGACTGACTGCAACAGCTCTGAAAGTCTGTGAGGAATTTGACAGGGAGAAAAAAATATTTTACAGTTCCCAGAAAGGTGCTGCTGCATCTAATTTATTACACAAAGTTTGGGGATGCAGTAGTTAAGAGCCTTCCTAAATTATATGATCTGCTAGTGGGGCCACTAGGATGTGAGTGGTGGACTTTGTTTGTATGAAGCTCACTGAAGAAAATGGATCGCTTTTGCTCAAAATCTCATGCTCACAAAATTTCACGTGTCAGTTTTAAGTGCAAAATGAGTCTCCTGAGATTCTGGGTTTTGAAATATTTGTGGAGATGCATAGGCACTTTCACACAGCTTTATCTCAGAACTGTAAAATTCCCATGATTTCTCCTGAGTACTCTGTAACTGTATAAAACCCCGAAACAGTTGAGAAGGATCAGATCAGCCTGCTGTTGTAATGGGGGGAGTTCAGACTACATCTGTTCTAAAAAAAAAATATACAAATGTTGTGGATATGTTAGCTATTTTCCTTGACTAAATATAGCATAGTGAGCATGTCAATCAATAACCTGAGGTTTCCTCAGCCTTTTTGGGGGGGATTCTTCCCTTCAAAGGACTTTTTAGAACCTCTTAAGCAACCATCTCTCAAGATTTTATTTTACTCTCTGGTCCCACTGTTGCTGAAAAAAAGAGATTAATCAGCAGCTAAAGCCCCTTACGCTTGTCTCTCCATAAGATTTATGCATCAAAGAGCACTCTGCTCCAGGGGTAAAGGTCACTTTCACAGATACATTTCCCCATATATTGCCAACTGTTTCTACTCTTCAAAGAGCAGTGGGTTCCCTCATACCAGCTATGTTTCACAACTGTGTTAAAAAAAGGCAGTTTAGAAGAGAAGTTCTCTCCGTTTGTCTCTTTCAAAAGGTTTTAAGGATAGGTGATAGCGTTGCTTTTTTTTCAGTTTTTGCTACTTATTTGAAATGTATTCTGTGCTACTTTAAAGACTTCTGCCATGTTCAGAACCCCAGTGCTGTAGACACCAAATGAACCTTGATGGTGTCTTTGCATTTGAGACTTCTCTGGAGACCAAGCCAAGGAGAAGACAGAAGAGAGAGGTGGTCCAGGAGCATCTGGCTAACCTTCATCTTCTCAGTGTGAACAGGAGTGCTGGGAGAGGAAATGAGAAAATTCTTGAAGAAACTGAGGTGGGAGCCAAAGAGGAAAAAGCAGATCAAGGAGTTAGGAAAGTACCAGGTAAAGATGAGTGAGGCTTGCAGAAGACGGATTAAGAATCTGAGAAAAAGTACTACTTTTTCTGTCAAACCTAAAATTATCAAGCATTAAATTAGTTCAAGCTGAAACATTAATTGTTTGTATTTAAAACTGCTACTACATCCATTTTCATAGTCAAACCTAATGGACACAAGGACTTAGATAAATCAAATTTGTTGACTCTTCAGATCTATAGAGATCCCTGATGCTTCACCTGGAATAATTCAAATCAGTGTGACAAAATCTGACCTCTCTTTTTTACATACCCATAATTACTGTTCTGTAAAAATGAGATCATAAAAGATACTCTTTTACTCTTTCACTATTCAACCTGCCATTTATATATATTTCTAAGAGGGATGTCCTTGGAAACGCCCATTACATAACAGAAGGGTTTTTAACTGGCTAGGGTTCACTAACCATTCCTTTCCATGTCCTGTCTCCTAGACTTACCACCTTTTCCATCAGACACTCCAGAATATCTTGACAAAAATTCCATATATTTAATTATTAAATAAGAAAGTCAAAGCAAAATTTTCTTAGTAACTTTATTACTCTCCAATTAGTCACAAAAAAAATCAGTCAACAAAAGCAAAGTGCGATCTTCCAGCCCTTCAACAACCAGCAAGTCTATTTTTGTCCAAAATGTTATTCTTTGCAAAATTATAAGTTTGTCTTCAACCAAATATCAAATTTATTTATGGGCAGTTTTGTTGTTGTTGTTGTTGTCGTGTTTTGCTTTGGGTTTTTTTTTTTGCAACCAAAGTTCTTCAGACATCTTTAGTTCTTTATTAAATGAGCAAAAAGCCCAAGCCAAAACAATTCTGGTATGACTTTGTCCTCCCCATTTCAGTGACCTCTCTAGAGGACATTCTGGTTTCCATTTTCCGTGTGTGTGTTGGCTTGACAGCCTGCAGATATACATATGCAATTGTAGATATACATATACAATGTATTTCCCCTCTATTTTAAAGACATGGTTTCATTTTCCCCTCCTTTTATTGACAGACTTGTCATTGATTCCAGTGTTCATAAAAGCAATGATGACAGATAGATGTCTGTAACTGAGCAACCCACAGAGGAGTTCACTTGTTCTAGCAGGCATTTCTTTTTTGCTTTTTCCTAGTGACTTTGTTTCCCTTTCTCTGGAGCAAGTGTACTTAGGGATTTATGGATTATTTTCACTGAACAATGTCAAAAATATAGAATTTTGCTGGGCAGCAAAATTTCCTATTGGCTTTTTCTTCCCTGCGTGATAGGTTCACATTTCTTTGACTTTGATGAAATTTTAAAAGTTTGATTCTAACTGATCTCACATTTTGTTTATTTAATATTCTTCTGTTTTGGGAGGAAGAATAAGACTTCTTGATATCCTTTAAGAGCTCATAATTGTCTCTCTCATCAGCCCATGTAATATGCTAGCTGTTCCACAAGAAACGGTTCTTTATTTTCTGTGGATCATTCCATGACACTCACAAAAATGTTTACTTTCAGCTCTTAGAATGAGTTCTATGAAAAACAAACTCGCAAAAGCCACCAGTGAGAGAAAGCTGGTTGCTGAAAAAGGAACAGCAATCACAACATTAAAAGTGGGGAGATTCTTTATGGCAAAACTAGAGCTTTCCTAAAGAAAATGCAAGTTGGCAGCTTGTGAGGCAGTTAGTAGAACTGAGGTTTTAAGCAGAACTTGGAGAGAAGCTCAGGTGCTTTTCCAGGGATTTGAGTCAAATATGTCATCTGGAGTGATCTCACCTGTCAGCACAGACAGTTCAGGGAAATACCAAGACCTCTCTCTTTGTCCCTTTTTTTCAGTGTAGAGCAAACCCAATTTAACATATAAAACTTGCAGTTCCCTCCACCCCCCTGCCCCTTTCCTTTCCCGTTTTATTTGTCTAGCACTTGCCAGCAGGGATCAGATACTAGGAACAGTGCAGTCAGCACCTTTTTCTGGGGCACAAGCACCAGACCAGAATTTATTGGCTTTATTCACTGCAGGGATACTCACTACATCCAAGAAAGAGCCTCTCCTGCAGGGTAGCGATGCTTTGCCACCAGCCCAGTCAGCCGGCTCTGACTGCAGGTTTTAAGCTTTGTTTCATGCCCCTCGGGCTGAGAAAAGCCTGCCTCTTCTGGAATGCTAACCATCCTTGTGGGATTGGATGCCTCTGTTTCATCAGACAATAAATTAGAGAGCTCGCGTTGGACTGGAAGTGACCACTTCACCTAGCTTGGGGTGGGGATAAAGAGACTTGGTTGAGCTCGGATTTAACAGACTGGCCAAGAGTCATATTTATCAAGTGGATCTCTATCCATCTTCTGAGTGGAAAACAGTAGCTGCAGCACTTCCCCTGCCGAAGCACACTTTATAAAGCCGTGGGGGGGTTGGGGAGGGGGTTAGTGAGAACGGGAGGCGTGGGGGCTGCATTTGTGGGGCAGCCTGCAGTGACACGGCAACCCAGACATATGGTGTCATTACTCAGCCGACACAAATTTGACACTTGGTGAATTTATTATATTTTGGTTTGCTCCTGGTGCCTGAAAGGCTTTGCAACTGTCTCTTCATAGGGCCTGTCACAGATGTTGATGTATTTTCCTCCTCCACAGCCAGGTTTTACTGTGGAAACTGATACAACTTCACGATAGAATTTCTGGATGAATTATTCACGCATTGCATGCTTTCTGCACATAGGGGGTTGGAAGAAATCCATCCTATTCAATAAATGGCCTCTTTAATCCCCTTTAACAGAGAATTTTCCCTGACTTTAAACCATTTCTATTATCACCTTTGTGATCCTAATGTTTTGGATAACATATTTATAGTTAATAGCTTTGTTAAATTTTTCACTATATTTCACCTTAACATGCAATTAAATTCTCCAGACACAGTGATGAAACTGATACATCGAAGAGGCAATAAACCATATGGCCCAGATTCTCATCATCTTAACTTTTGGTAGCCCTTTTTTTTTTCCTTTTTTTTTTTTTTTTTTAAATCCTGCAGATCATTCCATGTTCAGTGATTTATAGGCTAATTCCTGAAATATCTCAATATTTGTTGTTGTAGACAGAATGGGCTGCTGCTAATGCTGGTACCATCTGTGGAGATGATTTTTTAATTGAAAAGAATTTTCAGTCTTGAGAATAGAGAGTTGGATGAACTCATCACTGCCCCCTGAGAGAAGATTAATGAAATGAAAACATATCGTACCGCTTTAATACCTGGAGAAGTAATAAGGATGCATCAAGTGACAATATAGAGCATGGTGCGTGGGGGTAAATTGCTTTAACATAACAGGCAAAGTCCATCCAAGAATTAAAAACTGTATTTGCAGTTTTAAAAACTATTGAGGTATTAATGCTTTGTATCAAAACTCCTGATTCCATTTTCTTCCTGAATTCTAACTCCGGAAGCAGAGTTCAGATTCACGTTCTTTTGCTCTTGACCCCACATGCTATAATTCATATTTCCAAAATAATCGTGTTTAATTTAGTATTAAATAGCTACTTGCCTGTAGCAAAGTTTTGAAGTCAAATGGCTTCATGGACATTAATCTTACCCCAAACTAGTGATATTACTTTTGAAAGACAGAACCAAGTAAAACTATGTAAATTGATATTCACTATCTAAAATATAAGAGTTCTAGTTCTGTCTTAGTATAAAGCTTACACCGTCTTGACAAGACTGGGTAATTTAAAGCCTATTACATTTTTCCTCAGATTACTGTGCTTTCGTTAATACAGACTGCATTGCTGAGTCGTCAGTTGTTAAATTGGAATTTATATTCATATTTTGGAAAACTGCCTTTCTCCACAAAGTTCCATAAATTAAGATCTCAGCCCTGAACCCTCATGGCAGTATTCAAATATGGAAAATATTGAAACTACCTGGCCTCCACACCAGTGTTTTGTAGAAGGATGACTAATAAGCATTTAAGGTATTATAAATACGCATTTCCCAGAGTGTTTCAATTTACAGAATAACTTTAAATGAAATGCAGAAACTACATTATTTTTTTATGGCTTTAGTAGAAAACTTGTGAATTTTCTTTCTTGACTTTTTCCCCAAACAATTGCATATTATTCATAAAAGTACTGTGTTTAAAATAAAAACTTAAATTGACAAAATCCTGCCGTTGTTACATCATGGTTCCATGAAATAAGAAACATTACAGCAAAATATCTTTTGATAATTTGAAAAATAAGGGTTTTTTAATAGCTTGTAGCTTTCTTTTACGTTTAGGTAGAGCAAGAGATTTTCTTCTAAAAATGGATTAACCTGAGCTGGACAGACAGCATCATTGTTTCCTGATCTGAAACCCAAGCTCTAGTTTCTCCCAGTCTAACCAAGTTAGTAAAGGAAAACAAATTGCAACATTCCAGAAAATAATGTTTTATATTATAAATATAACATTGGTAAATCAGAAAATGGAGCAAATATGGAATTCAAATACTTATTTAACTTGGCTTTTTTGACATTAATACGCATACAACAATCCAGTGAACTGCCAATGATTTGGGTGTAATATTTGGAGATCCATTTCTGGAGCTAGGAAATCAGAATGTGGGATATTAAGTTCACCCCCTCCCAAACAGGTACTTTACTACACTGTTTCTGTAAATGGGACAATTATACATTCTGAGTGATGTTTTTCTGCTCTTTTAGTCTTTGAATGTGTTCATAAGCTGCAGGAACCAGCTCATAAGTTGAGGGAAGAAACAAACGATCTAAAAATCATGATGTAAGAGACAGCAGTATAAGACATTATTCAAACTGGTTATAGCCATAAAGTTGTATGACACAGTTATACCTTGGGCAAAAATAAATTTTAAAACAGCCGTGCTCAGATACTTCATTTCAGTGTTGTGAAGAATTGTATAGGTACACCTTTCCTTTGCTCCCTTTGGTTGGTATCTCCTTTGCATGCCGCTTGCCATGCAAACACTTCTCCGGTTGGAAGAAAAAAACAAAAAAATTAAGACTAATAGTAACCAGCCAGTTGCTCCATTATGAATAATGATTGTTCTTGGCCCAAAAAAAGTTAGCAATTACTTAGCCAACAAAGTTATGTAAGTTTGGGAGTGTTTGATTTTTTTTTTCCCCTGAAGGCATTGGCCCAGTTGAGATTCCAACAGTAAAGCCGAGATGTGCCACTGGATTTGCAACACCTTGCAATGATTGTAAGTCCCAAAGTTTGTATTTTCTAGAGTGGGCAACTGTGCCTTTTCACTTGATGCCAACTCTTTTGCAGCTATGTGTCACTGTGCTGGCACAAGCATGTTTGAAATTTAGCTCTGCTGAGTTTCTGCTACTCAGGAAATGCCATTGAGGTGCAAAGGCTGTGAGCAATTTCAGTACAGGGCTGGTGGAACAGTAGCCAGGAGCTGCTGTTAAAAAGACAACCACACTGATCCACTGACATACATCTTTGCTTTATCTGACAAAAAAGCTATCTACTTTTTCCAGGCTGTCTGCATATGTGCTGGATGTACAAGGAGCAATGAACCAGAGGGCCAGTGCCAGACCCCATGCCTTGAAAGTCTCTTCAAGCCCGTAACCTTTCCCCTCCTTGAAGTCCCTCCTGAAAACTCTTCTCTGACTAAGGTGTGTATTAAGTTACAGGCAGATAATAGCCAGGCAGGCTGGGAGCTATCTAGGAATGACGTGCATCCGGGCTGTTCAGCAGGAAGATCACAGCAGCAGTGCTGTGCATCGGTTCCCTCTTCAATGCACACCCCAAACATGTGTGAAGGCTGTTATGGCTCTGAGCTGAGACTCTGTCATGCAGTCATGCCTCCAGATATGAGCAAGACCCTCAGGAGCTGCAGTATTAGTGATACTGGTGTAAGACCCCATCCCCTCGCACGCTTTTCCTGCCCTAGCTTGCCCTACAGCCCTGTTACTACAGAGTGAACCCAAGAATGACACTCCACTGTAGCTTCTAGCACAGTGGCGCCAAACCTCTCAAAAAGCCCTTTACCAGCACTGAAAAACCATCAGGTGAACATCTATTAAAGGAGAGCTAATTGCAAGCTCCGAACAAGGGAATTTTCTTCTTTATTTTCCCATTTGCATGATTCTCAGCATTTAATCTTTTTCAGTGCTTTGGTGAATTGCCTGCAGTTCACAGCCTTTGGAAGTGGAAGTAGTTCAGCTGTCAGTGCCATCACTATGGTAATACATAAACAAGGATGAAAGGAATGGCAAGAGCAAGCCACAGAAATAATCCCTTTGTCTACCATAAATGTTCAATGATAATTTATATAATCAACAACAATATTTTAGAAGATAGGATGTTTTTCTAGTAATGAATATTTAGCCTTCAGCCCTCCATGCAGACCACCTTTAAAAGCCTGTGGGCTTAATGCTCTGCAATCTGATTCTGCCACAATTTTTTGTGCTTCTAATGGCAACTATTGCAACTACTGCAACTACTACAAATATAATTTGGTGAACCTAAAAAAAGAAATGCAGGTGACAGGTCTTTAAAACCTGATATTCATTGCTAAGCATTCTGCTGGAAAGCATGGCTCTAAATTTATTTCATTTCCCTGTTTTCTAAAGGAGAGCAGCAAGGGGAAAAGAAGAGGGAAGGAACTGAAAATTATTCCAGGGAATTACTCTATTTTACTGAGTTGTTGTTATGTGCTTTACCTTAACAAGCCAGCTTGAAACTTATAGGTGGCCCAAAAATGGATGATGTGATACAATGGGAAACTGTTCAAATTCAACACAGCTGAAGGATAGCCTGTTACTTGGCAGGTATTTTGGCACTTACAAATACTTTTCCCCCTGCTTTTTTCTTATGCAATATTTAATCTCATTGTAACCATTTTCCCACTTCATTCTGCTTGTCACTGCCACCTTGCCAGTTGTGTTCTTGTAGACTGTATTTTAAGTACAATTTTTATATTTGGAACTTTGAAAGTAAATATTTTTTTAATGTGTGTGAGAGTAAGCAGGCTTTAAAATCTTCCATTCACCTTAGAGAATTTACATTATTTTTATGGCTAGTGTATATGTGCAAGAGCGGATGGACAGAATAACAAATATATCAGGTAATAAATATTACCTGGTTTGCTATTCAGAGTAGTAGAGAATATAAATTTCTTAACATGGGGTTTTTTTATATGATAATATTAAAGAATTTGGAAGGCAAACCTTTAAAGTGCTTTCATTTTAAGGAGAAAAGGAAGAAAGGATAAAACTTGCAGGAAGGGCAGTCACATTTCCATTTGAGCAACAGCAGTCTCAAATAATATTGAAAATAAACTAACCTGGCTCTGTTAGTATTCAGTGTACATTTTATGTTCCCCATTACCCAAAGACAGATGTGTGGTTAGCTATATGAGCAGAAAATTTGAACCTAAAATATTGTCAGGAACTTACCTCTCACACCTCATTTATTCCAGTAGCTTCTTTCCGGGTTTGGTGTTTGGGGTGGGGTTTTTTGGTTGTGTTATGGGGGTTTTTTTAGTACTTTGTTTTTGGGGTGGTTTATTTGCCTTTTGGCACAGTGGGGACAATTAAAAGAAGGTAAGTTTTTCACCATCTCTATTTTGAAATTCATGCCTCTGTCATCCTCAGTCTATTGTTTCTATATTGGTCTCTAGCCATTCCCATGTTCTGCTTTCATTTGGTTTCTTTCTGACTGAAAACAGAATGAAGTTGACCCAATTAAAGAAATTTGGGGAACCTTTAAATCTTTAAAGGCTCTCTAAGCCATCTCCTTGGATCTCTTACTCACTTCTGACCCCAGAGGAAATGAGCGGAAACAAACAGGATTATTAATATAGGTTTTGATGGTTTTTTCCTAAATCCATACTACCAAAGACCTCTTTGTTGGCCCACTACACTACTGTTGGTCTACAACTCTGTGGAATGGGAACAGCAGGATCTGTGGAGAGAAGAAAGAGGAAGGGCTGCTCAATTTTTCTAGCTATGGTTTTTATGTGTAGCTAGTGAATTCTGCTGGCCTACTCACAGCATTTTTAAATGGCTTAACTCAGAGATTTCTAGGGTTTTCAGCTAAACGAAAGTCAAACTCACTTTTCTGGTGTTTAGATGTCAATACACAGAGTTAATGGCGGTTGGAGCGGTCTCTCATTTTTGATACTCAATCTTACGATCAGCTGTTAATATAAACCAAGCAGTGATGCTTTTTACAAATCTGCTAGAGAGGCAGATATTGCCCTGGGTGTTAGCAGAGTCTGAGGTGATTCAGCAAGCAGATAAAGGTCTCTGAAAAGCTTTGGCAGAATTTTTAATGAATTTTGTTTGGGAATTCAGCAGTCTCCATGAAGGCCAGGTCTTTGTTAAAAATAACAACTATTTACCTTAAGGGTTCTCACAACATGAGCCAGGCTTTTTTGCTCTCTGACTTTGAGCATGCTTACATGCAGTAACATTTTTCCTTTTAAATGGAAAAATCTACGATCACAGAGTAAAGCACATCTATTTTTGATTTGCATGATTGCAAAGTGATCCCGGCTGTATTTTAAGAAGAGGAGTCTGTTCTGCAGCAAGTGAGTGAAATCTTCCCAGTAGCATTGGAGAGACAACAGTGAGTATGACAGAACATAAAGTAGTAAGGGGGAAATTTTACTTCTTTTATGTAGAAAACTACGACTTTTGACTCTCGGAGCAGTCTTATGTATAACAGTTCCTTTTCTAGAGAAAGTAATTTTCTCTGTTATATATGTTGTGTGATGCTTCTTTTTTTTTTCAGTCAATCTTTTACATCTCACAGATAAAAAGCTTGTGGAAAATGCTGCTTCTAAAACACAGAAACTTTGCTTTGGATAAAATACTGTACAGAAGTTCGGCAAAGAGCTTTTGTGGATAAATACTACTGCATGCCCTAGAAGTGGGCAGAAGGTCAAATCCCTAGATCTGATCATTCTCAAACTTAGAAAGCTTGGCTCTGAGCAGAGATTTTTCTTGTGCTCAGAACATGTTTACCTAAGCACAATCAGAATGAAAATTATTTTATCCCAATAAAAGCTAGAAAAAAGAGACTCCATGCAAAACAAGTAATCACGGTGTGAAGTAAGAAAAAATTTAAATACAACTTTTTGAATTGTGAGGAGCTACCTTCTCTGTCCCAGCACCTTTAACAGTTAAAACTTAGATCTTGCATACATGGAAAAATCACCAGTTGAGCTTAAGTTATTACTGTAAAAGATGCTTTTAACTTTAGCACTCAATGTACAACACTTGCAAATTGTTGTCCAACTGTGTTCCAGTCTGTGCTAGTGTCAGCAGATGTGGGATCAACACATTAGGAATTTGGGTAGGTCAGTGATGGATGATATCTGTATTACTAGAAGGGAAGCATGGTAAAAATATCAACCCTTATCTTGACTATCATCACCTCCAGCTGCACTATAAACAGCTTCTGGAGAAAGATGTTCAGTCATTCCATCACTTCCTTTAGTCGACTTTGTGGTGTTGGTTTTGCAGTTAAAGTTCTTTTCTAACCTAAATGATGCAGTGATTCTATCAGGTGCAAGAAGCTACACAGATATTTTTGCTTTTTCTCAATCCAGACTTACTTTGTATATCTTTACCACACAAAAGAATAAGGTCAGTGACAATGCAGCCTTCTGTAGATTATTTTAAAAGTAGCTCAATGATTAGGTTGCCTGTGCACTTCAAATTTTTGCTGGCCATTTGTTTAGGGATATGATCTGCTCTGGTGAGGTGTTGTTCCTCAGGTAGAATTGTAGCTGTATACATGCATTTATTCCAGTCTAACTATGTCTGCACTCAGATGTGATACCAGTATGGATATCAGCAAGACATTCCTAGCAGAGACAAAAACTAAGATGCTGAAAAGAGCACCTTATGCCACCATTACCTCTTTTGTCCCAGTCCTGGCCCCACATACACTGGAGCAGAGAGCAGGTTGCTGGGGAAGCTGTGCACCTGGTGTCCTCTGCTTGCTGTTCAGTGAAGTCATTGCTTTGCTGGAAAAGTGTGTGCATGTGCTCAGCTGTTTACCCAGAAGTGTCTCTGGCTGTTCCTGACAAGCCATGATGAACTGAAAGAATCTGCTGCGAAGAATGTGTCCATGTGAATCTGTATTTCTGTGTTTATTTGCTCACTGTCCTAATACCTCTGGCAGATCAAATTTACTGCAAACTGTCTTTCTGCAACATTCAAACTGTGCAAATTAATGTTTAGACTGACAGGCAAAAGGGAGACTGATTGACACACCACGGACAACCAGAGGAGACAGACTTGGGATTGTCAAGCAGATATCACATTCCTGCTTTGTGGCAAGAAGCTGCTGCTGTCCATAGAGTGGTGATGTAAACCATCTGCAGTGCTGTACCAGGATGCTTCCATACTGCAGGTACAGAGTAAGAGCTCCTTTGCAAATGCTGATTTAGCACACCATAAAAATACATCTCTAAGATGCACACTGACCTTCAGGCTCCAGACTAAGGGGAGCTGAGGAGGAAGCTTGTAACAGGTCAATTACTGAATGTCTTCCATCTAAAACCCTCTTTGAAATATATCCTGATATATTTTAAAACATTAAAAAAGAAGTAGTGTAGTTCTAACTGCACCATGAAAAAGAGAAGTGTTCAAGGAGGTAGAAAGGTGGAGAAGGACTTTTTACAAGTGCATATAGAGATAAGACAAGGGTCAGTGTCTTCAAACTGAGAATAGGTCCAGATGAGATGTGAGGAAGAATTTCTTCATTGTGAGGGTGATGAGGCACTGAAACAGGTTGCTGAGAGAAGTTGTTGATGCCCCATCCCTGGAAGTGTTCAAGTCCATGCTGGATGGGGCTTAGAGAAACCAGGTCTAGTGAAAGGTGCCCCTGCTCATGGCAGAGGGGTTGGAACTGGATCTTTAACGTCCCAACCTAAAACATTTGATGATGATGATAATTCTGAGATGTGAAGAAATGGCCAACTAAAGAAATAGCAACCAAATAAATAAGCAACCAGAGGAAATGGTACCACATTTTTCCCTTGAACAGTGTCTTATTATTTAATTGAGATACAAAAACTCATCACCAATACATGACTTTTTTCTTTGCAGTATTTTGAGGACCTGTAATTGAAAGTACTTATTTTGCAGAAAATCGAAAATGGATGTTTTGGAAATTTTCAAAAATGGAGGCTTTATGTTTCAATGTGTGACAAAAGTGAAAAGATCTCCCTTATATTATAAAAAAATGGAAAACACAGGCTCTGTGTACTGGAAAAAACATTTAGTCACAGTTTTCAACTAAATGAATAGTTCTCATTATTTAAACTACCGTTACTTAAAGTAAGCATACTCTAAATGCATAAATAATCAATTACTAATGAGTGAAAACTGATAATCAGATTAATCAAATTCTTCCCTATCCAAAATCAGTTCAGCTAGCATTTTAATTTGCTATGCAGTTACCAATTTTTTTTCTTCTGATAGCCCGTGTCCCTTTTTACTGTGCCCTTCTCCTAGATCAGATAATTATTTGAAACACACAACTTTTATTTAAATGAAAGAGTGTCTTTTAAACTCTTCTGGTTTTGAAGACTTTCTCAGAGATATACTCAAAGCATATCTCTAAGAAATCAGGAATAAACAGTTGAAGGATCAGTTGTTTATTTATAAAACTCTTGGGAATTTGCATCATAAATTTTGAACTTTTGCCACAAAATCGATTTGACTCTGAAGGAAGCCAGGATTTTCCAACACTTTGGAGTTGATAACTTTCTTATAAATACTTCTAAAACAGAAATAGCCAGTCTAAAATAGCAACCACTAAGATAGTCTTGCTTGGGTAATGGTAATACTGTGCAGTGGATCTTGAAGAAACTTGTACTGGCTTCAGAGGATTTCATGTTACCTGAGAAATATACAGTCCAAAGACCTTATATGCTCCTAGGATTTAAAGCTGGTGATGAAAGGTGGGTTCTGATTCAGATATAATACATGGAGAGTCAAGCCAGGAGGGTGAGATGAGGCAGAGTGCTGATTACAGGCTGTTTTCTGGATTTGGTATGATAGATACATAGCTGGAGGGGAACTCTGTTTCCAAATGACATTTCTGTGTTGTTAACATATTACATGTGCTGAAAGAAGCCTGCCCAAGTCTCTCGAAACAGGGAGGAAGCAAAAGAGAAAGATGACATTCACGTGATGCTCTGCAAGAGCAATGCAGCAGACATGATACCAATGAGATATATTTGAGATATACAGCAAACAGCAAATCAGACTTGTGAAAATATAGCAATAATGTTTGATATCATGGCAGTAGGTGAATGCAAAAGCCTCTTCAACTTACGAAGTGTAGCAGTTCTCCAATGTGAACATGGAAAGATAAATGTGAATTTTCTTTTCACCTCCTACTAATAAGAAAACAATTAGAATAATGTACCTTCCACTGAGTTGACAAGAATGTAGGCATCCTTGGGTGTTGCAGTGAAGACTAAAGAAACAGTGTGTAGTTGGGTCTTTGCTCCTGCAAAGTGGTGAGGGAGCAACTGCTGCAAAGCACCAGGCAGATTCTCTCAGCTGAATTGATTTTCAGCAATGGTTTTCATCAGCTGACATGAGCTCTGGCCCCATGCTGTGTGTTTGCTTATGGCTGCTCCAGCTACTGGATGCAAGGGTAACTGCAGGATAGGCAACAACAAAATTCAAGGCCTAAGTCAGCATCTGTAGCGGAAAACTGCTCTTTAAGAGGGTTTTGGTAATACCTTTTGTATTTATTAACTTGGGCTCAGCGCCATGCCTCATCTCTAACATTACGCTTCTCAAGTAAAATACACCTCAGTAGTTGGGATTTGGTGGTCTAAAGCAAGAAAGGAGAAGATGTGAGATGACTCTGAAATATACCATAGCATACTAAGAATCACTGAATTGTGTATAGATCCACTGATAGGAGGACCTTTCAAAAGTCATAGTGCAAATATACATCTTCTAGTAAACAAATCACAGTGAATGCTCATATGGTCCCTGGAACACAGCGTACAATATTAACTACGGATATAGTACTAAATAGTCCTGGTTCTCCATAGGGCAACTTTTGTATGTTCTTAAATGTTAGGAGGACATGAATTAAAATGGCTGCTGTATTCAAGAATTTTAATTCCCTTTAATAATCCATGTCACATGTGAATTGTTCAAAGAACTGCCTAAGACACAGTTCTGTTCCCTCTGCCGAATGAAGTGATTAGTGCTCTAGTGACATCAAAGAAATTTTGTCCATTTCCTTCAGCAGAGCATTTGGCCTTAAATCCACATTCAATATATTCTGTCATCAGTTAGCCCAAAATTATCCCTTGCAAATAATTGTAACACTTCTCCTCTCCTCTCCTCTCCTCTCCCCTGTATTCCTTTTTCTTTTCTTCATTCTTCTCTCTTTTGCATCTTTATTCTTCCTTCTGTCTTTTCTTTTCCAAAATTCAAAGTTTTTCTTCTTGGTACAGATTTCATACATGTATCACAGCAAGCAAACACCCATAAGAAATCTTTCAATAGTAGGAAACGTTTGAGACCATACAGTGCCTTTTAAAAAGAAATCTTTTGAAAAGCTGCTCACATTATTATGGTATGTATTATTACTAGCAGAAACAGTCCCTATAGATAATTTAAAGCCTTAATAATTGAACTATACTACTTGCATAATATCTCTTTAAGAAATACTGCTCAAGACCTATGTTTATTAGTAATTGGATCTGGTTACAGTTCACGAATCTCTGATATCAGACCTCAATTAAAATGCCATTTGTTTAGTGAAGTGTTGAAGTCCATGACTGAGTGAACAAGATGGTCCCAATTTCACTTCCAGTCCAGCTGTGGTACATCAGTTGGTCAGCTCCATAAGGAACGATTTCCCATTGCATGGGTATCAACACCTCTAGGAGGTTTCACACAGATGTATGTACGTCATGCTAAAAATAATCTTTAGCCACAGAGTTTCTTTTAAATTTCTCAGACTAGTAGGTCTACTAGCAGAGTAAAAGTACCTGAGCTAACATAAAGATGTCTTGTGCTCTCTGACAAGTGATTTCCACATCCACTGCTACAGGAATGAAACAAATATAACTGTATTTCTTGCCTCTGAGCAGCTCCCAAAGACAGAATTTGTAATCTTCCCCAAATGTCATGCCATTTCTACACTACAGCTTGCACACATTTTTGCAGTAAAAAGGTTTGCTGTATGTGTAAGCTCCTCTCTTAGCCTTGTTAAAGGAAAAGGTCTTCTAACAAAAACATAAAGATCTGTGTATTTAATACAGTAAACAGATGTAGTCTCTCATGGCAAAGTATTTTTGTTCAGCAGTTTTCAAATATGACTTTTACAGAAAGTTCCTGTCTACAAAGGTTTCAGTTTGGGGGGATGCACTTTTGTAGATTAAATAGTTATCCGAAAAGCTTTACAAGCCACTGATTCCCATTAGAAACTTACTGCTTACTCATTTTCGAGGGTTGTTGCCACTTTAATGTAACAATGGAATATGTGTTAATATCTTCTTTTATTTTAAATTCTTTTTTAAAATGCATTTTAAGACACAGTTTCAGATTCCTGAGCTGTGAAGTGCTTTTTCCTACTTTCCAACATTATGTGTAAATGAGCATCTGCTTCCTTCTTTTCCTCTACCCAGACCAAAAACCACTACTCACAATCATATGTGTCTATTCAATGTACTTAATGAAACTGGCAGCACGATTTCTCAACCCAGAAGAGAATTATTTTCTACTCCTCTAGCTCAATTGCCATTCTATGTGTTTTGGGTTCTGCGTGTAATTCAGATGTAACAAAATCAAATAATTAACAACAGTAATGAAGACCTACTGCCTTTGGCTTAGCATGCTGCAGTGCTCAGCAGGCTGCAATGCTTTCCCACTCTTAGGTCTTTTCCATGAAATATCTAGGCAACAACTTTTGTTTTTCACGTATTAAATACGCAACTAGGCAGACTCACTTCTTAATTCTAGTGCTAAGAGAGCTACTCCAGAGACCTCTACACTTCAGGTCAGCAGCCATTTATCTCTGTACTTAGGGAACTGCCAGAACATGAGACCTGCTCCTGCAATTCTGGAAAAAGGAGGTTGGGAAATTTCACACATCATCTGAGATTAATACCACGACTCAGTCTTATGAATAGTCCTCAAATTAGAATGTAGATTGCATAACTTCTGGATTGCGAGAGGAACTGCTGAGTCCTGCCATTAGGCTGGGGTGCGAAATGCTGCTTACACACTCCTTGATGGAAATGGATGGAAAAACTTGAAAAATGGATCAGCTTTTGTGAGTAACAGCTGTTGATTTCTCTGCTAGCCTCTTGCCTCCATCTTCAACTGTGTTGTCCAAAGTGCCCTGAACCAAAGGCAGGACTAGTGAAGGGTTTCTCATGTGGGTAAAGGAACAATGTCTGGAGGAAGCAAAACCCATTTATTGAAACTTCTTCTCCAGACCATTTTGCTAGCAGCTAGCTGAGAATCCTTTCCTCAGCTTTGTTGTCCAGTACTGGAGGACACAGGCAATTATCAAAATTGCTTGACAAATAAAAACCATGAAAAATAGGTTTGGACATGGTTTTCTCAAGTGACAAGGTCAGCTGACCAACCAAGTCCAATTTAAAAACCAAAAAGAATGAGTGCTTAATTTCTCTTTGTTTTAATAAAGAAAAGAATTCATTTTATAACTTATAGTGACCAACCTCAGAATCATTACCACTGCAGTTCTATTTGGGTAACTTGGGAACATTCTATATTTTCATTCCTTTCCTTTTTGTTTAAATAGTAATGCTGCTAGTCATGGTGCACAGTCACTGTTTTAATCAAGAACTGCGCATTTTAAATATTTGTGTTCATTGTAGCCAAGAAGTCTGCAGAGTCAGTGTTTTGACCAATTAAGCTTTAATCAGGACAGAATGTTTCAATGTTAAAATATACAAATTGCATCTGATCCACTGGCATATGCTACCTTTCTTGTTATAGCACTGTCTTTCCTCTTAATCTGAATGGCTCAGCTACAGGCTTTCATTTCTAAGTAACGACATGAGCCTCCCATTGCCAACAGAGCTGTTACAAGAGCAGAGTGAATGCTGCCTTTATAGCCCATCAGCTGTGTACTAGCACATCCAGCAGGCAGTACCGTGCTTCTTTATTTATTTACTTGCCATCACTCTTCTTTACTCTGCATTTGAAATTTTCTGTCGCTTATGTTCTGTAATGGAAGACACATGGGTATTGTTTTGGTACTCCAGGGAGAAGCTGGGTTGTCATAGCTCGAGGCACATTGAAAGGACACAGGAATTATAGGATTTTTTTTGTCTCGGGCTGAAAGGCATCATTCTCCAAAACCATCCACCCACTTCATCCTCTGAAAGTTAAGTTCACTGTACCTCTCCTGCCCGTTTGCTTATGAAAGGGGTTCGCAGTAAAGGTCAAAGGTAGTTGACTAAGGCCAGTATAGAACCCCAAAGAGGTACAGTCATCTCAGATGCCATTTGTTTCTCAAAACTATGAATCCTTGCTAATCTTCCCACTCGCGGAAATTTCGAAACTTACCATAACCAGCGTCATGAGCTCCATGCTCACCTTGCTGGCTGCAGCACTTGTAGAGCCACTGGCTCTCACTTCAGTTGTGTTTCTTGGCATTTCTGCTACCCAGTTTTCTGCTGCTAATTATGTATTTCAGTTTACTTTCTCCTTTGCTTTCATAGCATTCACATTCCCAGGTCAGATCCTATTTTATCCTTTTAGGCTCAGTTGTTAATTTCCCTAGACTTAGAGAAATTCTGCTGAACTTGCTCATATTTGTAAGTATTCTAAGTTTAGTAGTGTCCTGAAATGTCCTTTAAAATGACTTTTGCTTTTATTTCTCTTTCAATACAGTACTGTATTATTTCTGATCCTCACATCACCCTATTAGAGAATTTCCCTACATAGATGTGTATATCCTAATATACAGTGTAATATAAACAGTCTTCAGTCCACTTGACAATTTTCCTTTTCAAGCTAATTTGGGTTAATTTTGATCCATATTATCCAACTCAAAAAAAAAAAATCCCTTTGGAAACAGCAGAACTCTTCACATGAGCAAGCACTTACCAGAGTGAGTAAAATTTCCACAGTCCGTCCCTCAGAGACTGCTCTTTTTATTTTGCATTTCATTCATTGAATAAATAATATATATTCTTGCCAAAAAATTCTAACTAACCCACTTTTTTGATTTTAAAATATTAAATTGAGGTTATAATTTTTCCTACTACTTTTCCCTACCCTTCTGGTACCCATTCACAAATATAAAGGAAGTGTCAATATGGCACAAGGATAATTGTTATCTGACTCTTAAGTTTCAGAATGGTTGGAATAAGGTTTTTATGGGACACATCAAAATTTTTCTTAGGATTCACCTTTGATTTCTGTGTAGGCAGGTTAGAAGTCTCTATTCTCCTGTATTACCCAGTTCTGAATGGATAACACTGACATGTATTGTTAATTTTAAGGAGGGAGAAAAAGAATTTACTGCTTTCACTGAAGAACTGAGGCGCACTTCATAACAGTCTAGCCTAAGAACAAAAGTATAGAACACCCTCCTATAAATCATATTTTGTTCATTCAAAGTTGTTGTGGTGAGGTGGACCAGAGGGAAACACAGAACACGGCTTTGATCAGTTTGATCAAGCACAGACCACCTATCCGGCTCCTGGGTGCCACTGTGCATCATGCACATTTTAAATTTTTGTCATAATAGCTACCAGTCATTGTAGCTGAGCTAAAATAGTGGATGGTGATTAAACATGTGATTGAATCCAGACATTTTAATCATACCCCTACTATCTATTTTTGCAAAGCAGGCTGCCTGCTTTCCCAGCAGTCCTCATGAATAGCCCAGGGATGACAATTTGCATGCTAACTGAATTCATGTACCATGCTGATTGTATGGAACATCTGTTGCTGATTGTTTTGGTCCTCTGCTTTTCAAACTAATATATGAAAATGCAGAAGGTAAAAGGCAAATTATCATGCCAAGGGCAGAGAGCAATTTGTTCCTTCTCTTTTTGTTGGAACTCTATGTTGTAGCTATTGATAAATATCACTACACCCCTGCTGTCCCCTTGGACTTGCACTAAAATATTGTGCTTTAAGTTGCTGCAACTTTCCAGACACTTTTTTCCTTCTCAATCTAATTTTGGCATAGCTTTGGCATAACCACATTAGACGTGGTTAGAGAAAACCCTTCCCCCATCATCTTTCCCAGCCCACATACCCATCCCTGTGCATCTAGAACTGACATTTCTGTTCTCTAGATAAATGTGAAGGAAGAAGGCTCCGCAGAAGCTTCTCTTGTCCCCAAAGTCTCACTTTGCTCAAAAAGGAAATGATTAATCTTCTCAGGAATGAGATTTTCCATCTTCATGGCAGAAAATTGAGACACTTCCTAGTGTTGTCTGAGGAAGCTGCTCCAGCATGAAGCAGGTTGCTGCCGGGATAGTTCTAAAGTAAGAGCAACTCTCAATACAGAGAAATAAATCTGTACTTCTAGATCCATGATACATCAGGTTTCAAAATAGAAAGTTGAATGGTATGTGAGTGAGAAAATTACTGAAGAACTGCACAGCTTCAATGGTAAATTTACTTTCACCCTGCATGCACTTATGTTACTGTTTGGAGGGAGGCTAGTAAAATTGCCAACCAGGTTAGCTAGTTTTTGTTAGAGGTTTTGCCTAATATGTAAGATGTAGGGTGCTTTTTTCACCACAGGAAGAAGAGACAATATGCCTGTGCATGATGCAGTTTAGTATGTGAGCTATCTGAATGTTTTAGTTTTCAGTGCGCACAGAAAGAAGATAAATGGCTTGAAATAACCATTGAGAAAATATTCCATTAATCCATTAGCAGCTGTTGATTCAGAGTGCAACTGGCTACAAAGATTAGTTGCATATTCAAGATTGCTATAGGAACAGCTATGGATTGCATCACTCCAACCCTCTTAAAGAGAGATCTCACCTTCCATACTCTGTGTGTGAATATTGTATTTGCCTTTGCAAATTTCCAATATGCAGGTTGATCCTGAGAAATACATCTGTGTCTAATTCCCCTGGTGATTCATTCTCTTGATTATCGTATGGCATCTTGGCTTTCATTTTTGTCTTTGTGCTCATTTGTCCTTCAGAAGGGTTTGTTGTGAAAGAGAAATGGTCATTGTAGCATATATGAACCTGCGTGGTCTTTGTGGGAAAGCAGGGTCAGACGTCTGTAGGATCTTTCACGCTGAATCTCCAGGCATCAGCCCACACAAAGAAGAGAAAAAAACAAACAGGAAAAAGATCTAGTAAAAAAGTGCAGCTGGGCTGAAGGCAATTCAAGCAGCAGTGACCTGCATGCACTATCTCAGTCATGCCTTCACTTGCCAAAATGAGATGATAAGCATCTTAACACTAATGAGAAATTTGGACAAAAAACTCTACTGCTCCGGAGATTGTTATACTTGATATACTTCACTAACTTTGGCATGAACTGCAAATTAATTTTCCATGGACTTTAGTGTTAACTAGAATGGTTACAAGACTGAATATGAAGAGTGAGTGGAAAAAACCATTCAAGTTCTGTGAATCAAAATTAATTTCTAATTCACTGAAATTCACTTATTGCTATCCTGTCAATTCTTTTCAGTATTGAACTGAAGGAAAAAGGGGTTTTTTTTATTTTTTTTTCTTTCAAGTCTTTTTTTTTTCTCTGATCCAAATTATTAATTAAAAAATTGAGGGTTTCATTTGTGTTATCTTAAAAAATGCCCTATTGTTTCAGTTAATTCCATTGTTCAGATCTGGTTAAAGATGTCAGAATGACTTTCAGGTTTCTTGCAGACTTTCAGGAAAAATAGGACTGGCTCTAAACTACTCATGTGAAAAATAATGGAGGAAAAAGTATTTCTGATAAAATCTTCAGGCCTCCTTTGCATATCACAAAGCAGGGAATCAAATCAATCTCTGTCTTTACATCATATTTAATTTCAGAAATTTATTATAGTTTGAATAAAAATTTTTATTCTAAAACTGATTAAATGAGTGCATATAAATGGTAGGGAAATGAGGATGATAAAATTTATGCTTAGGAAGGAAAAATATGTTCATTAAAATTCAAATAACAGATGCAGTCTCCTAGCACAGAACTAACTATAAAATTCAAAACATAACATGGCAGAAGCCAAGATAGAACTGCCAAGCAAACTGCTTCCTCATATTCTCTCTTTTCATGGACTTTTTTCTTTTGATATATACGACAGAGAAGACCAGCCAGACTTTTGGGTTGGCAACCTTTAGCCTTCTCAGTTTTTCATTCTTCTCCTGAACTAACTCTAAAATAGTATGCACAGTGGTAGATCCCACAACCTTCAGTTTTTGTTGGGATTGTCCCACAAATCATGGCCTCTGCTTTCCAGGCAGCACCACAAGATGTAGGATCTCTGCAGCTTAAATGTCTGCTCTCTATAATCAGAAGTGAATTGTGGTTGTTTGCCATGGTTTGCACCAACTTGTTCATACTGTAGAGGCAGAGCCACAGCAAGAGCTGGAATCCCTGTTAATTTTCCATTAAGTTAGTTTGACAAGTCAAATACATTATACTGTAAATATGCAAACAAAACAACTTGATTCATTTGCTCCAGTGGTTGTCGGACAATTTAGTAAGGACAGCAAAAATAACTGTGCTTCTATAGTCACAAACTGTGCCTGCATAGCCAAAACTTTTTTGTCTTCAGCCTGGATCAAAAGAATGCCCCTCGGCAACATCCCATCTTTTTATTCTGCTGGTGGTGTGGAATGTCAGTGATGGAATGTCGGTGTCAGACACTGATGATGGGTGTGTTTGTTAACCAGCGGTGCTTCAGAGCTCCGGACAGGATTTTGCACCCGGAAAAGCAAACTTGACATGACAGGTGAGCTGACTATACAAAGCTCAGAAACTCCCACTTTGACCCAGATACGTAAGACTCTGCTTTTTTAAAAAACAGCTCTGTTCCAGAACCACCATTCGTGATACTCAAGATGAATGTTTTCAGTGCTTCAGAAAAATATTTGCCCATATTTCTGGAGACTAGACGCTGGAAACCTTTCCCCAGTGCAAGGGTTAGGCAAGCAGGATACTGACTTAGATTTACCAGTTAAATTCTTCAGTTTAGGTAAAGTTAAGAAAATCCTGGGCATAGATGAGGATTGCCACTCTGTCTACATGGTCTACTTGTGAGCTCCTTTTTCTTGGCTGACTTTCCTATCAGTGTGTAAGACTTTGGACAACCCAATCATCCCTGTAAAGGTGATGTGGTGAAAGATTCTGAGAAGGGACGCTTTCTGTTGGGCATCTAGCACAATTAGAATTGAGAATGCTAGAAATTGAGCACTCTTGTGGAATTTTCTAGTTAGGCAGATGACAGCAGCTACAGAGTGTTAGTCACATCTGATTAAATGTTCCTAAGCAAAGATGGGGTACAAAGTTCAATGATAAATTTTATCAGCTGTTTTGATCATTTATCAGGAAACTTCAGGAGTCAGAATGCCTGAATTCACCAAACCAGTCTGATTTGTGTTTGATTATAATGAGCTGAAGCCCATGGGGTGATGTGGGTTAACCCTGGTGTGCATTTCAACCCCAGCTGGCTCATCCTCCCCCAGGATGGGGGAGAGAATTGAAAGGATGAAAGTGCAAAAACTCATGGGTTCAGATAAAGCCAGTTAAATTGGCAAAGCAAAAGCTGTCTGTGCAAGCAAAGCAAACAAGGAATTTTCTATTTCCCGTCAGCAAAACAGGCATTTTGTCATTTCTAAGAAAGCAGGGCTCCATCACTTGTAATGATTACTTTGGAAGACCATAACTGAATTTTCCCCTCTTTGTCATCTTTCCCCATCTTTTATTGCTGAGAACATACAGCGTGGGATATGCCTGTGGTCACTGGGGTCAGCTGTCCCAGCTGTGTCCCCTCCTGACTTCTTGCCCACCCCCAGGGTACTCACTGGCAGGGCTGTGTGAGGAGCAGGAAAGGCTTTGATTCTGTATGAGAATTGCTCAGCAATAGCTAAAACATCTCTGTATAATCAACACTCTTTCCAGCACACAACACAGCACCATACAAACCACTATAGAAAAAATCAACTCTATCCTACCCAAGACCAGTACATGGCGTGATGATCAGCACAGACTGGGGACAGCATCTCTGGAGCCTCTCATAGCCACCTCCATGAAATTTCTATCTCAGATTTGTCCTTCTGGCAAGATACCTTCCACTACAGACTCACCTGAATTCCTGCAGTTCACTCCTGCAAACTCTGAGCTCTTAGGTTAGATATGAACCATTAGACATAATTAGCACTAAACTACTCTCCGGACATTCCTGCTGGAGATAAACATATCCTGCCTTTTCTACGTGGATCAAAAACTGAAGCTGATACAGAATAGATCCTGAATACACTGAAGGCAGACATGGCCTAATGTTGATTCAAGTTGTATGACTACTAGACTCTTCCAATATTTCTCACTTCTTCACACAGCTTTTTAGATTGACTTGGAACTGTGATAGCATGGCCCTGTGAGTTCAGTCCCGTGAACAGCAAACTCATTTTTGCCCACTATATCCTGTTTTGTGGCTATTTGCTTCCCTACTACTCTCCTTGTGCAAGGGAGCATGGAATAACCCAAGGCAAAATCCATTTCCTGTGAGACCATGCAGTGTTTCCTGCACAGAAAAAATTACATATCTCAACAAGAAGACATAATTAAAGTTTGGATGCTGGGACAGCAGAACTGGTGATGTCAAATTTTTCAGATACTATCACTGCAGCTGAAAAGCAAAACAGCTATGGAAACCATGCCTTAACTGATTACCTCAATCGATAACCCCAGCCATTCACCCTTCTCTCATTTGTACTGTTGATGAGTGATCTCAGTTATGTTTTAACTGCATTTTAATCTGCTTCCTTTTTAGCTATGATTTTTCCTATTTTTTTGTCTTGTTTGTTAGCAAGCAATGGACTAGTCTAGTCTTGTGATAATTAATGACTGAATCCTGAACTGAAATGGTTTGCATGCGCTGTGCTGCATCAGGACCCTTTGAACATGTCAAACTTCTCTCACTTCTTACATAGCAATAAATAATGGGATGCAAAATTCAAAAAAATAGAAATAAAGAAGTAGCATAAAAACATAATATTTTGCCAGAGAAAATTATCCTTATTGCCAAAAAGATGGACTGCCTTGTAATCTCCTGCTCTGACACACAGGTTCCCTTTTTCCCAAAACAAGCAAAAAATATTAGTGAAAATTTCTTTCCGTTTCAGTGATGTTGAGTAGCTAAAGTTCTAGCTGTTTTTCAAAATCCACACTGTAGGAAGAAAGTGCTAATGAATAACAGAGGCCAGGTAACATTGTTTAAAATACTCAAAATCTACTGGTTAAAAAAGGAAGAATGCAGTTTTATACACACCAGTAAGACAGTCCCTGCTTAGAAATGCAATAATATATTTTGGGCTAGGACTTGAGTTTTGGTGGAATGATGCTGTGAGACTAATCACTCAACAGCATGGCTTGTACGATAAGCAGAAGGAAGATACACTGATTACTGAACATTTTGTAAGGGGCATGCGTGCAAGCAGCTCCAGTGTAGTTCATCATCTGCTACCAAGGCTTAGAGTTTAGGACATCTGTGCTTTGCTTTCTCCTGTAAGTCCTTTTCCACAGAAGCAGCGCATAGCACTCCATGTGAACAAAGCAAAGTCAGCTGATTAACATCTGTTGGTTTGATTAAAGTCATATAGACTGCAAAATTTCAGGTTCCGGTAAGACAAGCTTGCTCTTGTAACAAAGCCAGGCATTGTGTAACAAGCTGCCTTTGCTATACCTGCTCATATGATTTAGAAGCATGTTTCACACCTGAAAAGGGGGACCCAGGCTGCCTGGAGTGGTAGTGTAAATTCCCTTTTATGTTCAACCACTAAAAGATATTAGTAAGCATGCTAGCTACTGTCCTTAGTACACAATAATGCAATAGAAATTTTAGACTTCAGTTTATGTTGGGCGGGTGAGATTTAGGCAATGAGTACATTGGGATTGCTTTGCTGGTATTCAAGCTGCTCATAATATGGATATAATTGCGCTGGTTAATTGCATCATGAATGACTGCAGACATCTTAGAGCAAATTTTGTATCAAAGTAGGTGTTAGAGTGCAGAAGTCAGAGAACTCAAGGGTATATTTATAGATATCCTCTGCACACTTCAAACAGATTCTCATTTCGTCAGGAAGGGGTCCAGAAATTTGAAGGAGTAAAATAAGGCTCTTGTCAGCAAGACTCTTGTCTGTAGTAGATGCTTTTTCCCCTAACACCTAAGTACCAGTTAGGTTTAGTTTTGTCATTGGTTATCTTGTACCACCACACTTCGGGTTCAGAAAAAAGAGAACTTCAAACAAGGTCAAACATTTTACCTGAGCATCATGGGATGTCTGAAAGCATGGCACATGAGTGGAAGCATCACAACTTACTCCATGAACCATTTCTGTCACCAGAAGAAACTTTTTCTGGAAGGATATTGGTAATCTGTAGTAAAAAATTAGGTTGGCTGATGTATCTGCCCCAGAAGTCTTTTCACCATACCGTGTGTAGGCGTCTACAGGATGCCGTGGGCAAAATAAGCTATCCACAGTGCTGTGGTAGCACAGTGCCATAATCAGCTGCATGTGGGACATACTAGGAGAGCAAAACAGCCACATTACTTTTGAGTCAGCATTAGATCATGTCTGCCTTCACTTCAGTGTGAGGGCATATATTATGTCAGCTTCAGTGTTTCAGTATAGCCCCAGTGCTACAGCCACATTTCAAACATCTGTGCATACTCAGCCTCTGCTGTGCACTACATGGCTATTAAAGTAAACAACACCATCTTAACGCTTAAGGCTCTGGTGGGAATCCAGGTGTTGGGAACAATTGGCCCATGAGAAAGAGCCTATTCTAGCTGCAATATAGACAAGCAGACATCAGTGGTAAATAAGAATTTCAAGACCTACCATTTTCTACCCAAGTGACAAAGAAACGTAAAGGCTGAAATGAACATGCTAAATCCCTGACACAGCATCGAAGATTTTGCTGGTCCTTCTCTTTGGACTAGAAGAAAAGTCAAATCAAACACAGGTATGTCTGGCTGAACAAAGCACAGTGTCAGTGATGCAGACGGATCGACTAATTCAACTAAAAAAAATTTGGATAATTAATTTTCCTTCAAAACAGTGCAGGAGAGAACTGGGCTGACACCTGATCAATGTGAGTGATAGGATTCCATTTTCATTGTGAAGATACAAAGGAATTTTAGCTGTGTCCCCTAGCTGCTGAAAATAACCCTCTTAAAATTTGCTCTACGTGCTAGCACAGAACATCATGCAGCCTGCGGCCAGGAGAACTCTGCAGGTAGGCATCATAGTCCAAAATAAAAAATATGGTTCCAACTTAATTTTCTGATGCATCTTAAAGACACATAAAGTCCTGTGCCTTTCCTTTGATAACTCTCAGGGTAGCTAAGGTGAAATTGTCACTGCAGTGCCTTTTGCTGAAATCACTGCATGATGGTGGCAAGAAATAACATCAGCTGATAAATGTGTTTCTCAGATACTTGAAATCTTTCAAAAAACCCACCACTCCCTGTGAAGCACATTATCATCACCAGGCTAATTATACTCAAAGCTGATATTCTAAAGGAGTTCAGGGATTTCCTTTTATATAAGAAAGCGAGACGATTAAATGCCCTTGCAGTGTCTATTTCTTTCAACAAGTAGATTTTTGCAGAACTGTTACAGTCTGAAATGTCCCAGATGGTGCTTTCCAGTTGCACTGGAGCATGTATTTTCTGGTAATTGCACAGCTTACCTAATTCCCTTGATCCTGAAGTCTATTCTCTTGTAACAAACTTTTCTAAAGGGAAGCATCTGTTTTATGCAAAACCACACTTACCATTTTGAAGGGGCTGGGGTGTGGAGTACATAAGAAGCATGATTTTGAAGACTTGGAGTGACTGTAGGGACCCATCTGGAAATTATAAATAAAATGTAAAACTTGAAAAAATTGCAAGTAAATGCTAAAACTTCAAAAATTGTAAGTAAAAGGTAAGTATTGAAAGACACTGAAAGCCAAGATTAGCCTAGGACATACAGAAATGATTTGTAAATCAGGCCTCTGTGTACTGCGGCCTCTTGTCTCCCCCAAGTTACACACAACTTTGTTCACAAATCTTTGTTGCATTTTATCTTTTTTATCACAGTAAATTGCAGTGTGCCGTAGCAATCTATTTAACACTTCACTAAGGATTCTGCCTAGTGCACCAATATGAACAATTGCCGCATTTGGTTAAAAGTTTAATCAGGTATGTGGAATGAAAATAAAATTTAGTGATACATCTGTGATAGCACTCTGTTGATAAAAGCAATCACTAGAAGCAGAGGCATTTTGTTCAGTACCTGAACACAAAATCTTTGGAAAAGGGACCAAGTTAGGCCCTGTGAGTAAATTTGAAAGACTTCTTTCCCAAAAAAGATTGGCAGAAGCTGCTGAGCTTTACGCGGGGGAAAGGGAGTTTGCAGTTCCCTGGGAATGGGGGGCAGCTCTGAGGAATTATCCTAGGAAATGAACTTCACAGATAACTTCATCGAACAAATTCCTTTCCAGTAAGAGCAGCCTGGTGCATTGACAAAACCCTCAGTGACTCTTGCTCTCTTTCAAGAGTGCATGGTAGTGTTTAAAGCTTTTAAAGCTCTGGGATTTTTTGTACTAGAATCTTTGGATTTGCTGTTGAGCGTGGTGGGACTGTGTGTGGGAGAGAAGGGATTTGTGCCAGAGACATGTAGACAGCAGAGTGAGTGTGAGCCAGATATGTCTGCAATGAACAGCTATTTCTGGCTGCTCAGGACAAGGACACCTGGACTTCAGCATGAAAAAAAAAGAAATTAATAAAGTTGAAGGGATGAAAACCCTCTAGGATATTGCAAATGACCTGATATATCCTATTTGTACTCTTCAGTGACTCATGAATAACACAAGATCACACCGGTAGCTGACATTAGAACAAGCTATAAGTTAATGAACTGACATTGCAATTTTTAGTTTTGAAAAAAAATGAGTTGAGTGGCAAATAGCCACTGCAACTTTTTGTCCATATATTTTATTACTTTCCTCTGAGTAAGGTAGCGGGGAGGCATAAAGTGTTATTTGAAAATGTATATGCATTGTTTGGCAATAAATTATTCAATTAATACTTTGATCTCCATAAAGATGCAGCAAGTACTTATGAGTATTTTCATCATTTGTGAAATAGCTAACTTTAATGAAAAAAACCAGTACTGTTAAAGTAAAGTGTCACATGCTTATCTTTTTTTGGTTGTCGCTCTAATTTATTTTTTTTAATTAAAAGAAAGGTATCAAGCTAACTAAAATAAGAAATCAAAGCCTAGTTTTTCTGCAACCACACAAATGCCATATTGTGCATTTCCTCTAGCAGAACCAAACTGGACAAGGCTGCTTTTGTCCATCCTTCAAGATACTCTGTGACAACAGACATGGAGATCAGTTTAAGAATCAGGTCACAGTTCTGTGTTTCTTTTGTGTCATTTACCCTGTGTTCCCCACCATCACAAATGAGGTATTAAGGAGTTACATGGTCTTCATCACATAACCCATAATTCAGAAAAGTTTCTCCCAAGACTGCCCTGAGGACTCCAAGCCGAAAGTCAGATCCAGGACACAACAAATACCTTCCTTCATCCTCAAAAAAAACCCAGGTTCATTGCCCAAGAAGTCCGTATGTATGAGCACAGAGAAACAGCAAGCCAGCGCCACACTGGCACCGTGTGATTTCTGCAATTCCTATCAGCTCACCTTATGGGCGCTCCTGACCTGACACATTTTATGTGGCACATGATTTGTCCACCTGCCTGGTAGCCCAGAGCACAGTGTCCACACATCTACACAGCAGCCACGTTTCCAGTGCCTGCAGAAATTGTAAGTGGACATCTCATCCCTCTGTAACTCCACAGAAATAAAGATGAGTCTTGCAGCAACTTGACCTACTGCTGGACTCTGTGCATCAGGCTGTTCACGGAGAATGATGTTATCACGTCTTAAAAGTCTGCCAAAACCTGCAGCAATGTGGGCAAGGTAACACCTTCGGCACTTAATTGACTGGTATATGGAGAAATAATAGTCCTAGCCTGTGGCTTTCACATGTTGGGGAAGAGCTGGCTGTTTTCACAGTACACAGACTGCATCCAAATTCCCTTAGCACCACTGAGGGAGGCCCTTTTTCTGATTTCATCTGTTTTTGAATACCTCAAGTGCAAAGACATTGTTCCTTGTGTAAACATCCATTAACTCTAATGCTTGCCTGGACCTGCCCCAGCTTCCTGAATCACCAGCTCAGAAAGCATGAAAAAGGAAAACACGACAAATGCCACTGCAAAGTGAACTGAGTCCATCTCCATAACCATGCCACAGAGAAACAGAGGGGTCTCAAAATATTGTCAAGCCTTTACTCTCAGGTAGGTTCAATTTTATGTCTAGGCCATCCCCAGCAGGACTTTCAGAGGTATAGTTAATCTTTTCCTATCTCCCTGGTGAATCTTTACTAATTAACTCAATGTCTCCTGTGGGTTTTACTTTATAAAGCTCTTTTGCTGTTGTCATTTTGGACTAATTTATCTGCACCTTTTTTGAAAGGAAGTATGCCAATAGGGAAGCACTGGTCCAGATAAAGCCTAATAAACACAAATAAAGTCTTTTTTCTTGAATTCTAGCTAGAATGTTTTTGACTAAAAACCAGAATCATGTTTCTCTTAGGCTCTTATTTTTTCACTCATTTATTGCTACCTTATTTTTTTAACTTGTTTATTACTACTTCAACTAATTTTCCTGTACATTGAAAAAGTCTTTTTTTTCTTTCCTTTGAATTTTTCTCTATTGAATTTAATTAATTCAGTTAATTGATTTCTAATTTCTCAACTTTTCAAAGGTACTTTAAATGCTGATCCTTTCTTCTAGTCTACAAGTAACCCTTCACAGACTTCTGCTATTGGCATATTTTTTAAACATGTTCTCCAACCTCTAATCAGCCAAATTGGTACTGAAAGTGTTGAGTGATACTGGCTGAAGTCATCCTTCCAGGATCCTACTTACATGCATAACAGAAAATCAGAAATAACTACTGTTTGGGTGCAGGTTTTCAAGCAATTTTGTATCTACTGATCTTGACCTAACTTTGACCTAGGAAAGCTAAAATACTCTTTCCCCATTCTTTATGGATATGGCACATGGAGCTTGCATTTTAAAAAAACTTTCCTAGAGGCAAAATATGTCACTATTATTGTTTCCTGCCTATCCATCACACTACTTATTCAGAAAGAAAGAAAATTAGATTTGGAACTAGCTTTGGCTCAAGCTGCTTTTGGCAATCTGTTCTGTTTTTCATCGTATTATTACTTATTATATTTTTATTAATGTTTCTCATTCCTTTATTGCTTACAATTTCATTTTGTATAAGAGAGTGTTTCTGTATCTTCCTGGAGCCCTAAAGTTAAGCTTGACTGATTCATGATTCTTCAGAATGTTACACATAAAGCATCCATTTAGTCCCGTGAAATCTTTCTGGCTGAACAACAGTGATGGGCACAACCAGAGAAATTACTTCTTTGATTTGTGTTATGTTAGTGAGTTATGGTAAAAGCAGTCCAGTATATGATGGCAATCCATGCTGATGTTCAAACAGGTATACATTTCAGGATACAGAAAGAAATAGGGATTTCTACCCCAAGACTGATAACCTCTCTCACACTGAGAGTACTCATTCCATATTCCAGGTATAACAGGTTTTCTGAAGCCCTTTAGCTGCAGATGGTAAACTTGCTCGGATATGCAGCATATCCTTTTATTTTCCTGACTGCAGTCATGTTTTTCTCTTTGAAACTTCTGTTATAGTTGCACGTACACAGAGCTGTGGACAGCTTCTGCACTTCAGTCCCCAAGATCCAACATACTTTCTCGAGTGATTTATACAAAGCTTCTACAGACTATTAAGGGAAACCTTACACACAAGACTAGCATCTGAAACTATAATCACACATCTTGAAATATCCTAGCATTTAACCTCACCCATCCTCTCCCTCTGCCTTTCCAAATAAATCTGTGGAAACAGATAACCTTGAAGGAACTGTATGACAATATCTAGATTATGAGGAACCCCCTGAAAAAAAGGATTTTTCCAATTACGTATACCTTTTTTGTTTCATCTCTCAAGGCAATAATTTTCGGGAAGGATTTTATGGTAGATCAGAAAGCACAGCCCTGCTATGGATTTCTCATTCATACCAACAATAAATCCGACATCTTTATCACCAGAAAAGCTGTGATAATCCAACATATCATGAATTAAAGGAGGAATGAGGAAGCAGCTCAACATCCAGGGTACTTTAGGAAAAAGAAAAGCAGAAATGGTTGAATGAAGCAGAAATGAAGAAATGGTTGCATGAGAGTCCCAAGCTAATAAACCAAATATAAGCAAGCGGCCAGATTTTTTTTCCAACCAGATATATAATACATAGGGAAGTCTATTTTCTTCAGTGAACTGCACATCTGAAATGGACTCCAGACTTTCCAACTGGACAAACTTTTCCACAGAAGTTATATAGAGAGGGACAAGATTCTGATTCTTGGATTTTTCTGTGTGTGCAGTTTCTTCTATGGCAATTCATCTGAAATAATTAGGACCTGCAGCAGCAGGTGTGAACATCACTTGTACAGAAGCCATGTGTGATGCATGTTATACCTTTGAGCTGACAAGGATCCTGAGAGGCAAGAGAGAAATTGAAAATCATTAAAAGCATTTCTAGAACCATGAGCTCTTATTTACAACATTAGGAAAGGGTTTTTTTGTCTTTGAAAGCAGGCTGAATTTCTTAATGTAAGAAGATTCATAACTACCTAGACTGACGAAATTGCTGAAGGGGACATAAGGATACAGCCAAGGGAACTCCCAAGGACCAGGGACACACTGGAAAGGTAAATGGTGTGAGTGAAAGAGGTTAGGAGCTTCTGAAAGGAAATGTGGTGCTAGATCAAACAGGGATCAGATGAGAACAGGAGACTTGGATCATAGCAAGGAAGGATGTGAAGAGGGGCAGAAGAACCTAGAGGAAAATTGATAGATTATGGGAGTTGTGTATCTCATGTCAGAGTCTCAGGGTACAAAAATGAAGTCTTCTATTGACTGGAAAGAGCACATTTTAATATATGCACCAAAGTCTGAATTTTTCAGACTCAGAAACACAAAATCAGTAGTAAGACCATATAGGAAAGCTCAAAGCCAGAAAACCATCTGAATGTTTTTAATAATTTTCATATAACTGGTTTGGGAATAACATCCTTGATTTTTTTTAACAATTGGCATTCAAGACTATAGTGCATTGTAAAACAGAAATAACTAATGGTGTAAAGTGTTTTCAACAACCTGACTCAAGTAGAGTTCAGGTTGGAAATACAAACTTTTAATCAGGAGATCAATCTGTAGGGATATGGGGAATTAACTGTGTCCTTTTCTTGATTACTACATTCTGGCAAAGGCCCTTCAGTAGAAGGAATGTAAATGAACAGGACAAGTAGATTAATTACAATGTATGACTTCCAGACACATTATTATTTAATCTTTGCACTTTTTAGTTGGCTTTCATCATCAGTCAACAAAAAAATTTCTTCATCATCATCTGTTTGCTATTTACAAATCTAACTCAGTTATCATCTCAGACTCCAGAACTCCAGGTCTCCCTGTACTCCTTCCTTTTATGCCAACAATCTTTATGGAACATAGGGAAAAAATGGAAAGCTTTGGCTGGTTAACAGGGCATAACCATAGTATTTTCTGTTTCTACACACAACTGAACATCCCACATTATGCCTATTGAGATTTGCATGATGACATCATCAGGGATGATGGCTCTTCTTGTGCAGTATTTCAGCATAATATTCATTGCACTGATGGCTCTAGAATCCCTGTGTAAGAGAGGCATTGTATCCACAGGAAAAGTACTGAAGATGGATTAGAAAAATATATTTTCAAATTTACTATTTATCCTAAGAGGAAAAAAATTGTATTTGTGCCTAAAATGGATTTGCAGTCTTCCACTAGACAGAGACTGTAAGACACATTTTGTTGTCCCAGACAGCACTAAAGAAGAGTAAGGCAGGCATCAGCTTTCCTTTGTCCTCTCTCCTGTGTATGGAATTCTTTAGAAATGTTACTTTGATGTCATTTCAGCACCTGTGATGAGACCGTCTCTTCCACGGAGTGTACGAGAAGTATGTAAAGCACAAGCAGGAACTACAAGACAATGCACTTCATCCAAATAGCTAAAATTCCTTGAAACAATAGATGCACAGACCTCTTGATTCCTTTGTGTATCACATTCAAGCACTGAAGTTCATGAGTGTGGAACAAGGCAAAGTAGATCTATAATGTTAAATTAGTCCCTAATCTTTTTGTTTGAATGTAGTCCATATGCTTCTGTTCTGTGTTTTCTAATGAGCTTACCTTAACAGGAACAAACCATGCTGATTTCTATACAGCAGATTTTTGCCTTTAATCATTGGAAGAAATTCTTACAGTGATCTGGTACAACATGGTGGATTTTTTTGCTGTCTTATTGTGCAAATAAAAGTGTTTTCAGGTGTACAACATTTTATTCAGTGACTCTATATAATCTATTTTTCCTAATTTTTAATTACCTGTATAAAGCAGACAATAAATAAACTCCTATTTATATTTTTCTATGCAAAAGCACTTCATATCAAGAAAAATGAATTATTATTCACTGCATACATTGAAAATGAATGGAAAGCAAACTAAAGTAGTAACTTAATCATCTCAGCCTAACATGGCTCTTTTCTGGTGAACAGGACAATAAAGAAAAAATATTTCAACTTTACTTATACTTCTTCTGAAGTCACTGAAAAACTTTCCAGCAAATGCTTAGTGCGTATGTCCTACTGCTTTCATATTCAGCATCTCACAGAATATACTTAATATGTCAGAAAACTGGACTCAAAATACTAAAAATGGAACTACTTAAGATGAAATTTTGTTGACTATGAAACACTTTGTTTTGAGAGATATAGAGAAAAGCATGAGAGAGGAAATTGTGGGTTCTTTTCCTTCTCAGTTCAACTGCCTCTATACATGACTGAGTACCCCAGGGAGCATTTTTAGCTCACCATATGCAGATTTCTGTACATATTCAGCTAAAGTATCTGTTTCTATTAAGTGAATAGGAGGGGTTTTTTCCCTAAATTGTTCAGTCCTTCCATATGTGGCTCTCAGCACACTCACACACTTTGGAAATGCACTCTGCTATGAATAGTAAATAAATATTCTCTGTGCTTTTCTTACAAGCTGAAGCTGCGGAGGAAAGAATGAGTAGAAATAGTGAAACTCGAAGTTCAATGAAACTGAAATAGTGAAGGGGAAAAAAACGTAATGGCTTTATCCATGAGTAATGTAAAAAAAAAAAGAGTAAAGAGTTTTGTGAGCTTGCTGTTGAAAAGTCTGTCAAGAGCAGATGAAGCTGAGTAGGTCAAGTACAGGTCAGAAACTGTTCAGCTTGCACTGCTTTTAAGTTTTATAGAAGGCAGCTCTCATTTGTCAGAAAGTCAACGGGACAAAACTATCCTCTGTAAGTAGCTTAGGATCAGTCAGTTTTCTTTCAGTATACAGATAGTCTCACAAACAAAAGCAAAGACAAAATTCTCTATTATTGTGAAAAAGGATGGTGTAAGAAAAACAGAGGTGTGGAATGAAAATGTCCTGTTATATGATCTGCAAAACTAGTCATTTTTGTCTTGTACCTAATGCACCCATGCAATGAAAAGTTCCTGAGTTCAGTTAAAAACCTCAGGCGCAAGCAAGCCAATTTCTTCAAGTCAGTCCAGCCAAGACACACAAGAAGTGCCCCACTCTCCTCACTGAAACACAGCCTGTCTCGCCTGTGAACCAGAGGAATTCCGGTTTCTCTCAAAAGTCTTCTGTCTGAGCTTGTAGACCAAGCTGGGGAAGTTAATTAGCACTTCAGCATCAGTAAACTTTGAACGAGAGTCTAAAACAAGACTTAAAATTATTTTTTCCATCTCAGTTGATGCCCATGAAAAAACATTTCTGTAGATCCCTTGGAAGGAATCCTTCATATAAGAGCCAAAGAAAAACCAAAACCCAAAGGGAAAGTGTGAACAAAAATAATAGGATGCAAAATTTTAGACAAAATGGGTTCAGTCATTTTGTGTAAGCACCACATACAACCAACACCATTTCAGAGATTATGGGGTTTTTTTACACCAATAGCATACACAGGCATATGAACTGTTCCAAGGCAACAGGCTTCTCTTGTACAGGCTAATGTAGATATAAATTGGGGCGCTGATAATTAAGTGAGATTAGCAACTCTGGAGAGACTGACTGCCCAGAAACTTCCTGAGGCTGTGAACTCGATGTCTGGGATCTGTGGAACCCCTGTGACCTGGGAGACTGAGGTGGAAATCTTTCTCAACTCTTTCTCTACTACCTGTGCCTTGCACCAAAGTGATTTTAGACTTTTAATGTGATTCATTGGTACCATTGTCCTTTCTTCCTCCACGGTGTCTTCCTGCCCCTTTTAATTCAGAATGTATGAAGAAGTGTGCACGTGCTGCCACACAAGGAAGTCACAAGATTTGCTCAGGTTCCCAGGGCCCTGCATGAGGTGAGTTGCTGCGCTTTCTACAGCACGTGCGACAGAAATATCACCCAGAGAGGCACTGAGAAATGTATCAGTCTGATGTACAGAATGGGAATATTAAGGAACATTTTGTGTAGGAGAAACCATGCCACGCCACAAAAAGCTTGGCAAGCCTGCTGGCTGGTGTGGCAACAGACAGGCAGCTGCAGGTCCACTGGAATCTACAGAATTACAACTGCATTGTTAATTTTAATGAGATTACTCTCAGAATGAAAGTTAAACTTGAAGAGCTTTGGTGACCTTTACTGAGAGCACTGCTTAAGTTAGTAGGTCTACAGCATGCCAACAAAGCTTAAATATGGGTGCTCCACAGTCAGACATACGGACCCTAAGTCCTTTGAGTATTTGCAGAACACTTACTTTGTAAACACAATGTTCTTACAGGCACTTGAGGCTGTGAAGTATCAACAAATATTTATACTGCTGTGGAAAGAGGTCCTTCACACAAGTGTAAGGGGAAGCTTTGGAGTGCAAAGTAAATTAAAAACGAACTCTGTGTGTGTTGTGTTGCTTCTGTGTGCTACACTCTCTTTGCTTTGGCTCCAATCCAGACTGAAATCCCAACACTCCCCAGAAAGGTGGGAAAAAGCTGTCTATGGGACTTACCCTTTTACCTCTTGGACTACAGCTGAATATAAAACAGGAATGTTTTTCCATTTTTTAGTGGAAAACTGTTTTGCAAACAAAGTCATATAAATAAACAACTCTGTTTGCTGTTCGGGGAAGAGAATTATGAAGAATGGCTCCTTGCCACCTGGGTGGGAATCCCATTAGCTGCAACGATTCACCGCATATGGTGAAAATGGTAATTTCACACAGTGCCTGTTATTGATCCATAATTATCCACCAAAATACAATGCAGAGGAGGGTTGCACTTAGTGTGCAAAGAAAGGAACGCATGATCCAAAACCACTCAAACAACACTGAGTAGCTGCACCTCCCAGGAAATCAGCTACAATTAAAACAAACAAAACAAAACAAAACAATAAAGCAAACCAGCATCCCCACCTCAAGAAAATTAAAATCAAAATCAAAACAAGGGGAGGCTGGTGGTTTCTGAAACACTGTCATGGTGCTCTGCAGACTGGACAACATGTGCAAGACATGGACACAACACACTGGCTAGACAGGCTCTCTGTGCTGCAGTCTCCATGAGATGGTGAACCATGACAAAGTCACGTCACAATTCCTTTGAGAGCTGTGTTTTTCCCTGCAGTGTACAGCCCACTAAGACAAAACAACAGAAATATAATCCTCATGAGTCTCTGAGGCAATATAGGCAAATAAATAAGTCTTGCTTTTCAGAATTTTCATTTTTCAACCCCAAGAAACAAATTTTTTTACAGAAAGCAGAGGCTTTTTAATGAAAAACCACGTTTCATCCACAATCCAGCTTTTTGTCAACAGAGTTAATATGAAAAATCTCTCTGGCTGATGAATTTCAGGCCCATTTTCTTAAGAGCCCAGATCCAGTCATGGTATAAATCATCACAGTCCTATTGAACTCATCACTGTGTTTACACCAGCTCTGGCCTTACATCGATTATAACTGAGTAGACATGATCATCAGTTTTAATTCTCTGTGATACAAGAGTGATTTCTGCTGCTGAAGTACAGCTCTTTAGCAATAGTTCATTTTATAGGAGTTTTCAAAAAAAGGATGAAAGGACTAAAATGCCAGCTTAAGATGAGTATTTCTTAATTTTATCAACAAACTTCTGAAATCCCAAAGTGTTTCTTCTTCAGGTGCTTTCAAGGGAGGAGGAAAAGAAAGAGCAAATTGAAAGGAAATAATAAAACCACCTCAGAGAGTGCAGCCTGAGGCTGTAATTCTGCTTTCAAGAAGAGACATTAAAAAGAAACCTCAGAAAAGCCTTCAAATATCAGGTAAAAGAGTATAAAAGTCATTCATGCTGTGTTTGATGTGGTGCCCTGACATGGATCTTGGAATTGGTTTTATCAGCTGCAGTGGAATTGAGATGAAGGAGATGATTCACACACCCTCCCCATCCCAGGCTGGAGAGCATCAGCACAGGGCAACCCACAGTCAATAGCTGATCTGCTATCGACAGGGGAGAAGCCTGGTTAAGAGCCTCTGGCTTGTGCAGTTTTGCAGCTCTCATAGAGTGCCCATAAACATATGTATCTTTGGAAAACTATCATGTGTTTTCAACTTCCTGAAGAATTCTTGTAAAATATAACTGAACCGCATTACCCTTTGTCCTGTGCTTTTATTCCACTAATGGACAAATTGGGAGGAGGCTGAGAACAAATGTGCTATTAATTACCCAGATGGCTTTTTAATAGAACCTTGGATGATTGCGCAGCCACTAAACATTGTCCAGAAATTTCTTAATAATGCTGGTGAAGGAAGCATTCCTTGGGAGAGAATAAAGATGCCATTGACCGGGAGGCTAAGTTATGTCAGGTTAGTTTAAGAGATAGCGGACAAAGGGTGTGTATTGTATGGAAGGAATGACAGGCTGTATCCTAGCTGTCCGGCTCCTCCAGCAATGACAGATTTTCTAATTCACTGCAGATTCTCATAAAAGTGGGTGGTCAGTTCTGGTGAACCAAACAGTGGACCTATTGATAGTGGGTGGGAAAGATGTAATTTCGAATTAACCTGGGTTGATTTAATACAGCAGAGAGTCTTAGTATCAGCATAAAATTAGGATTAATATATTAAATGTTAGGTCAGAATGTTAAATCCCATTGTTGAAAGACCTACATGCAGTCAGTCAAGGCTCAGTATGAGAATTTCTGTCAATCAGGGCTACAGGCTGGAGCGTGCCACGCTTCCATGGCTGAAGCGATGCACATAGAAATCAGAAACTGAAGATATTTTCCTGTTTTTCTGCAAACAGTAACTTTAAAAATTCACATTTTTAATTTGTCTATGTCCATATTAGTCTTCCCTTCACCTGATATCATAATGGATAAGAAAATAACCAGCTCAGGCTTGTCCCAGCATTCAGGGAATGATCTCATATAAAAAAGAGCAGTTCATCGTGTTTGCTGTCCACTTCTGCATTCACTTTCACAGAAGATTTTTGATACGCCGAAAGTTGTATGGAAAATTATTCTATCCAGTATCATTATAGTTCCTGAGGCAATAAGAATTGAACTCAGGAGGAAATGAACTGATCTGGCTTGGAGTTTTTCCTGCCAGTAATGTATTAAAAAAAACAAAACAAACAGCCCTAACAACAAAACCCCAACCTAACAGTTGGGTGAATTATGATAACTGCAATGAGGAACTTGTAACATTAAACAAACCAGAGTTGGTACTGGCAAACAAAATACAATGAGTGAATTATCTGGGGTTGAGAATAAAACAGAAGCTAGTAAGATCACAGGTAAGACAAGCATTATATAAAAACAGGTTATCTGTGAGCATTTAGTAATGTTTGCTTTTCTGCTTCAAAAATTAGGATTAGTGGGAACTCCACCCATGTGTATTTTAAAAAGACATGATAAGAAGTCAGAGAAATTTCTTTCAGCAGCAGTCCCACTCCTTTGGGCCAGCTGGCAGTCCCTGAGCTCTCAGCACATTTCAGAGACCACCAAGGGAAGGTTAGAGACCAACAACTGCAAATCCAGCATGCTGAAGTCAATCTACCATTGCAAAAGGCTGCATTCTCTAAGCTAGTCAAGGTCCTGCGATTGCTCTTCCACTTGAACATTTGACAGCTTGGGTTGCTTCTGACTTGACTACACCATCTTCTTCTTACCCCTATTAATTTTACAGTCTCCTGAATGTTGGCCTTCCTATGCTTATGTTTGTGGGCAATGATTTCATGATCTTGTTCTAAGGAAAAAATTTCTTATTCACATAATTTTGTTATGGGAAACTAGAAGTGAAAAAAGTTACCAATCCAGACAGGGAAAATGGCAGGGTTTTATAAGGCCATCCTGTGTAGGAATCATTAGTGGTTACAATAACTGGCCCATAACTAGGGTCAAAATTGTGGTTTAATTTTCACATATTTTAACCTTTATAAATGCTTTTCCCACTATTTTAATTTATTTGTCATTAAGTCTTTTTGCTTCATTTAGGTATGTCGCTTTCAGCACCTTTCAATTGACTCAGTTCTTAGCCAGGTTTAATAGTGTAAGTTAAGGTGTCACTTGGAAAAATAGATTTATGCTTTTTTCCTTTCTTTCTTTCTTTCTTCCTCCTTTATTTCCTTTATAATGTAGTGAGCCCATCTAGTACAGTCTTTACAGGTCAGGAAAAAATCTCCTAAATTTTGTGACCATAGCAGAAAAGCTATTATTTCTTTTGCATTTAACAAGCTGATGTATCCCCATGTGCTTGCTGCATTTTCAAAGATTTGTGACCTTCGGTCTCAGATTTTAGCAGTGCCACTACAGCAATTGTCTGAAACAAAAAAACTCACCCGTTGAAACTAAAGATTATTTTACTACCAATAATCCTTGTTTTTCTAGAGTACATGAAGTGCAGGCTACACTTTTACTCAAGGAACTGTCATTGAATAAAAATATTTAATGCACTTTTACTTGTACTGCTTGTGCCCATCCTGGTTTGTTACACTATTACAAAAATTATTGCAACACACCTTTACTGTCCATTGAGTTACAGCCCTTTTGCATCTGTTCCACTCACCACTAAAACTGTTTTGATGTCAAAATAGACTGTGCTATCCTGGTCCAATATGAACAGCATTTTCCTATACATCTACAGTAGGCTGTATTACACCCATCTCTGGGCACGGAGTAGCACCTTCTCCAAAGAAGAGACTTCCTACCACTGCTCAATGAAGAATCTCAGACTCAATGAAAAATGGATCTCTAAGGAATGTGCTTATGCAGGTTCCCAGGTGAGTTCTCAAAATCAGTAAATCCCCATTTGCTTATTGGGAAAATGGCAAAATTCAGTAATTTTACATAGATTAGACATCTAAGCTAAAATTACTATAGTGTTGAGGAACAGGACAGGGAAATCATGGCTAATTCCAGTCAAATCCCATATTTTTAGGCAAGCTGTAGGATCGTCCTTTAACTTTTGGAAATAGATCCAATGTCATTACCAGCTGACCCAGCAGTGGGGATTTCACAGGAGTCTCTGTAGTTCCAGCAAAGCCAGATGCAAAGGCTGTGCATGTGAAATGTTTCACCTGACAGTCACAAAGGTGAGCCCATGGGCATCTGCACTGCCCTTCCCAAGATGATGTGTCAAGGTCAGAACTGTGGAAAAGAGTCTCCACTCTGCTGGATTTTATAGGTTTCATTCTGATTCCCCACAATATTTTGCCATCATTTTTTCCATTTAATACCAGTGGGATAAATGGAGAAGAACAATCAGTCCACACTGCACTGTCGGTGCACTTATTAGAGAAACAGGAAGCTCTTTGGTTTCCAAACTCTCTCAAAGACTGCAACAAACAGTCTGTCAAATGGTGAATGCTTTGTTCAGTATTTAGAGTATGTAGAGACTATTTAAGATTTAGGCAATTTTACAGATTTTGCCTTAAGTCTCTTAGTGAGCCCAAAGTAAACCTTATGAAAAATTCCTCCATGAAGAAAAAAAAAAGATAGGAAAGAAAATAAGAATTGAAAAGCATGAAATAGTTTCCACAAATATATATATTGTTCTCAGTCCTTAAGTGTTAGCTTTGAGTAGAACTACCTCTCAAAAAAGGTACTAGCACAGAAATGGTGACTTAAGTACAATGAAGCATAGAGGAAAATATCTGCAGAGAGTGAGTTTGTCTTGCAAAGACAACATTGCTACTAATGTACAAAACAAAATGTGATCCATGGGGTCAAGACAGAAGTTGCATTAGCTCTAAACAGCCTGGCAGTGTAACAAGCTAAGCTTGCTTTCTGCCAAGGAATACCTGGCCAATACAGTCTAATATCCTTTCTTGTTTTCTTTCGGACATATTTTTGTAATTGCTTGTCCTCAGGTACAAAGATGCTTACAGGAAGTCATTAATCTTTCATGAGACTATTCTACCATTTCTTAATTCAGAACAATAAAAGCTTGGAAAGGCATGCATTCTCATGTCACTGTCTACTTCAAGGGAAAGGAAGTTTTAATGGAAGACAAATCTGATCAAATGATAGCAAGAGATAATGAAATAACTGTGTTAAAAAGAGTAGTGTAACAGAGCAAAAGAAAAAGCTCTTGAACTTCACTCTTTTTTCCTCTGGTACAAGACCAAATGGGCTTCACAAAATATTACAACAGAAAAAGATGTGATCAACTCAGGGTTTTTCATTCTCCTTTTCCTCACACACCCTCCCCCCACTTTTCCTCCAGATACGAGAGATAAAAACACTTCTTGTTTGCTATCTGAAGCAGGTGTGGTTGAGCTAAATGTAGAGAAGATGTCCAGCTGGAGGGACCCATCAGCCAGCTGCCCAGTGCAGCCTGCTTAGATAAATACCACCTGTTTCTAAAGAGCAGGGGGAGAGAGGGGAAGGAAAGTAAAACAGACCTAATGGTCACAGAGCTGAAACCTGCTGATCCTCTCGTTATTGTGTAGGTGCTTTTCTAGCTGGTTAGTCCCCAAATTCAACATAGAACTCACAGAAATGACTATATGCAATGTGCTTAATTTGAGTCTGGACTATGATGAGACAGTTTCAGACAATCAAGGGGAATAATTCAACTGATGCTCATAACACACACATGCAGAATGACAAACACCATCCAGGAGGAACAGAAGAGGATCCACAAAACACAGAGTTTTACAGGTGCTTTCTAAATCAAGGCCACGTTGAAGGAAAGTTTAGCTAATAATATTGAAATCATGAGAACACTGAGATTATTTACATTCCTCTTGTGCTAAAAATGTAGATTCTACTTCACTGTGTATCAGTAACAAAACACAAAAAGTTGCCATCCCTAAAAATAACAGCTTGCTTTTCTAAATCAGTCTGTACAAAATGTCCTGTTCTTTTATTTAGAGCATCTTACAGATGCGGTAATCTCTTGAACATTATTTGATCTGAAAGCAATTATTAAGCAGTGATTACAACACATCTGTACTGCTTATAGGCGTATATGATTCATTTGACTAAGACAGACTGTTTCCTAACACTGTGAGACATTTCTCTTTCTGCTCAAATAGCCCCGAGGCAAACAACTTTTTTTTTTCTTAGCAGCAGTGAAGCCCTGTGAATGTTCACAATCACTAGATTGTGCTCACAAAGCTAGTTTGAATAGGACTGGAGAGGAATAATTACCCTTTTGAAATGTCTTTGTCCCTTTTGTTACCAATATTGTAGATGAAATTAGCCCGAACTTAGGAGAGCAGCGTGGGCCTGTGCTTAGCATTAACCTGAGCCTGAAAATGTGAACCCTCTTCCACGCCTGCTGCTCTGCATGGCCTGTGTGACCTTCAGTAATTCATTTGCTCTTTTTCTGCCTCAGTTCCCCACGTATGAAATAGATATCCAGCTATAGCAAAGGGAACTTCATTCATAGTCTGGATCTCATCTTAGAAAACTGACAGAAAATAAATGAGAACAAATACGAAGTCCAAGGGTTTGAAGGTTCAAAAGGAAAGTATAGATTTTGCAGGACCATGGTTTCAACTGCACTTCCTCAACTATTTGTAACACAGAGGTTTCACAGAAGTGGTTGACATTTTTTTACATGTATTGTTTAGATAGTGAGCATACATAAACAAAAGGTTTTGTGTGTAACAACAGCTATATATCTAGGGTGTAATTTATTTAAAGTAAATGTCTTTATACTTTATTTAGTAAATTTTGCAACAGCCAATTTTTTGAAAATTTATCTTTTTACACTCTTTCAACTTTTACCTTCTGTGGAGAGTTAAAACCCATCTCCAGCTTTGCCTGTGTAAGATGCAAATGTTCTGCATCTGTGCAAGATGCTTTTGGGCACATTCCTGGGAGGTGTCACCTATAGCTTTCTGTGCTCAGTCAGCATCAGAAAATCATGGAATGAGAGGTGCCAGAGGAGAGTGAGCACAGTTTTTGTAAAGGAATGTCATGGATCAAAAAAACTATTACAGCATTTCAAATGACTGCCCTAACATTAGCATAAGCAAGAGTAATGGAAGCAGAAATTAGTACTAAAAAATAATTTTCACAGCAAAGAAGGTCACCAGAGATGTTCCCAGGGCTCTGTTCAAAGACAGGTGTCAGTGTCACTCCTAGACAGTGAGGAGGAAGAGGGGAGGCAAGGTCTTCTCGCCATCCTACAAGGTGATCAACAGTTTGCCCACGTCTTTCCCCTTCTCAGACAGGATATTGTAGAAGGGAAGAAGATTCAGAGAAAAGCAACAAAGGCACTCAAAGGAAGAGGAGAGCTCCCAGGCAGGAATCAGAAAGGACTTTTCTGCCTGGAAAAGGCATCTGAGGCAGACTATAATCAAGGTCTGCAAAACAAAGAGTGGCAGAACACAGATACAGATCAACTGCTCCTTGTCTCTTCCTAACCACAGTCTAAAAGGCATCTAATGAAATTAGTAGGTGGCAACTTTAAAGCAGACAAGAGGTTTATAGGTGTACACACAAAATAGAGAGCTAAACTTTGGAAGTTCCTCCTACCACAGGGAGTGAAAGGTAAGACTTTGCTCAGGATTTAAGTGAAGCCTTTGGACTCCAGGGTCTCTTGCACAAATCTCACGGAATATTTGTAACAGTTTCTTGGTTTTCTTTTCCCTTTCTGCAAGGTTTTATGTAATTACATTAAATTATGCTTTATTAGCTGCACTGCTGAGCCATGCCAGTTTGGTAGCATAGTGTAGTACCTTTTCCTCCACCTCAAAAATGGAGTTAATGGGGAAGATCTTGATTCTGCTAATTATTAACAATAATAATATTGAATGACATGTAATTTCTGAATATGAAAGACCCATAAATTCTTTCTGCATTGCAACTACCTTGACCTGCTAGACTGTCCATGTCAGCTGTTTTTAAAAAATGAGCTATTCCTTTCCCCCTGTCACTGTAAGAAAATGTTCTGTAGGACACATTTGTAAGTGACACTATTATGTTTTCATTTCTCTGTGAGGAGAGTGATCCATTTCCCATTATTGATTATATGTATATATATATATATATATGTGTGTGTGTGTGTGTATTTATATATGCAGAAAAACTACAGCTTTTACTATCCTAACTCTCTTTAAAGTCATTGACTTAACCTCTAATATTGACTGTATGAAAGTTAGTGACCAAGATTCTAGTCTAATTCTTAACATCCAAATAAATAATGCACTTCAACTGGAATAGTGCGTTTTCCTTTCTGTTTTACTTGTGGCATGGCATAAAGGGAATTCTTTATACACTAATAGTGGCTTCATCTTTCTGCATTGCAAAAAAAAATATTTCCTAGAACTATGGCCCAATAGTCTGAGGCCTTCTTGCATGTCACTTTATCTATGTAATCTGACCATGTACTTCAGTTAATGTCTGTCCCATTTCTGTGACCCACTTACTTTACTAATGTTTGTAAAATAATGACTTTAGGTAACAATCAGCAGCAGTTGCATATAAATGACTTTAAAAAAAAAAAGAAAACCCTATAGAAGTTTACTATTGGTTTATTTTATTCCTAAGGGCCAAGGGCTAGATGTTGTGATACCATATATGCTGAAGGAATTTGTTTTGTATTTGAGAGATCTTTAAATTACATCCTTTGTTTTGCCCTTTAAAATACAGGCTTTGTTTTAATACACACAAAAAATAAATAGATCAAAAAATGCACAAAAAAGTTTATTTTATTTTATTACAGAAATGTTAAAGATCTACTATACTGCTATGCTGCTTTCCAATTACTGTCATTCTGATATTTTTATTGTTTTTATTCACTTTTCCATGTGGGATCCTTGGTTCCTTTTAACCATGCGTGCCCAGAAAAAAAAGCCCCAAACTCTGAACACATGATTGACTTTCTTGACCATCTCCACTGTAGTCCAGTTGTTGTCTGTGTCTCAGTCAGCTCTGGGTCTGGCCAGTATCTTACAGGTTAAATAGAAATAAAAACAATGGTAAATAATGCAGAAAAAAATATTAATATTATTCTTATTGTTGCGGTTGTTGTTGTTGTTATTGTTGTTGTTGTTGTTATTACTGTCACTATTAATATTAAAATATTCCAATTCATTCTCTTAAAGGGAAAATAACTTGGTCTGGTTTATTATTTTTACATACGCCAGAGAATCTTATAAAATACTGGCTCACTGAGACATAGTGGCTGATTTCACAACATGGTGTGTTCCAACTTCTGCACTTGAAGTGTACATATGACATCAGAATTAAACCTTTCCAGTTCAGAGACAGCTTATGACACAAGTAAAATGGGTTGGGTTTTCTGTTCCTTAAGGTACCACTCCTCAGTACAAGAAAGATATGGACTTAGTGGAGAAAGTCCAATACAAGGCCACAAAAATGATGAAGAGGCTGGAGTATTTCTCCTACAAGGAGACAGAGAGATGGGACTGTTCAGCGTGGAGAAGAGAAAGGCTCAGGGAATCTCACTGATGTACGTAAATACCTGAAGGGAGGGTGCAAAGAGGACTCTTTGCAGTCCAGTGATAGAACCGGAGGCAATGGGCACAAACCAAAATCCCTCTCACCTTCAGGAAACGCGTTTTCAGAGTGAGGATGACTGAGCACTGGCACAGGTTGCCCAAGGAGATTGTGGAGTCTCCATCCTTAGAGATATTCAAAAGCCTTCTGAACACGGTGCTGGGCAACTGGCTCTAGGTGGCTCTGATTGAGCAGGGGGTTGGACCAGGTGACCTCCCTTTCCACATCAGCCATACTGTGATTCTGTAAAAGTTCACAGAATTACAGACCTCTGTAAGGATTTTCATCAATTCTTCCCTTATTATGTAGTAAATTAATAGTTTTCCCTTGAATTTATAGATTGGAAAACAGTGATATATAATGATAAAATACCAGCCCACCTGCATCAAAGTCAGGAATGGCATCCATCCCCTCCGAGTCCAAGGACAATGCCTTGTCCATCAGGTCAAACTGGTGTGAACACCAGCCAGGGCAATGGAGGCTGGTGCTTGCCAACCGTGCATATCAATAGCATGGATGATGAAAAAAGCCTCAGCCTAACAAGAGATGAAGCTCAGTCTAAGAAGAGCTGATCTGTTTTCAAAGAGGATATTGTGTTCCCTATGTGTTCAAAGAATGCCTGTGCTGATATTTTTGCACTGTAAAGCCACAAGAGCACGAGTGAAAATAGTTTTTCATTTTAATAAAATAGGTTTTCATTTTAATGTCCTGTCATTTAAATGTCCCATTCCATTCCTATGGGTTCTACCAAATTAGGACAAAAGACCACAAAGTAAAGAAATGGAACAGAAATGTGTGTTAATCACAGTAAGCTAAATGTATTGATAAAGCAAAACTTGAAATACCCTAAGGTTGGAATTTGTTTTGCTGTTGTTCAGGTAAATTACTTTCTGAAACAAAGCAGTAGTTAATTATAAACACGTAGAAGTCTGTGACAGATGGCAATACCATGTAGCAGAAAAAATGTAAATTATTAGAAAGTCCATTAAGTTATTTGCTTCAATGCTTCTCAAGAAAATAATGTGACACTTGTGATCCATTCATTGTCAAGTTCTTTGTGCTTGGTTTACATCTTTTCATTGCTGACTTCCTGCGAAAGCTGTGTTACTAACTGGCGTGTCAGTCCCTACATTTGGTACGTGTCACAAAGCTGGACTATTTGTTCTGATTTTTCTTTGTAAATTTAGCCTGTTTTCGTAGAAAACCATTTCTGGATTGACACTGGCTTTCTCTGAAGAGATCTTTCTGGTTTCTGAATGGTTTCAAATATAATTGAGACCCCCAAACCCAGTCTTCTCACCAGCCCCCTACCAAAAATACATTTTTGATAAGAACTTCTAGACAAATGAGCCATAATTCCAGGCTGATAATTCTGCACTATAATCACTGAAAAAAATCTGTGCATGCATCCAGCTGCCTGATCCTAGCAGATTGCTCCCATCTGACATGGAAATTGTGCCTATTTTACAAGAAGGGGCAGATGGGACCATGGCCAGACATACCTGGTGCAGTTTAGATTTAACTAGTTTGGGTAACCTGGAAGCCAAGTCCAAGAGAATTGTGCTGCTGTGAGATGTATGGTCTCCCCTTAAGGAAAGGATCTGAATTTCTGCATCTGTGTTTCTGTTGGTGGTGGATTGGTTTGATCAAAAGTGGTTGATCAGAAAGTCCTCTGTGCTACATATCTGACCACAAAGTGTTCAGAGTTCCTTTACAAATACTATGGTAAGAAGAAGAGGTAACGCTAATTCATGGGAGGCCTAGTTCAGGCCTGTTTCTGGATTTAAGTGGTCAGGGTAATGTCTGATTGTATGTCTTGCAGTCAGTACCTGATTTCTGCAGAGAAGAAGCAGTAAGTTCTTGTTTAGCCAATATGTTCTTTTTAAATCACCGTAGCAATTGAAGTCTTTCACCAAGGAGAAAACAGGCAACAAATTGTCCCATTCTTTTTCCTGGTCCTTGTGGTAAAGTGAGTTGCCTGATCTTTAGCAGAGATGTTGCTGGAGTATATCACAGTGTGGAAAAGTGAAATGTGTCTAGCACAAGGCAGGGTAATCCATTCCAGACTCATGTGTAATGCAGGGGAAACAGGTGCAAACAATTGAGCTCGCTGTCAGTAAGCCATGGTGATCGCTTTTGATATCTTAATCGTTAGTTGATCCATGTGCAACATTGGCAACATCACTGTCATAGCCGACTGCCTTCAGCACATCTGTAAACCTTTTCTGGGTGCTTCTTGATGTGTGTGTGAGTCCACGAAGTCCTGACATCATGAGAAACTAAATTGGGCATGATTGCTGTCATTTCCGTTTTCCTGCTAGAAAACCAGAGTTGACAAATGTCAATAACTGCTAATAGCTCACTACTGTTTGTCAGATGCCACACAGGACAGGTGTGAAGAGAAAGCACTGTGTTTCTCTGAGCACCACTCAGCAACCAAGTCATTTGTGAGATGGCTATCTAATTGTTTTTGCAGATAAAGAAATTGCTGTTTCTTCACTCCATGACCCCCCGGTAAACATTCAGCATTAAACATGTTCCCACTGTATCTACTGACCTCCAGAAAACCGCACTGCAGATTTGCTTACAGGTAATAACAATAGTTTGAAAATAAGTTTAGCCCATAGAATAGCTTTATGTGTAATGCCATCAGCCAACAAATTAGCCACTTCCTCTCTATTTTCCTGCAGAAAACATTAACACAATTATATGCACCTAATTTATGATCTTCCCACAAAGCATGACACTGAAACTAATGGCACAGGCTGCTGTGGTGGATGTTTCTGTTTCTACCTCCATGAGGTTATGCCAGCTTGAGGACAGAAGGCTTTTACAGAGTTCAATAAGATCTGTGTATTCTGCCTATTTTAAATTTCAATTTCATTTTGAAACAATAAAATGGGGTTTGTATATCTACAAGGGGACTTTTAATATGTTGTTTGTGTTCACAGAAGGTTTTCAAGTGAAAATTGTGTTGTCTCAGAAGGAAGGCTTGTTCATGCAAAAATATAGTCAACGCTCTATATGTTTCATTAGTTTCATCAAGAGTTGTTTTGGATCTCTATTTTACATTATCAGAGTGAATATTTTGCCTGGCTATGAGATACATTTCAGTCACCATTGAGTCAATTAATTCTTAAATGATTTTGAAGCATTTTTTGAGAATAATACCACTTCAGGTCTGACACGCAATCTTTTATTTCATACTATTATATGACTGCAATATGTTTAGCCAAGCTTCTCCTACATTCCCTGCATATTTCTTCTTACACACTTATTAATTTCCCCAAGAAACCAGACTAAAGTAGTTTCTTGAAGCTTTTGATTTTCACCACTATTTGATCCTCTATGACTCACTGATTTACCTGAGGTAGGTATCTTGCCTAGGTAGGGGTACCTGCCTAGGTATCCCTGGCACCTATCTTCTAAAAAACACCACAGTGAAAGGTTCCATGAAGATCTTGTATTTTCTGCCAGGAAATCCTTCCAGAAGACTGGGCTTTCATAAGATGCCTAGAGAGTTTCTGTGTCCTGGACAAAGTAAAACAAAGTTATGGCAAATATGGTTTGTAGATCAGATTCAAAAGTAAAATTTCCTTCTCTATCTATTCACCAACAAAAGAAGTAGATGGGCAGGTAAAATCTATAATGGTTTTCCCCTGTCATCAAAAGTAACCAGAAAATGCAGAAAAATGATCCAGTCCAACTCCTTCTTAAAAGTGGCAAAATCAAAAAAGGATTCATTTCACGTTGGCAGGCCTTTATTCATCTCAATACCCACTGCATCCTCATTTCAAAGGTGTCATGCAAGCTGGTTCTGTTTATGATTACATAAGATATTTAATTTCAGTTCTTTCAGGACCAGTGTACACTGATGATAACGAACACATGTGCTTCACTTAGGAATTAATAACAGAAAAAAATTAATTCTAATAATGAAGGTGAGAAAGAGCCAGTGTGTGTTGGTGCCTCACCTTCTCTGTCCGTGTAATACCACAGCAAAGAATGACCAAAATTCCTATGGCCATACACAATTTATCTATTGACTTCTCCATACTGTTACATCAGTTTTGGGGAGGAGCAGCCAGACTTTATGGAAGAAGATCCAACACAGTACTGGTGTTCTTCTTGTAGAGTTGGAAATCAGAGCTGAATGGGACTATAAGCCATGACTTAGTCTGCCCTCTTTCTCCTGCTCAAAGGAGGATCATCTAAACAGGGCTTGAGCCATGTTTTCTAGATTGTCCTAAAACCTTCCCATAAGGAAAATGTCTCTCATTTCTTTTCCTGATAGAGAATGATTAGAAAGAGATTTACCTCATGACAGCACTCAGATTCAAATAGAGAGTTAATTATAACTCCTCATTAGATTGTATCTCTTCCCAACTTATAAAACTAGATGGGATACCTTTGAGTTTTAGAATTGATAACCCTTAGAATTTTAGGTTGCAAGAGATGGGTATTTAAGTTTCCGTATGTGTTATAAGACACTTACTTTTATACATATGTACATGTAGACATAATATATATATTAATTTAATATATATATGTGTGTTTACAGGTATGTATGATCAAATTTATGTACATGTGATCAGAAGTAGCATCCAATGCCTTTCTAAAGTCACTCTCCCTGTAAATACCTATAGTTAGTGTTTCTACTTCCCATCTTACCTTAAATATAACTTCTTAGGACTGAGGATATATGTAATGTTTATGATTGTTAAGTAACTAGGTCTTTTCATATGCCAAAACCAAGCAAGTCATATCTCTAGGATAACGAATTGCAGCACCTTCTTTCATGCAGATTTCATTATCAACCAAATGTGAAAGTGTTACAGGAGAGCACGGATGCACCCTCATTAATACCTACAATGATCAGATTATCTCAATAATGAATTAAATGTTACTATTTTCCTTCAAAAATATGCTCTTCCATTTCTAGTTTTTCCTACTTTCTATTCAGGAATTTTTCAGAGATCCTCTGTCTTAACTAGGAATCTGCAAAGTGACCTCTGTGGTCCCAGGAAACTCACAGCTTACAGTTTGAATGCAAAGCATTAACTCTGGTTTTGTTTGACAGGTTTTCAAAGGCAAAAATCTCGACACACTCTCTTTTTGCAAGTTACATGTTTTTATGTACTGCTATTTTTTCCCATTGGAAAGATTTAACTCCTAGTGGTAACCCTTTGGAGCACCTGGCTCAGGAGAGTAAAAGAAAGGAAAGCTTGATTTATAGAGGATGCCAGTGATTTTCATCTCACTGTGAAACTTGGCTCTGTCCATCTGATGCCTTTTAAAGCACAACCATGTGTGAAAAATAATGAATCTTTATAACTTCCTTTACCTTTTAAAACAAAAAGGTAATGTATTTCTTTCAAAAGCTGATTTCTTTTCTTAGTCTTATATTTCCTTTCAAAATATATTACTTTATGTGGTATGGATCATTTAGGATGGATGTTGAGAGGTAATCCAGTAGTACATCTTTTGTGGGTCTATAATATCATAATTAAATACTAAAGCATTACAAAAACATATCTGGACAGTATGACTGACCTTTGAAAGAAAAGCCTTGTAAGACCAGAAAGAACTTATGTAATTATATGCAAAATTATGACCACATAGTCAAGCCCAGCTGTTCGCAGTGACATAATGCCACGTGTGTATTCCACCTATCCGGTCACATCCGTCCTCTCCGAGCCGTGCTGCAGTTTGCACCTCATCACATCTGCACTTTAGATCACCCACAGCCCCCTAGTCTGCGTCTGCCGGTAGCCCACTGGCTCTCACCGGTGTGGAAATGATTCAGGAGGAGCCCAGAGCTGGCACCAGAGCTGAGGGAGCCCCAGCCTGCTGCTGGATAGGGGATTTCTCCCAAGTGTGTGGCCAGCCGAGTGTTCCTGGAGCCTCTGCTCTCTGCCAGCCCAGGGGCTGCTGGGGCAGGGCAGGAGAGAATTTGCATTCTGCAGACAGGCAGGTGCAAAGTTCTGTTTGCTCCTATTTTGGCTGAAAATGTGTGGCAGAGCCTATGAAGAGACTGCCAGCACAACGTGTGTGACCATTAAGAGCCTGGTATAGAGGGAGCCAGCACAGGCTGCATTGCACTACTCTGATGCTGTGGAGAGGCTGGGAGCATTGCAGACTTGAGGATCCACAGTCAGATCTACAAATCTGACAAGTAAGTTTTTGGTTTGGCTGCCAGTTTTATCAGAAAAACCCAATAATTCAAATTTACAGAGTAAAGTTTTTTTGGCGCATTCAGCTACATGCACCAGTAATGAGACATAATGTCTGTATTAGAAGTTGAGATGAAAAGGTATAAATGATAGATCAGATGTCTTCAACATAGATTAAAATGCTTAGTCTGAAAAAGAGGCAATCAAGGCAGTAAAACGGCAATCTGCAAAATCTTGTGTGATATGAAATTGAATGGGAAGCAAATGTTTGCTGTTACACATTGTATTAAAATTCCGTGGCATCAATTAAAAATATCTGGAATTATACTCAAAATGAAAAAAAGAAGCTTAGCCCTATCCCTAGTAAATCCCTAGAATGTAATGGATGCTGAGAGGTTACAGGGGTTTAAGCACTGACTGTACAACTCACAAGAAAAGGCTCCATTGAGGGGGATCAGAAAACCAGATAGTTTGTCTAAGTGAGTAAGACCCTGAGCTGCAAACAGGCACTGAACTATCTATTTTCTCTATTCTCTTATATCTCTGTAAGCATCTGCTATTAGATGCTTCTGAAAACAGAATAGTGGACTAAATTAGCCTCTGATCTCATTGATATCTATATATTGATATATATTCTTAATTGCACTGTAGGGAAAATGGGGCGGATCAAGTAGTTTAGCGGTTAGGTGGCATTTCCACCATTCCACAGTGACATCTGGCATGTACTCGAAACAACAAAAGATTTTTCAACATAACCAAATGTGGAGAAATTAATTTCCAATTCTCTTTCAGTCAATCCAATCCTTTACCCAACTTCTTGACCACAGCCTTAGCATTTGGCCTAGGTATATAAAGAACTTCCTCTCTACTTTATCAGCTTGCTCAACCAGGATCACCACAACTCTCCAGAAACCTCTGTGTAGACAGAAAATGCCAAATACTTCAAAATTAAGGAAGCTCCACTGTTGAACCAATAGAAAGGCTCTTGAAAATTTATCTTCAGGCCAGGCTACCACAGTCAGCTAGGCTTCTGCAAGCACATAAGGAATGAGAAATCATCCAAAACCTGCAAAAAGGTTGTCCTTGACTGCTATGGCCAGACTAGCCTTCACATCTGTAGCTCACATTGAGGAGACTCTGGAAAGAATTGTTCTGGAAGAAGCTGGATAAATCATGTTTTAAATTATTTTTGTGGGAAGGGAGCCCTTTAGTCTATTAACAAATGGCTTGCAAACTGACCTTGTATTCTATTTATGTATTAACTGAATAGTTTAATGCATTTCAGCTTTTTGTGAGTTGTTCCAAAACAGTCTGTCAATGGTTACATGAGTCATAGGTCATTGTTTCTGAGAGCCGATTGGATGACTGTAGATTTTAATAAGAAGACAAAATGTGAAAAATAGCACCCAGAGAATAAAGCACTTAAAAAGGTCTGTGCCAAAAGATTAATCAATTATGGTGAACTGCTTTAGTTTTGAGAGTTACAGACTTTTATGCTGTCTGAGCACTCAAAACACATGGGTGACATGACCTGCAAATAACAGTTACTGGATTCACCACTTCAGCTTGGACTCTTTCATACTCTACAGCCACATCCATTTTATGTGATTTGGGTCAACACATAAAGCGTGTTTCTTACAAAACAAATTTTCATTTGCTCTAAACTGTTAAAGGCAGACAGTGAATGCGTGGCCTTGACCGCAGTTGATCCAAGCTGTTTCTTCTTGCTTCTCATTCAATGAAGAGCAGCTGCACAAGCAGACTAAGTTTAAGAAACACAGAAGTCCTGTTGCAGAACCGCACTCCTGCATCTGCTGCCATGCCTCGGGTTTCCCTCTGACGAGCCCCAGAGGTACTCACACACCACACAACAGGTGACTCGGCTCAGGAATCTCCCTCCCAGGGCCTGCTTTATGAAACCAGTGCAAACCAAACTACTCCTTTTCATCCCAGCAGGGACAAAATAGCTCTTCAGGAGCCTCATCTCCTTTGCATTACCACATTGAGCTTGTTGTTGCCATACTTTCCCCATCCTTGCCAGCTTTGGTGCTTCCTGCCCTTGATACGGGATATGGTTTTGCAATATTTAAAGCGACTGTTCCTTGGAGCAGTGGTGATGTCAGTGCAGGCAGTGAATTCCCTAGCCCATCTGCAAGCCCTGCCACAGGCTGCCCTCAGGACAACAGTCTCTGCAAACACTTGCCACAGTTTGTCCCCAGGACTCTCCCATGAGCCATGTGCCCACCTTGGAAGTTTGCAGCCATGGTACCCAAGCCATTCCTCCTGTCAGCCCCTTTGACCCTATTCCTTCAGCATCCTACCATAACTGCTTTCTGTTCTTGTGCCAGGGCTTCAGCTTGCAGGTGGTTTTTATAAGCCTTTTCCTCTTGTACACAATGAGGACACTTTTCCAACAGGTCTTTCCCACCCTGCAGAAGGCTGCAGTCACTCAATAGTTATTCAGGTTGACAACTACAATGGGGACATCTATGTTACACATAGACATCTATCTAATCACCAAAGTCAGGTGAGATGAAACCCTTCTGAGTCTCTAAACTCTTGAGTAAAAATGTGTTTCCTGAAGGCCAAAGCAAGCACAGAGTATATACAGCCTCAGGGCCCAGGGCTTTGTTCAGCATCACCAAAGCAATCTTTCAAAGCAAATCATTATCTTAAAAGCAGCAGCAATGGGTTTTAAATCCTTGTTTGAATGCTAAACATTCAGTTCCTTGGCTTAAATATTTGTTTCTTTGGCTTCTAAGCCATTAAAAAGCCTCTCTATTAACGTTTCCTTCACAATTTTTGAGGACCTATAAATTTGTTGGGGTTTAGTTTAAATTTAAAGTAACTGGATTCTCATGAAACTCTCCCTGGGACTTTTAAGGAAAACACCAAACATCGCAACAGCAATCAGTCTTGAGAAGCAGTTGCTCTGCCTTTCAGAGGCATTTAACTCTCACATAAATCACGGCATTTGAACTGATTCCTTGACTCACTATTAGTGATTCCAGAACAAAAACCAGAAATGTAGTTGAAATTTAGGCCAAATCCACCACAGACTGAAGGAAATGGTTGTGAGATCACTTGCACCACAGTGAGGATCCCTGGGGCAGGCGGTAGGAAGGATGCTTGTAAGTGCAGTTAGAAACCAGGTCAGTTATACTGACTGTCAAATTTATCACTTTATTTATAACCATACCTAGACTAAATAGACTTTCTGTCTTTTAAGTTGATTTTTAGTACCTGTATTGTCAGAAGCTGAATTTGAAACACAGGGAAAGAAAATTGTCAGCACTTTCTGAAATAAGACTCTTTTTGTAAAAAGCACAAGTAAACAACCTCATTAACTGTTCAGACCATTCATCTTGCACAAAATCATAGACTCATAAAATGGTTTGGGTTGGAAGGGACCTTAAAGATCATCCAGTTCCAAACCCCCTGCCATGGGCAGTGACACCTTTCACTAGACCAGGCTGCGCAGAGTCCATCCCACCTGGCCTGGAAGGGATGGGGCATCCACTGCTTCTCTGGGCAACTAGTTCTAGTGCCTCACCGCCATCCCAGTAAAGAATTTGTTCCTAATATCTAATCTAAACCTACTCTCTTTTAGTCTGAATCCATTCTGCCTTGTCCTGTCACTACATGCTCTTGTAAAATGTCCCTCTCCATATTTCTTGCAGGCTCCCTTCAGGTACTAGAAGGCCACAATTAGGTCACACCTAAGTTACCTTTTCCAGCCTGAACAAATCCAGTTCTCTCAGCCTTTCCTCACTGGAGAGGTAGTCCATCCCTGTAATCATTTTGGTGGCCTGCCCTTGGACTCCAACAGGTCAATGTCCTTCTTGTGCTGGGAACCCCAGAACTGGATACTGCAAGATCCTGGGCTCTTGCCAGATTCTCGCCAGTTGTACATAAAACCCTTGGGACTAACCTCGCCTTTTGGTGTGAAAAAGAAATCAAACACTGAGGAGGACTCTCCTCCAATCTCTTCCCATTCCATTTCACACTGAAAGACTTCATATTTTTTACATTATCTGGGATACGTGTATTATCTATGTGTGAGACAGATAATGCTGTGTGATTTTTTGTGTTCATTGCTTTCAGAATATTGTGTGAGTCTATGAAACATGTGCATTGAAATGATTTTAACTTTTAAAGGGCTTTTTATTTACAGCCATTAAGTCACCCAGTGTCTGAATGAAAGAGCAGATCACCTAATCCCTCAAACAGTTGATATTTAATTAGACAGCAGTTGTCCACATCCATTAGATCGAGGGACAATTTGGATCTCCGTTTGCTCTGAAAGCATCTGCTAGGTGCAAGAGCTGAAAGACGGGGCTGACTTGACTTCCTGCTCTTCAGATCAAGAGCTACCAACAGGTCAAAAAGACAAAACTTCAGAGCAAATTTGAAGGAATCTGTAGCTGCTCCTTAGAGCAGTTTGCCAGTGGTTTTGCATTGGCACAGAAAGATAAGGAAGCTACAGCTAACACCAGTTCAGATGCAGTACTCAGGTGAGTAAGCATAGTAGGCATGCCTAAGGATAATATCACAGGGAAGTTTTACTACTTGGAGGATTCCTAGATTAAATATATCACAGATCAGTGCTCCTTGGGATTGATGGGACACAGACCAAAAGAGCTGAGGGTTATTCTTAAAGCCTCTTTGGACCACCAGAATGGCTTTACAAGGACTTGTGATCACATCACTGTCTACTTCACCTTTTCTCCATATTTAAGTAGAAGAAATGTGTGGCTCAGTTTAGCGACCTTTGTAGGAATGCTTGGAAATTTCCACGTTTTCTCCTTAAATCCATTTTACTATTGTACCTTTGTACTCATTTTTATTTAGATTTTTGTTTTATTTTTGCGTCAACAGATCATATCCCTGGAGGTAGATTGCATAATTGTGAAATCATAGAGACCAGAGAAACAATCCCATAAGTACTCCCCAGGGCATAACCAACATGGAAATGGAAAAAAATGTTCTCCCAAGGCTGGTGCCTCCTAGACAGTTATAGTCCTTAATGTTCTGTCAGCTTCTGTCTTGTACATAAACCATAAGACACATGGCCTCTTTGCATCATTATTTTGCAGCTGCTTTTATTGCTCCATCATTGACACTAGAACTCAAATAGCAGGCTGGAAGTAAAAACATTCATGGTTGTTGGAAACCTGATGGTTGACCTGCCTTTCTCAGGTTCATAATTTTTCTGTAACTGGTCTTCAACCTGCTCAAAATTGTAAAGAAGTAAAAATTTCTCTGCCATGATGTGGGGAGAGCAGGAACAACTTGAATGGTGCCAAGAAGTTGGGTAATCTTTTGTTTTCAAAGGGATTTCACCTTTTTTGTAGTGTGGTCCAATCTAACACAGGCATGAAAAAGGGGAGGGAGCACCTGCCTAAAATGATGACTATACCTCACCTAGGTCTCTTCCTCCCCCTAAAGACATCCTATTTATTATGAGATTTTCCACATACATAACAGAGACCAGCAGAATGACTCTGTCGAGACTTCTTTGTCCTGAGTCTGTCGGTGGTGAACACGCAGGTGGCAGTGAGAAGGCTCAGGTGATGTAGGTCAAGTCAGGTCAGGTGAGCCATTAGAAATAAGTCTATAGGTAAGGAGAGTCTCTCCAGACCCAAACACTGCTCAGACCTTGCTGGCCTTCTTCACTGCAGCATCTTTCTGCCATGCCTTGGGCTGGGGAGGGACATGAGGGCTGGTCAGTGCAGCAGGTGGCAGCCACGTCAGCAGGAGGTGCATCATGGGAATTACTCTGGCTGCTGTGTAAAAATCCCTGAGACATAAACTCCATTCTCCCAGCAGCAAAACACTTCTTAAAAAAAAAAAAATCATCTGTTTGCATAATTTTTGACAAGCTAATTTTTTTTCATATTTCTACGAAGCATGATTTATTTCTTTTACTCCAGCTTTGGACTGGAATTGCACTTTTAGTTCATGTTTCTCTATGCTTCTAATGGCTTTTGGCCATGTACTCCACAGTCAAAGTTGTAATGGTGACTATAAATACTTTTACTAACAGAGAATAATTTGGATTCCCATGCCAGAAGCCAGAGTCTGCCCCTGAGGTACCTTTGCTAAGGTAAAACCCCTGCTCCCTTCCCACCCTGGGCTGATTGATTTCAAACCCTTCTCAAATACGAGGAGGGGGAGTTCTTTGATACAACACATCTATTTGCCACAGCGATCTGTCTTGTGACAAAGTAAACACAAGAAGATGTCAAAATGTCCTGCTTTCTCTGGTTAACATTATTCACAGTAGATATAGTGTTTTGTGTGAGGGGGCAAAGAGACTTTAAAGCAAAAGGTAAAATATAATCAAGGAAGGTTGGAAGGTTATTTAGATATATATCAGTTTAAGGCTTTTGATATAACATCATGATGTCAGCTTGGGTTAAACCCTTAAGATTGAGACTGGATATAAGAGGGATAGTCCATCATGGAGAATGGGGTTTCCAGAGATCTGTAAGGTTAATCTAAATTATCCTGGAGATTAGCCCTGAGACAGCGAATGGTTCCACAAACATCACCACTGCTGTCCCAGGAAGCCATGTGATACCTTCAAACCTCAGTTAAAATTTTCAAGGAGACTAATCCTGAGCTCACTAGTGAGGAGAGGACATAATTTTATAGGTGAGGCTGTCACTCTCTCTCGGGGTGAGTTATGGGGCTGGGCTGGCAGTGGAACAGGAGCATACAAGTTACAGGTCAAGCTCTTCAAAGGCTGTCAGCTCAAGCAAATCCACTCTGCAAATTTAAAGCTCTTCATCCTGAAGCGTCAAGCAGTTTATTCTGTTTTAGAAGAGAAATAAGCTGTGACCCTGTTTCTTATATTTCTAGCTACTATCTTTGACTTATTATAGTCATCATTCAACTACTTTGTGAGAGGTATGTAGCATCAGTAACATGGAAAAGTTCCCAGAAAGCTTTTCAGTACTTATGCTGCATGTTGAAGAGAAAAATGCTAAAATGCCTGCTCTTTTGACAGCAGAAAGGGCAGATTGCTATCTGCGGAGACTTGCTACACAGATTTAATTACAGGAGGCTTTCTGGAAGTTAACTTTGCATGCAGCTGATGAACACAGGTACCCAAAAAATGACAGTGTCATGACTATAAGTAACATCTGTGCATGTCGTTGCCCCCCTGGCATGTGCCTATAGTCCACCTGATACATATGGTTTTCTTAGTATAATATAAACATTGAGTTTTCACTTTTCATCCCTAACTTGCTTTATAAATTGTGTAAGGAAAACCTGCATAGACTTCAGATTCCAGTTGTGCAAGTATTTGCTTCAGTGCAATTTTAAGGGAACACAGCAGATTCCCATTGTTAAAAAGTCAATTTAAATGGAGCTGTGGACACAAGTAGGCTTGTAATAAATTAGGAAAACTTGGAATATGTAGGAAGTGAAATTACATGGGCAACATGAAATCATGCAATGACTACAGCTAGATTTTAATTAAACATTCAAATAATATCAGACTACCAGGTACTTTCAAAATCATGTTTCATTGATTATGAGCATTATCATGGTAGGAAAAATAACACAGAGTAAGAATTCAAATAAAAATAATGTGAAGTTATGAAAGGATTATGCAAATAAGGACCAGTGCAGATGCTCTGATTATTTTTAGTTAATTGTACTTTTAAAGTGGTGGAAGAGGAATAAACTATGCATTAAAATTCAGGTCATTTTAAATTTAAAAACATTTAAAACTTCTCTGAAGCCAGTGGGGTTTTGCTTCAAATGCCTAGAACTGCAGAAAACTAGAGGCACATGTAACAGTTTTCTGTTTCATTTAACTTTCTTGTTCAAAGTGGAAATGATGTGGGAATCAAGGAGTAGGGACATCTGTTTCTTACTGAAGCATCTGTGAGGATGCGCTGTCTTAACACTAAAGACCTTCTAAAATAATTCTTCTTTGTATCTTCTAAAATAATTTTTCCGTAAGATCATTTCACACTATTGGTATTCTGAGTCTAGGGAAGAAGAAAGGAGGTGACAGCCATGACCATTCAGGCAGGTTCACATTTGCACCTCTTTGTCCTTGTTACCAGCCAACTCTAATTCTTCAACTCTTCAGCTGAAGCACCCGAAGTTTTGAAACATGCAGATTTCATTTCTTGTTTCTGTCAAGAACTGAAATTGTCAAATACCACAAAAAGACACAGTTGGTCACATTTTCAGCTCAGTTTTCCAGATTCAAAAAATGTGGACAAGTTGGACAATCTTCAAGTAACCACACAAACAGTTCAAAGCACAGAGGTAGATCCAAACCAAACCAAGAGCCTGGATATTAAAGTTCCCGCATTTCGTTGACGCTTGGGTCCAGATCCAAAAATCTCAGTGGGCCCCATTATTTACAAAGGGGTGAACCAAACCCACACCCAAATCACCTTTCTTTTCTTCTTCCTCCTCAAGCTGTGAAGGTGTTTGACTCTGAAACCGTCATTTCTTACGATGCTGTCCAGTTGGGTGGTTGTTAACAGTTGAAGGTAAACACAGATCCTTTGAGGCTTGGCCAGCAATAAACCAAAGGTTTGAATAAATACTGTTGACTTAGCTATGATCTCATGAGACAGCATATCTGTGTCTGCTCCAAAGGCCAAAATATTTCGGATGGCAATATGAGCTACTTTATTTTTATCAGTAAATACAGCGGTAGTAAGAGGTTCAGCACTTATAGGCTTAGTTTTTGAGAAGTAACCAGTAATTTGGGGTTCTTAGTATGAAACACCATATGCTTGATTTTTCGGAAAACGCTGAATATTTTTATTCTGAAAATTTGAATGCCTTAAAATTGCCAGGTTTTTTTTGTTTTTATTTTTTGCTTTAAAGTGTCAGGTAACAATTTCCAGAAATACGAAAATGTCGCTGCACAGTAGACATGATTTCTGTAAAAAATTGACAGACTGCTGCTTTCTCACTTCCGTGTAGTGAGCATTTTCGTAAGAGACGTCTGCAGATGTCTTGAAAAACCCAATATCCCGTTTTATCCCGCCCGGATTGCCCTGGAAGGGCGCGGGCAGCCGGCGGTTCCGCGGGGAGACAGCGCCATCTGCCGGCCGCGGGGCTGCGCGGGCGCGCTCCCGCCGCGCTGAGCCCCCTCCCTTCCCGCGGGACACGGCGGGATCCCTGCTCCGCGCGTTCCCTGCTCCGCCGCGGGGCCAGCAGCCCCGCTGCCGCCGCTGCATCGGGTGTACAGAACGCCGCGGAAACCCAGGGCAGCCTCCGGCCTCCGAGGGGAAATGGGTAAGAACAAATCGGCTGGAGCAGGACAGAAGTTAAGACAGTGCTGGTTTATGGACTGAGGGTCCCACTGACCAACAGGGTTGAATTTACAGATTGTAACCACGAAATGAGGTCAATACCCGGGTTTATATGCTTCTGTGAATTATATGCTCTGCATAAAGTACTGAAGAGATGTCTGTAATTCCAGTGTTGATCGATTTAGTTTTCATCTTTGTTATTTTATGCTCCCCTTGTTTCAGTGCTGCAAGCAGTTAGACTGCCCTTCTCTTATCACTACTCCAAGAGGCCAGACAGTACCTTCAGAAATACACAATAACCAAAAAAACAAGTGATTATTACCCAATGAAAGAAGAAAATCTAAAATGTTGCCGTGTTTCTTCTGACATTATTCTCCAGCAAATAGAATGCTGTAAGAAAGGCTCTCCTGTGCTTGAACTGATGATCAACTAACTTGGATTTCAGCAAATAAGAATCATAAACATTTTGGGTTGAAAGGGACCATAGATATCATTAGTTCCAAACCCCATGCCATGGGCAGGGACACCTTCCACTAAACGAAGTTGCCCAGAGCCCCATCCAACGTGGTCTTGAATATTTCCAGGGCTGGGGCATCCACAGCTACTCTGGGCAACCTGTTCCAGCACCTCACCACCCCCACAGTAAAGAATTTTTTTCTAAAATCTAATCTAAACCTGCCCTCTTCCAGTTTGAATCCATTCCCCATTTTGCCTGTCACTATATGCTCTTGTAAATAATCTCTCTCAGAAATAAGAAGACACTTAGTGTAGACATTACTTAGTGATATTTAGAGCTAATGATCACTGTATATTCATCAGAAAATAATGTTGGTCCTCAACCACATATTTATCCACAGTGGAGCCCTGTTGCTGTCTGTATCCATGTCACTCCTTTGGCAGTGGTGAACTACAGCTTTCTTCAGAAGGTGTTCATTTCAAGTGTGGGAACAAACTGACTCAGTTCTTGATGTTACAAGAGAGGATATTATAGATTTCAGTCAAACAGTTAACAAAGATTCAGGGGTTTTTTTGACAGTTAACCATTGCAACCTTCTCTGGGAATGCCTACCTGGAAATAAAGTCCTTCAGAAGAAAAAGATAAGTGAATCTTGATAGGATTTTTAAATTATTTTTATCCCTTTTTTTTTCTTTTTTGGCTGCATGTTCTTAGCCATAATTATTTGTGCTGGTTATAAATACATATGATCACCTATCCATGGACTAACCCAATCACAAAATACTTTTATGGATTCCTTGCAGCACCGGAAAACTACAATATCATACCTGAAATAAATTCTGTGCAGAAAGCTTGGTAAAAACATTGGTTAGGGCTTTAAAAATTATCTGGATTTGGTGTGAAATCTGAAATTGTTTTTTGTTTTCTCTGGTCATTCCAGTTATAGCTGGTCTCATGGACTCTCCAGAGGAAAACCAGTCACTGGGATCTGCTCTCCTAACAGTCACAGAGGGATGAGAAAAATGGTTACATGCTCATTTGTGTTTTCACTTGAGAGGATGGAATATGGCATTAATCATTTCTGGTACCTTATATGTTGCTGATTTATCACTGTCAGTCTATATTACTGACTTATTTATAAGTCAGGCACAGTTTAAAGAGAGATCAATATTTTCATTGTGTGACTGGTTGAGTTAGAATTGTCAAGTGCGCCGGGGCACTGGTAGGTGACCAGACTTTCCTTTTGTTCCTTTGCTGAAGAATAGCTTTGGGACACTGATCACAGAGAATTTCAGCGATAAAATGTTATTTGTCATATTTTTCAGGTGAGAAAGATTTTCCAAAAGTCCTTTTCCTTACTTCATTGTGGCACTTCATCTCTTCCCCAGTAAATTTCCCTGCTCCCTTGGACTCTTTCCAGCCAGTTTAAGCCACCACCATCATGACAGCCTTTTTCTGTGTGGCATCACAAGCCATGACAGCAGATGGAGTGTCTGGGGTACACTTATTCCTATTTGGCATGTTCCTCTTACCTCCTTCTTGCTGACTGTGCTGGACAACCTCAGATGCTGGTGTGAGGCAGCAACCTGAACTGTCCTCAATCTATTCACTCCCAGTTTCCCTCCCCACCCCAACTCACCCTGCTGGGGAATAGCAATGCTGTGGCAGTGGCCACAACCACTCCCTCCACAGCTCTGTGTGGGACACCTTCCAAGCCACTGTCATAAAGCCAGGGTCACACCAGAGGGAATGCCATTTGCTGCGTGTGGAAGGTTAGGAAGATGCATAACATTTTGTAAGGCAGAAGCCTAGGAAGGAATTTGAAAGAAAATATGTGGGCAAGGAATCAGGAATTGCTATTTGAGATATTTTACAACTTGAAAACAAAGAAGCTTAGATAATAACCAGTGCCAAGCTGAATGCCCTTTTTAAATGACCAGGATAGTGTAGGTCCCCACTACTAATACCGTCCTTTCCACTCTGTTCCCCCCCACTCCACGTATGCACATAGAGATACCTCATATAAAATCGTACACATACGCATGAAATATCACCTGATTTCAACTATGGCCTCTGTTAAGAAGGGTCTTCCACAAAAATGCTGAAGACCTGGTGCTCTGTATTTTTGAAAGAGTACAAGCTCCAAAGCACTATGTTACAAGAGCAAGGCACTTTGCCCTGGAATAATGTTATGAACTTGATAGCCCATCCAGAAATGAGACCGCAGTGAAATGAGGTGATGCTTTCTTTATGTGAAAGAATATTTGTACTAGAGACCAATTTTTTATATGTGTATAATCAGTCCTAACAGATCATTATCAAACTAAAGTAAACCTCTTTAATGCTCAATTTGTGCGTGTGTAAATGAAGCTCTGCAGAAAGGCCTCAGGACAGAATGAAGTTTATGAGATTGTAAATGAGCTCTATTTATAAAACTGTTTGGAAATGAAACAAATGTTTGTTTATTGCTTGTTCTACACAAACCATCATCCCTAACAAGCATCCTGGGACACCACACATTTGGGATTTTTTAGTTCAGAAGGATGAAAATATACAATTCCTGTGTTTCGATACAAACAGACCCTTTTCTAGCAAATAGTCTGATTTTGAAATATACTGGAATAGAATATGCTGAAAGTGTGAAACACAGTGGATCAAGTTCAGCTTTTGTCAGGAAGTAAAATGTTGGTGAAAAAATCTATATTGTGTTTTAACAGTCCTGATTTGTGCCCCCCTTTTTTTTTAGGACATAATGTTTCATGGACATTAGAAAATACTGGATCTATTAGTTCTCTTGCACTAAAGTATTATATAGTCATTGCTCCTTGTCCTTATGCATGTATGTAATTGCTTTACAGAGAATTTATGTCATAAATTAACTATCTGAAGACCAAAGATTCATTTTAGAATCACAAAAGATGTGTGTTATGGTCACTGTTACCTTTGGGTTTTTTATACAGAGTGAATCATACAATACTCAAAATACAGTAATTGTACTGGACCATTATTTGTGATCTTGAGCAGCAGTCTGCAGACCCTTCCTGGCATTCATCTCCCTTTTTGTGACCCATTCTTTCAAGCCTAGGAAACTGCTTTTTAGATTACTTCATATTCATAAGATGAGACACTCTACAGTGCCTCTATTACAGCAGGATCTGCTGATGAAAACTATCCAAATATGCCATTCTGGTGATTTGTTTTTAGAGTTTGCACCTGTTGAACTGTTGGCAAAAATTCCATTAAGATTCAAAATAGAAAAAAATGTATGTCACAGATGTAGGTTGTTGGGGTTGGAACAAAGAACACTGATCTTTACACTCCAGAAAGTTTATCCCAGCCTAGATGAAGTATTCTTTAGCCTCCTATTTAATTTTCACAGGTATGTTTTTATAGAAGGCATGATCGATGGAAAAATCTTTAAAATATAAGTATGGATCTATACATATTAAAACACATGTACGTATGTACCAATATGAAGAGCTTGAATCATAGGTTACAATGGTTGAAAATATCTATTTTTCTGTCTCTTCAATGAACAGAGCACAGTTTATGAAGGGGAAATATTAATTTATCTGTATTTACTACAAGTGAATCATCCAAAAATGTTGTTTCAACCAGTTTTAAATTCAGGAACTTTCTTCAAAGAAATGCAGATTTAACAGCAAGTGTTCAGCAAAACTCATTGCAGAGGGCTGTCCCACAGCCAGATCTTAAAACCTCATTTGTGAACACTGCCAGTGCTCAGGACTTCCCCTGCTGCTCCAACCAAAATGTCAGAACTTTTCACCTGGGATTTCTCCCACAAGTGCTCAATAGCTGCCTGGATCCAGAAGCAAATCAGTTTGTGGCAAGATCTTGCAGGCAGGAGCAATGTCCTGACAGTTTCTTGTGCATATGGTCTAAAATATTTCCTCAGACAAACTGAACGTGAAGCAATAGACTTGTTGCAGGACAAATTCAGATTTCCATATATCCTAAAATTGATATTTTTTTTCACTTTAGCAAACAAAATGAAAGCCCTTCATTACAAGCTGAATTCATTTTTCTTTTAAAAAATAAAAGCTTTTCAGCTGGGTTGGTGAACTACTTCTCATGTCTGAAAGATGCACGTTCTGGCTTAGGAAAGCAGGTTTTTTTCCTTTCAATAGCTGGCATGTTCTGACATGCAAACAGCTTGAGCTAATATTTAATTAGGTAAAAAGAACATTAGTGTTGGAGCAAGAGAGGCTGGTCAAGCATTCCTGACTCAAGACAACCTCTTAGACACTCTGACCAGAAAGGAAATACTTCTAAATGTGGGTAAATGCAAAATGAGATGTTGTATATGCAACATTATTTATTGTTCTACTTGAAGCTTGCATAGCAATTGTAAAACATGTGTGTGTACTTAAAACAAACAGTTAATGAAATCAGGATACAAATGCTGCTGATGATCTCTCTCTCTCTCTAAATATATATATAATGGGACAAGCCAAAGCACAGTCCTCAGGTTTTCCAGACCTGGATCAAGATCCAAATGTTGTGGCTCATGCCCACCCCTACTTCTTTTCAAGGAACTCATTCATCAGGGGTGTGGACATTTCCCTGGACTTTAGTTTAGCTGCCAGAGATTTTTTGGCATTTTGTAATAAGACTAATTGCAGTGCATGTGAGCCCCAAGGAATGAAGACACTTCTCTGCTTTAAAATTAGTAGCTGTGTCTGCCAAAGTGACATGCAGAAATATTCTGGAGGGCAGATAGAAAGCTCAATGAGCGTTTCCAAGGCCACACAACAGAGTGATGACTTTTTTAACTTAGCAAATACTGTTTTCCGAAATGCTTGTCTTCTTTTTATTCCTATGGGGTGCCGGAGTATAAAGAATTAGAGTGAGCAATTCTTGGACTTAACCACTTGATTTCCTAGAATTCTGATGAGCTTTCATCTCTCTCTTACTGAACAGCACGTCTTTTCTTCACTGTTTTGAATATTGGCTCCTTGGCTAATAAAATTTTACAAGTGATTTTTGAAAACAAACAATACTATATTATCCCTTTTTTCCAACTCATGAAATAAATATTCCATCAAAGAGACTTTTATGTTTCACAGTGGCAGTTCTCAAATGACCATCATGGTATCATGTTCAAAACAGGGCACGGTCCATTTTTACAGTAGATTTACTCAATCACAGTTACTAATCGGATTAGTACTGCTTTTATGTCTGACAAATTTTTTAAAGTTGGGGGTCATTAAAGCCCTTGCACATATAGAGAGCCTGTGGTGCTGGACTGTGTTTTTCCAGTTAACCATTTCTGCTTTGAAACAAATCAAACTTTTTTTTTTTTTTTAACGCACATAGAAAGAAGCTAAGTTGCTCTTTCGGGCTGCAATGCCACTGAGCATTTAAACCCATTGCAAAGCACATGCTTAGATATGGAGTTAAGAAAGAACATCAGTTTGAAAGGTAGGAGAGGCTGAGTGCTAGGGAGGGACTCATGCATGCTACTACTGAAAAGAAAAACATTTCCTTGTGCTTTGCTCTTCCAACTCAACCATACACAAGAACTAACCATTACCATCTGAATCGCAGCTTTTGATACTATTCCTTCACAGTTCCTGTCAAAAACTCTAACAAAAAATAATTAGGGTTAGAATTACCTGTCATGATCTTGAAAGTGAATTCTCTAAGATGTTAAGAAGAAACTACATGTACCACCAATGAGAGAATTTGGCCACCAAAAGACTAGGGTTTGCTCAGAGGCTGAACTCCAGTGACATCAGAGGGCTATTCCAGTTCTTGCAGAAGAATAATAAGGGCCTTGTTTGAATGCTAGGTGTGCATCTCCTACTCACTCCAGTTGGTCCTATGAATTGCATAGGAAAACAACTACAAAACTTTTACTCATAAAACTATAGGAAAGTCTAATATCCTTTATCAGACAGTTTGCATAAAGCTCAGCAGAATTAGACCTGTGTCAAAAAGGAAGCAGAGAAAGCAGACAAAAACAGGTAGAAAATTAAGCCTGAACTTTCATTTCTTCTGGAAATTCCTCCCTGGAGCTGGAGACGGGAACAGAGAGCATGCAATATCCTTTCCAATACTTCGTGCAGCATTAAAATGGTAGTAGTAGTTCTGACTGGCTCATTACTGTACAGGCAGAAATGGAATGCAAAATTGGTAAAAAACATACTAAATATTCCAGGTGTCACACAGCACCAACAGCAATGAACAGTGCCTGTCTTTACTTGGAAGTCAAATTGATTTCAGTTTTAAAAGACTACCAAAAGGCTACCACAGGAGCTGATATCTGCAAATGCTTCCACTGCTGCCTCCCCCAAATGCATGCAAACAAGCACCTTTCATAGGGTCATTGGAATAGTTTAGTAAGTCTGCAAGGTATAAGCAAAGATTAGATTTCTTAGTGGAACTTTTTTCTTAAAGAAAAATAAGGTATTTAATTTTTTTAACAGTAATCAATTATGACAGAATGATTCCAGTAGAAACAGATGCACTAGAATAGAAAATAACTAAAACAAAAATTGAATGAAATATAGTCTATGTTTACACATGCTCTCTATAAATATTAACATCATGAGAAAGTCAATGGGTTAGCATCAGCCAAGCTAAGTCAGGAAATGATCAAATTAAGTTTACACACCATAGCTTAGACTCTGTCCCCTGGGTACATGCACTGCTGTGAGATCTTTGATATGATATCATATGTCATTTTCCAAACCATGAAGTGCAGTAGCAGGCATTTTTTAAAAATACATATAATTCTCATATCAAATATGTATATAATGGAGCCTTTCTGCCTGTGGGTCAACTCTTCTTTGTAAGGGAAAAACAAAATAAAGATAAAACCTAAAAGCTGGGGTCTCCTTTGCAAGATTGCAAAGCTCTGTTGCTCTATAGAGTAACAATAGCATTTATATAAATATAAATCTAGTTTGTTATTCATTATCTGAGCTATTAGCTAGTCTGCAGAAGAGATTATTAATGTAATTATGTGTCCCTTTTTTGGTCATGGTTCATGTCTTCTCAGTGGATAGCAGGAGAGGAATTTTTCATTTGTTCTACCCCGAATCATTAATTCCTCAAGAGTTCAGAGCTGAACACCATCTGATACCTACAGAGATTGTGCAACTATTACTAATTCCTCAGCACTTCACAAATTAGTATAAATAAACTATACAGAGCAACACACTGACAGAGCTATACCTTCAAAGGGGTAATAATATCTTTTAACATGAGGCTGCTACTATGAAGACACTGTAAAATACTGTGTAAATCTTGAATATTATGTGCCACAAGGTCATATCATAAGGCTTTTCAGCAAAATTAAGGCCCAGTGACGTTTTGCCATTTATAAGCAAAGGTAATGATTGAATTAACAGATGATCCCAACTAGAAAGAAAAATACTGACTTCTGGCAGTGGCACAGCAGGTCTTCCAAAGGCTACTATTGAGCAAGTTGCCAAACACATGAACAAAACTTTCTGAATCAATGTTTGTTTCAAAGGAAAACTCAAAAAATACTAAATTGATCTCTGTTGTGTTTTGTTGGTACAAATTCTTCCACATCTTAAATCCCTTTTAAGGCCCCATGTGAGAACACCAGTACCACTGCATGCTGTGATTAGAGGGGCAGCCTGACCCAAATAAATAATAATTCCTTAAACCAGGGCATGCTGATAAGTACTGATTGTAATCCTGAAGACTGGGGAGCTCTTATTTAGGGGTACAAGGAATAGGTTTCAGACAGAAAGTCACCAGAATTTAACTGTCTACTGTGAGCCAAGGTCATTTTAAACTTTCAGAGTAATCAATGGAAACCTAGTCAATGCAGTCAATGAAGCCAGGAGAGAATTTCACCTTATCCTAGGATAAATAAACAAGAGAGTCATTCACTCTCCTAAAGAGAGATGTTGAGAGCTGTTTGAGATGCTCTAGGGTACTTGGGACAGAACCAAGGGAAGCTGGGCCCGAGACCTACAGAAAATCTTTGCCCTTAAAGAGCAGCAAATGGTAGTCAGGTGAAATATCCTGGAACATCAAAAATGACAGTAGACATACATGATTAGGCAAGGGCATCCCATCTGCACTGGACAGTGAGTTGAAGAGCTCCCTACAGAGTTCTAAGTTTGTGTACATAGGCATTCACTGCTAAATTTAGGTAGACACCTAAATCCCATGCATTGTGTCAGTTCCATAGTTCCTAGCTAAAAGATGGATGTCCACATAATTCTGACTGCCTTAGTAAACTCATTGACAGCACAGAAAAATACAATCTTAGGAAAAGTTATTTGCCCAACACTGAACAATGAGGATCCTCAGATTAATAAAATACTGAAAGCATTAACTTAAGCATTTCATGTGTTTAAACTCTTGGCACATAGTCACACTGATCCGGTTTATTTATTCTTCTCGGACAAAAATAAACAAACAGAAATCCCTGGGTCTATGACAAGAAGACACTAACAGTATTCATCCATTTCCAGAAACACGTGGGGTAAAAGTATTGGCAGTAAAAATTTACTATGAAAATGGTCAAACAATTTGGGCATAAAGAATTACCCTGGCAAGGACTTCACTTCTGATTCATCTGTTAGGTTGTCTTTAACTCAGAGCAAGCCCTACAGTAGCACAACACTTTTCCATCAGCAGGTCAGGAGGAAAGGCATATTTCATGCACACATCACTGACCCAGACCTCTGGCCAAAAGGGAGTGATATTGATGCACTCTGAAGCAGGTTTATCTGACTCCTAATCTGAAAGGCATTAGCCTGACACAAGGGTCAAAGTAGGGAGTATAAAATGCACTGATATAGGAGGGATGTCCATGATTTCCAGAAAAGGCTTGGAAAAGAGAGTCTGTGGCATTTCCTCTAATTATTTTTATTACCGTGTTGGACTTCAAAACAGCAGCTCAGGAAAAGAAACAGTGAGGTAAAGTCTTGACCCAACTGAAATCAACTGGAATTTTATTACTGACCTCAGCAGGACAAAACTTGACCTTTTTTTAAGTTTAAAAGAGTGCCTGCTTGTTTTGAGCATATAAATATAAGATGGGCAGGGATCAGTCAGTGAGACTGAGAAAGCTCCCTCTGACTTCCTGTACAAAGCAGAGGTTGTCAAACCAAACACGTTGGCCTAGCTCGCTCCTGCTGGATATGTTTTCCTAGACTCTCTCAGGGCCCTGGCTGCACAAACTGGCTTCCATTGCCCTGAGCAGCCTCACCTCGGACACACACACACCCCTTCTGCCCACGGCCTCAGGAGCACATTTGAGTTTGGCTGTGTGGTTTTTTGAATAGATACCATGTCTGTGTGGTAGGAATCTTTCTCTCCAAGTCTAAGTGTAGCTCCTGCATGGACATCAGACCCAGGCAATAGCCTAGGTTTTGCTTCTGACTGGTGTCGCTCTCTGGACTTTGGCCCTAAATCATCATTTTGGCTTCTCAGGAACTATCAGTTGAAACCCAGAAGCAGGACCCTGTTCCTGCCCTGTTTTCTAAGGAGAGCAAGAGTATTCACTATTGTTCCTCTGCTGTTCTCTTTAATTTCTGTCTCCCTAATAAGATACCAAGAAAGTTAGATTTGGTGATTGGAACTGAAACATTCAAATCGCTGTGCTTTCCATTTGGTTTATGTTTTGTCATTTTTACACCGGTAAGTGGTTACTCAGTTGTCTTTCATGTAGTTAATGGATGTATCCTTACTGGATGCTTATTAAAATGTGGATTTCTGAATATGCAGTTTCCTGTAACACTGCAATACTGACAACATTTCAAAGATTCTGAAGAACTGCCCAAATGGCAGACTCCAGGGGTTCACAATCAGTGTCACAGCATCTAGTTGGAGGCCTGTCACTAGTGGTGTGCTCCAAAGTTCAAATCCAGGCCCAGTATTGTTTCACTTATTCATCAGTGACTTGGATGAAGGGGCAGATGTCTCCTCAGCAAGTTACCTGACCACACAAAGCTGGGAGCAGTGGCCAGTGCCCCAGAGTGCTGTGCACTTCCGAAGCCCTTCCGAAGGATGTCGATAGGCAGCAGAGATGGGCAGAGAAGAACAATCTGAAATTCAGCAAAGGCAAATGCAGGACCCTACACACAGGGAATAACAACCCCCTGCACCAGCACAGGCTGATCTGCTGGGAAGCAGTGCTGCAGAGAAGGACCTATGGGTCCTGGTGAAAAACAAGCTGGTGTGCTGGTGGACAACAAGCTGTCTAAGAGCCAGCAGTGAGTGTGCCTTTCTGGCCAAAAAGGCCAAGAGGATCCTGCTGTATGTTAGGAAGAACATTCCCAGCAGATCGAGGGAGGTGATCCTGCTCCTCTACTCAGCCCTGGTGAGGCTGCATCTGGAGTGCTGCGTCCAGTTCCGGGCTTCTCAGACTAGAGGGACATGGAGCTCCCGGAGCTGGTCCAGCGGAGGGCTACAAAGACAATTTAGGGACTGGAGCATCTCTCTTATGAGGAAAGGCTGCAAGGGATGGGCCTGTTCAGCCTCAAGAAGAGAAGGCTGAGAGGGAACTTCATCAATGTACAGAAGTGTCTGAAGGGAGAGTGTCAAGAGGCTGGATCCAGTCTCTTCTTGCTGGCACCAAGCAATAGCACAAGAGGTAACAGGCAGAAACTGATGCACAGGAGGGTCACTGGAACAGGATGCCCAGAGNCTGATGCACAGGAGGTTCACTGGAACAGGATGCCCAGAGAGGTTGTGGAGTCTCCCTCACTGGAGATACTCAAGAAATGTCTGGACATGATCCTGTACCTCGTGTTCTAGGATGACCCTGCTTGAGCAGAGAGGTTGGACCAGACAACCCACTGTGAACCCTTCCAATATTATGCATTCTGTGATTCTGTGATGACAAATTTCAGTAGCTTCATTATGTGGAAAACTCACTACCAGTGCTAGAGCTTCACCTCCANACAGCGTACAGTCACCCCAAGACACCCAGTATTTGTAATGAACTGGAGGCAAGCATCTTTTAGACTTTTGGTGAAGAATTGGGACAAGCTTGTGATAAAAAAATGCCTATATTTAATAGCCCTCAAATAATTTATATTCTGTTGGGTTTTGTTTGTTTGTTCCCCACCCCTCATCCCCATCCCCACAGTGGCTGAGTAAACTCACATAATCTCTTAACATCTGCTATATCTATGGCAAGAGCTTTCATAATATATGTGTCTTTCCTTTTGTTTTAAAAGTGGCACATCTCTTTTATTTGATACTCCCTTGTTATATCACTACAGGTAAGTAAATAGGGAGTGATTATTTCTTTTTCTTTTCTAATTTTGTAGACCTGTAATATATCACCTTTCAGTTCCCTCTAGTCTGAAGAATTTTGATACAACTTGTTCTTTTCTGTGAAAGTTGTGAAATAGCTTTGATTGTGCTTGTCTTTCTATAGAATCTTTTGTAATCATTCTTTTTCTGAGATGAGGAAATAAGAACTGCATTCAGTATTTGAGGTCAGCACATTGTGAAATCGTAGAATGGTGCAGTACTGCTGCAAAAACAAGCCCTTCATGAAAGTGTTGAGAAAAAAAATTTATCTCAGTATGGAGTTCAGCTGCAGCTTTTCTAGCTCAAAGAGAGGTCAGGCCTATTTAAATTATTATCCCATTCAATCAAACATCTGTTCAACCCTTGATCTGTTAGACCAAGTCTTGGGTAATAGGGGATTGAAAGATTTCTCTAATAATCTAGAGACTGCTGAATAATCCTAGGATAATTATAATTCTTCAGGTAAATCCAAACCCTCAACCTGTGTTTATGTACCTAACCTTCACTGCTTAGCTGCAGATGTGTTTAAGCCCATGAGTTAAATACCTCACTAGAACTTCTCTGGCAGTTTGCAATGTCCACTGAAGTTCTTATCTAGGGGAACTGAAACAATTTAACTACACAACCAAAACAAGAAAGCTAAAAATTCCTTATCCCAGCTCTAATTAACATAAGTGACACTGATGCCACTTTTTCCACATGGCAACTTTTCTAAAAAAAATGTAATGTTCAAGTTTCTGCTACCTGACCTTTTATTGGGCAGACACCACTTAAATTAACATCCTGACTTGACAGGACAGGGTAGATTGAAAATATGCCATTACCTGTGTTGTAAAGTTTTGTGGATAAAAGGAGAAATTCTACCGCTGGCATTGTCAGCCTCCCATCTTTGTAAGCCAAGAGAAAATTAAAACCATGATAGTTAGAGGGGGAGTAGAGAGAGAATGTAGTCATACAAAATGTTGCTAAAAAATTTAGTATCTGAAATTATTTTTGTCCCTCTCTTACATTTTTTTCTTTATTAAACACTCAGAGAATTAAATCTCAGAAATGGAGAATGCTTTCTTCACAAACCAAATTTCTGACATTATTACCATGCAAGGAAATCACCACGCCAATGCCCTGATGCCTATTTGAAAAACTACAAAGTCTTTTTAGCAATTCTGCTAAGAACGTGTTTCTAATGTAAACTGTTTTCAGATGAAAATAGTGCCTAGATAAAGACAATCAACTCCTTGATTAATGCTAGAACTGCTGGTTAATAGTTTATGCATGAGGGAGATTAGTTGGCAGGCAACAGACCAAAGATGTCAAGGAAGGATTAGGAAAATGAAAAGCAGCCCCCACACTTACAGTTGCTTATGCAGTGAACAATACTGCCCCTCCCAGCAGAGCAACAACCATCTGTTTTCATTATCTATATATATACGCGTGTGTATATATATATATGTGTGTATATATATGAATATTTTGTGTTGCTTTTTGCTATTTTTGTTGGTATCATGTTTGCTCTGTTTGTCACACCAGAAGACATTGTTGGCAGAGGTGCTCTTTTTGCAGTCAACTATATTGCCTAGAGTATGAAAGGTAAAACACTTAGGATGAAATAAATGCAGATTGTACAGACATATATAAACCAGTCTATAGCAACACAGAGTTAAGTTAAAAAGAAGAGGGTTCAGTGACTCTGGAGTCCTGGACTTACTGACCAAAACCAGACCATGCGCATGGATCAGTGAAACATCATGGGAATACTTTGGCTGAAGCCCAGAGGCCTTTATTCACTTTTAGACAGCACCACATCCACAGTAAAAAATTCTCTGGGCCCAAGGTGCTCACTAAGCAGCTCACTGGAGTACCCTAATGCCTCCCTTCAGAGGGATTTAGAGGCAGTCCCCAGGTCCCTGCCTTTGCAGCATGGTCAGTCTGCAGCTTGTGTGGACACCTGCAAACATGGACGGTGTGACTATTCAACGTCACTCTGTGGGAAGTAAGGGAAATAGAATATCGGGAAGGGTCATGTGGAAGAGCAACAGCATGTAGGCTGAGATTTCTCACAAACCATATAAATGAAGAAGACTACATCAGGCTTTTCTATTAATATTTAGGTGTTGAAAGCCTTGTAAAAGCTACAGCTCTTTCTGGCAATTGGGTTCCTGCTATGTTTCCCAATTTTACCTGGAAATGCTAAGTACTGTGGCCTGCTAATGTGTCACAATGTTACTTCAGGATCTGGGCGCTTTTCTTGGTGTCAAACTGCGACAGTTTGTTTTTTCTCAGTTCCCACAAAAATTTCCAAACCAGCAACATTGCTGAATGTTGTAACATGACTGCATTTAGGGAATTTTCACAACAACCCAGATGCCTCCAGCTGTCCCTGCTTCAGTAGGAGGGTTGGACCATATGATTTTCAGAGGTCCCTTCCAACCTCAGCTCTTCCATGATTGTGACACAGCTGGATAGAAAGAGAAGAAGTAATAAGTGAGTAAAAGAATTATGCCAGGGCTAGAAGTACCACAGTGACTTTGGTACAGGCATTGGAGGATGGAGAAATCATGTGAAGGAGCAGTACAAGACCTAAGAAAATGAAGATGAGTGCACAGAAGCAGTAAAGTGGATGAAATGGGAAATCAACAGACTGACATAGTTAGGCGGGGTGAGTGGAAAACACACTGGAAAAAAGTTCATGAGAAAGGTATTACAGAACCTCTGGTGTAGAGAGAGGTGGGCTATCCAGCATTCTTCAGCTGAAAGAAGAGGGGAGGCTGCATGGCATCATAACATGTGGATGGGACACTGACAGAAACAAAAGAAGATGTGGAAAAGTAGGCCATGTATGTACAATAATCAGGCCTGCAGAAGCAAGGGAACTATGCAACACTCAAATTATCTTTAGATAAGCAGCAGGGGTGAGGTGCAGTAGAAAACTGCACTTTGGGGTATTTCTCTGGTTGCACAGCCAGGCTGTGTCCCTCTCCTCCTGTGCAGGAGATGGGTTCCTGCCCTCTCCACAGGCACAAATGGGGGACTAATGGAGAGCTGAAACAGGGGCTTTATGCTGGAAGAGAGCAGGGACTAACCTGCCTTGTCTTCTTCTCTGTCTCCTACACCTCAGTCCCACTCAGGTGGTACAAAAAATCCTGTTGCCGTATTGCCCTACCTATGTATAGACTGCCTGGGTGTCACACAAAGATGTTTCTCAATGAACAGCAGCAGCAGAGCTAACTCCTGAAAAAGCACCATGTGGGCCTTCACAGAAAATGAAGGAGTGAGAGGGACAAGGTATGGGCAAGTCTTCTCTGAAATTATTTTTTAATGGCTTGGGATGTTGTATGTTTTGACTTCTCAGGCTGTGCTCTGACTGCCAGAGGATTAAGTGATGGTGAATTGCACTTGCTGAAAACTTGCTTCTGGAGCTCAGTAGGCGGTAGGAGAACCAGTCTTCTAAGATTTATGAAACGGGCTTTTTTTTTTTTAGCATGGTGCTATATTGAATTGATCAATTTATTCCCCTGAGCAACACTCATCAATTTTCTGAGAGTAGCTACAGCAAACTGTATCAGGAACCACAGATTCTCTCCAATCTGCTGCTGAGAAAGCCCTTTCTAAAACAAAAATTCAGATGGAGGTCTTAAATCATGTAGAACTCTTGGCTTGGTGTATGGCTGTCTGACACATAGGTAAGATACCACCAACACAGTATTGTTGGGACTTTTCTAAGCAGCAGATTAATCATTGCTTTGACAGTCACCCATTTGAAAATTTTATTGATAAACAGAAGCTGGAAGACCTAGTATTTTAGGGGGATTCAGTTGTTTTCTTCCCAAGTGGTTGAGCTGAGCACCTTTCTCAAAGTGCACAAGGGTAAGTAGCCATTAACCAGCAAACAAGGGGCCACCCACCTCTCACGTGTAGTTTGGTGACTGCTGAGCCTCAGAAGTCCAGCCCACTTTGGTGGGGGAAAAACAATTATTGCCCATGACAAGGCCTGCAAGTTATTAGTTTCTACTCTCCCAGGCACAATCCCTCATTATCAAGAAAAACCCAAACAAAAAAAAACCCTTTTTTTGTGGGTTTGTGTTTTGTTTTTCTTTCGGATTGAGGAAGGCCACACCCATCTGCTTTAATTATACTTCTAAATACATACATGTAAACTTTATTCCTTTGGCTGGGAGAACATAAGTGAGAAAAGGCTTTTTAGGGTTTCATTTCTCTCTTCAAAGAAAGGCATAAATTAGTTACTGATAGCTACAATTGTCCAAGTCTGATTATAATTATAGATGTCAAATCAGTAACTATAATTTTACATTTTTTTTTCTACACAATAGTCATTCTTGTTTGAAACCGCCATGATTATTTCTTTCATAAAAATCCTCTGTTTAACACATCACAGTAGAAATGGACATTCAACTTGAAATATAATTTTGCTTATATTGTGCTTTTTTCAAATGCTCTTAATTACAGTAACTGATTGCCAAAACACACACTCATTAGCTTATGCAAGTTCTGGTAGCATCATTTAAGAAGTTGTTTGTAAGGGATTAGGCCATATTGTGTGGCCTAGCCTGTTTTCCTTGTGTTTGTGTAACTGTGCCATTCAGCTCTGCAGACTATAAGGTCACACCCAGTTAAGACCATGTAGTCAAAGTCAGGGTAGAGAACCCAGGGAGAACTCACCCGGAGTAAATTCCTTCCACTTTTCTTCTCAAGTGAGAAAATAGGGTCATATCAGCAATTTGCACCAAAGCAATACCTAACACATAATCCTATGCAAAGGATCAATTACATAACCAAGTTTTACCTACCTAAACACCATCCTGTAGACTTCTTGCTGTAGTCAATGGGAAAGGGCACCTCTAAAGGAACATTTACCTCATCCTAAATAGGTGGCAGTGTAGACAGGATGGCAGTACTGGGTGTGACTTTTTTCTCCATTGGTTGTAGAGATCCCTATAAACCTAACATAACAATTTGATTTAATTGTCAGAAGTTTGAGGTAAACACCAGCCTACAAGTACGGGTATCAATACCACTCAGATAACACTGCCACACACTAGTGAAGGTGGCAAAGCAGCACAGAACTATATGAGGTACTCTTTTCTGCTTTGGAGTGGTGACAAAAGCAACTGACAGGTGACTAAGAGTTATTCTTTTAAATCTAAGTTTAGGAATGTTTATAGCCCAGTAAAATACAGCCCAAAACAGCATGGCAAAGACCTGTAGTATGTAATCTTTCTGTGTCATTGTACATTTTCCATTTTTCAGAGTCCAGATTACAAAAATACTCTCTTCTCACTCTGCTTTTGCATCCAGTTCAAAGGGTATGACAAAGACCTGGTGGCTTACAAAACTGTCAACAGCACACAGTCTCCATCATGGCAGTGGTGTGTTATCTCCACACAGCGTAACTTCAGTCAGACAAATGCATTTCTTCTCTCAGTTAAATAATTCAGTGTTCACTAATGGTGCACATCTTCATGTAAGAGGTAGTTTTTGGAAAACCCCAAATATAAGCACAGAAGAATTATAAAAAGCTAATGGTATTCTTCTGAAGTGGCTCAAACTTTTATGTGAACACCCAGACAAATTCGGTTGAATAAATACTTGCCATTGAAGAGGAGAAACTGTTTTTTATTCCTGAAAACAAATCTCTGAAGGAAGCCAGGCCTTAAAGAAGGCAGGAGCTGAACTTGGATCTTATAGTGGAAACCAAACACCCAAAGCGGGAAGAACAGATAAGGCAATGCTTCTGCACAGAAATATTTGGGCTACAGTGCATTGAACATGAGTCATTAAAAGTCATGATGTCATAAAAAAAGATGAAAACCTTATTTATGATACAAAAATAGGATTATAGCCTATGTACACAAAAAATAATCCATTGGATACACTCAGCAGTAGCTAGAGTACTGCAAAATTATTTTGGCCCTGAACTTCAAGGAGGACATGGTGAAATGGAAGAGAAAGCAGCAGGAAGGACTGTCAGAAGAAAAGGCAAACATGATTAAGTGATTTCATGTGTTTGGCACTTAAAGAAGTCTGACAAGATCACGATCATGATCTTTAGATATGTAAAATTCTGCTTCACAGAAGAGGGAACTAGTCTGCTCTGCAAGGCAGGGAGGACAACAAGGGCCTGAAACTGCAGTAGAGAGTCTGAACGTAAGAGGCTTCTGACTGACAAGGCTGTGTAGACCTGGAGGAGATTGACTGGAACATTGTATTTTTCAGAACCAGTTAGAAAATTTCTGCTGGGAATGGCACAAGCACAGTGATCCTGCTGTAGGACAAACTCCAAAATTATGTTTGAGGTCTCTTTCTGCTCTACTACAGCATAACACACTTCAAGTTAGATTAAGTGTGTGGAGTATGTTATGTGGAAAAAACACCAGCTCCCACTCTCTCTATCCACTATGTCTTCCTCTCTGTTCCTTTCTGCAAGTGACCTGCAAATATGTAGCTTTGTCATTTACTTTCTCATAGCAGCCAGGAGCTCTCCAGTAACATTTAGCTCTTTATTTTCAGCAGTTTACCTACTGCCCACAGACCAAAATAGTTAACTGTGTCTTTTCTAGGCTCCCATTAAAAAATACCTGTGCTGAATCAGAGAGACTTAAGATCACTTGTAAGTGCTGAGTAGACAAAGCATTACAGAACTTTACCACTAACTTTTTGTTGCATTCCAGTTGCAATGGAGATATTCTTCTAGGTATTGTCATCCTTTTCACCTTGACAAAGTGCCACAAGTAGTAATGATAAAGGTAATGATATTGACATATTTGTATTGAGATTAACAAAATCACACCAGAGTTTCTGAGGCTTGAACATGCTCTTGGAAATCTTCCTATGCTTTCTCATTCTACTCTGTTATTTATATCTGTGTTCACAGTCAGAAATAAAAATCATGCTAAAATGTGGAAACCAGAATACAGTCAGAGGAAGGCTAGTGCAGTTTGTATTTTCAACAGGTGCTAGCAGGCTACATTAATTTTGAAGCATCACTCCCTATTCCACCAAGGCCTACATTTTACTAAGCTAATAAATGTAAGACTTGCATAGTGGGAACCTTCAGTGACTTGTATTTGTTATATGTTAGCCAACTGGAGGTAAAAGAAGAACATTTTTTGTTGAAGGTGGACTCCAAGGGGTTAGCTGCATCAGCCCATCTACTTTGCTATTCTTCTACTAAAATTCTGTAAAACTAAACTGAAGTGCTAAGGAAATAGAGAAGACTGCAAAAAGGTAGAACAGGAAAATTCTTCAGTTGGAGTTAATGACAAATACATGTGTTTACCTCAGGTTCAGACAAGATACATTGTTTAACCTCTCAAAGCTTATCATTTTTTTGGAAGAATGTACACATGGTGAAACCTGTGGGCAGAATGTAGGTAAACCTAAAGAACTCTGAGCTGTGTGCATGCTTCTAGACTGTATAATAAAATCATAGATGTTAGTTTTGAAACAGTCTTTGAGATGTAAGACTCAATGGTAGAAAAAAGAGATGGTACTTTCATGTGTAAATATACAAAGCTTAATGTTTGGGCTTGAGGCTTTTAGTGAGAAATATGTACAGTACCAGTACCAAGCAAGAGGTGGAAGTCAGCTCTTCGAAGGGTTAAAGTGAACTTTAGTCTTCCACTGATCACCCTCTGGTACTGTATCTTCATAAATTTCCCGCGTTTATGGAGTGTTTTTGATGGCAGGCAATTCTTTGTTGAAAGTTAAGTGCTCTTTTATATGAATAAATAAAGAAGGCTTTGGTTTGAATGAATACATTATTTTGACAAATGTTTATTGGAAACCCAATTATGGCTTCATAAATCAGTGCTATCTGTGGTACATCAGGTGAGCTCACCCATGCCGTCAAATGGCACATTGAATATTAGTAGGATAATTAAAACAATTCTGTTGGAAGTTGTTCTTCTTACCCAGATCTGACAGTAGTCAAAACAGGAAGAAATTGTTTATTAATTTTATTTAACTTATTAAAATACTTTTTGTAAGATGTAATGGGCATACTTAATACAAAAAAAAAAGAAAAAAACCCATTTGTTTTCAATTTGCTGTTAGATTAAAATGACAAGGTCAAGCACAATGCATGAACTGAGTGGCAGCTGAATTTTAAGGGTAGTTGGGGAGCAGAAAGGATATGTATGAAGTCTATTGTTTGAACTTTACACCCAGGTGAAGTGGGGCTTTGTTTGTTTTGTCTGAACTGGTCACTGGTGATATGAAATGTCTCTGGAGTCAATTCATGTGCTTCCTTATCCTCCCTGCTACAGTGATGCTGAGTTAGAACGACTAGGTGAATGAGAAGCTATTTTCATAGCTGTGAAAATGAAAGGAATCAAGTGAAAATCTTGAACTCGAGGTCAAGAAAAAAGGGAGGAGTTTAAAGTTTAAAATTATTCTCATAATATCACCCTGTAGATAAAAACCTACAGGGAACAAGCTACCAGGAATTCCCATTTCTTGAGGCCCCCTGACTGATGACAGCAAAATGGAGACATATTAGTGGAAAGACACTGAAGATCTTTAAGATTCACTAAAAGGATCTACATGATTTCCCAAAGGATTATTTCCAGGTTTAGGATATGGCTGCATTTATATCCACTAGGACTTACAAGCATAAAATAAGGATTGAAACTTAAGTAATTGGGTTTGGTGTGTATTTGAATTAGAGTGATATAAATAGCCACCTAGATGTCCTTCTTACCAACTCAGCTTCAGTATAATATTCTTCTTAGGGGCACAGAAGAAGGAGTGAGGAGACATAAAGAGAACAACAGAAGGCAGCACAATGTTCAGCTTTTCTCCCCTGAGAGAAAATGAGTGTTAGGAGTTGGCCAGAGAGATGGCAATGAAAGACTTCTATTTGGAATTTGTCAGTTCATTGAAAGGAGGAAAAAAATCACCCAGACAAATTATTTTGTTACACCTACACCTACTACACTAAACTAACCTTCCTCAGGGGCAACTCAGGTTCCAGATTTCTGGCAGTAGGCAGAGAACCTGGAGGCCCCAGGGCTGAATTGCCCACACTAGGACTTCTCAGGATCTCGTATTTCCCCAGAGATCTGCTTCTCAGATCATGTATAAAGTTTGAGGTCGTCTTCTAAATAATAGCAAGACAACATTTTGTCATGTTCTGCAAGACAGAGATAATATTCTCCATTTTCCACCATCCCTTACCCCAGTCCCTTCTCAGAATTTTAGATCAACAGTAGAAGTGTGGGAAGCAACACAGGGATTGTCTTTACTATTTAGGATTCTATTTTTTCCATAGAAAAATAAGAGTACCTTCAGCCTAAAAGCAGGCGTGCATTTTGCTGCCAAGGACACCATCACCAGTAATAAATATTCTGCAATAAAGAAGACAGAACTTAGGACAGTCATGGTGCATGAAAGCCTTGGCCTTTTTCCTCTTACCTAAGATGTTCCAGGGCAAACAAATCTGGAAATCTCTCTTCCAGAGTAAAAGAAGTGAAGGTACTTGTTTTTATACCAATTTTAGTAAAACTATTGCTTTGTTTCATGGACTGTGCTTTTCTGTCTTAACTTCTGGACCCCATATTTTTTATCCCTAAGCAGGAATGAGAGATTTTAGAAGTAAACTCTTCTCATTACACCACTTTCTCATGTTTAGCCTCCGAAAGGCAGACCGTGCAGTCCAAGATTTGCACACAGAAATTAATTTCCTTGAATAGGATCAAGGAGATGTATGTGGTCGGCCTGGTAAAGAGAAGTGTGGACACGGAACAGGAAAGAAACACATTTAGTGACTTCCCCTGAGCTCTGGTAAGGCTGGAAGAGTAACAAGAAAAAAGCAGTCTGCAGTCCATGAACTTGACACAAAAGGAACAAGACACAGCTCTTGAGCACCCTAATTATCAACCAAAGCATCAGCCCTTCCCCCAGAGTTTCACAGAAGTTTGTTGTCAATAAATAATATTAACAGATTTGGTTCCTGGCGAAGTTTATCAGTTTGTCTTATCTCTAGTCTCTTTTTCTCAAACCCTGTTTCCTACCTTTGCCTGTGGCCAATCTAACTGCAAATGTGACTTAATGGAAGGAGAAAGGATGGGAGAGAAAGAGTCCCAGGTTTTCATAACAGATTTAAAACACAGCAGCTCTGAAATACTCCCCCTTTGATTTTATTTCTGAAGGAACTGTGGCTATCAACCTTATTTCATTGTTGTTGATTTAACATTCAAACACAGGACTAAAATGTTGTCTAGTTTCACTCTGCCTTCTGCCAAAAATTCTTGATGGACAAGCTAGTTATATCTTTTGCCAGCCCCTGTGAGTGCAAGTTATCAGAACTGTTGCTCCTCTTTCCTCCAGTGATAAAGACAGAAGATGCTACACCACTGCCTGCCTTGCATAGCCTCATATTTCAGTGGAAACCAGTATTTAAAGTGTTACATCTTAGAGCCCAAAGGAGAAGAAAGCTTCATGGAACATAGTTCTTCATTTATATGCAAGACTCCTGTTGCCATCCATAAATCATTCAGGCTGCTATTATAACCCAGAACAAGCTGGCATCACCCCTAAATACAGAAGATTGTGTGAAAGATTAACAGAAAAAAAACAATAAAGTCATTAAAACACCTAGATGATAAAACGCTTGAAAAATATCTCCCCAATTTCCTTGTGGCAAGACAGTGACTGAGCCATAAATCAAAGCTATTCTTCTTCAGGGGATGTTCGGGGAGAAGGCAGTACAATTTGTTAACATGAAGGACTGCAGCTTTTACAGTAATGGGGAAAAGCAGAAAACTGATCATTGCCCCCAGTTATTTCAAATGCACTCTTTCTTCCTTCCATCAAGAAAAAAAAAAGTCTTGTTTTTAACAGAATCAACATAAGTTAATAGAATGTGATTTTAATGCTAGATTTCATTTAATTAACTCTTAGCTTTTTCTGTGTTACATTTGCATTGCTAAAAAACTAAAAGCGTGGATTGTGTTGGATGAATAGATTAAATTGTTTCTTTGTCAAAAGCAACTTTCACCAGCACATAAATGTTCATATTACAGAGTCTTTGTATCATGGAAAACAAATAGTTATTCAAAGCCAACAACTCTGGTCCATTATGTGCTCCTCAGTGATGATAAACAAGAAACAATGACAGAGAAACACACTGTCCAGCAAGAATTTGCTTTGAAGTCCACAAAAAAACAAACCAACAAACAAAAAAAACCCCTACAGTGTTCATTGCATTAAGAAATTTTGAAATCTGCCAGTTTCCACTCTATCTTTTTGCTCTGCCACTCCATCAACTTCATCTGAACATGCCTGAGGTCTGCAATAAGTAGTGGGATGAAAATGGCTGTAATAAGCAACAAGAAAAATAATACCTGACACCAGACTCGAAATAGTTAAGATGCCTACAACTGTAAAATATATTTCTTTGATAATGGAAGGTTTCCAGAACATATATACAAACAAAATACCTAGAGTTACTACAGTGTGAGTAGCATAATAAATAGAAATGCAAACTTTTGTTCTTCCCCCCTTTATGTTAAAAAATGAAAAAATTAGAATGATTCCAACTACAGTTCTGTACAGATATTCCATCTTCGTAGATTTGCAAAATGTTGTATGCTGTTTCAAAGTCCAAGTGAAGCCGCAGATCCAAAGAAATATCAGCAGAATTACGGAAATTCTGACACTTAGTAGAGTGATCAATGAAATACTGAGTATCCAAGAAGTGATGGTAAGCAATTTATAGAAGAGGTACACAAACTTGGAAAGCACACGAAATTCATCTTTGTCAGGTAGAGATTTTCGTAGTAATATCTGATAATCAACCATTGATATGGAGATACCACAGAAAGACATAATAATGGCAGCATCTAAATAAAACACAAGGAAAAATGTTAAAACAGAGAAGAAGACTTTACACTATGATTTCTGAATGAAGTTTTAGAAAATGTCATGCTTTCCTAACATTTGCTTTATCCCAGCTTTATATTTACTCTCTGCTCCAAAGCAAGTCACCTTAATTTTAAGGCTCACTTTAGTTACTTATATCTGGGCATCTGATGCTGTTTGGTATATTTATGTTATCCTGCCCAGCCCCTGATCCTTAATGGCCTTGCCTAAGTTGCATGTCATATTTGCCCTGTCCATACACAGGTGACTTAGAAATTCCCAAAGTATTGCAAATAGACCATAAAAATTTAAGTTTCAGCCGCTGATATTTGTGAGTCTGCGGTATCTAAAATGTAGAAATCTATAACCAAGACTTGGTCCTTCACATGGTCATATCTAAGATGAGATTTACCTGATCTTTTTCTGTGAGTAAAATTTGAGTCCATGGACTTTGAAGGAAGGCTAGACATCAGTGCAGGTACCCCCATTTGGTTAGATAAATTCCAACCCTGAATAAATCAATGTCCTGCCAATAATTTTGCTAGTTTTAGAGCTGGAAATGGTACAGCTGCTGTCTTGCTTCTGAGAGTTGAACCAGTATCTCTTCACCATATTGCATTCTATAATGCTGACATATCCTTAGATTTATTTCTGACTCTTTCCCTCACCTGTAACATGGGTGATGGTAGTGACAGTTCGTGGGGCTGTTTTAATTATGTTATTGATTTCCAAATGCCTAGCTAGCAGTTTTAAAAGAATCCATAAGCAAAACCACACAAATCATACTGCTCTGCAAATTACATGCTAATTGCATTTAAGAGCTTACTTTCAAGTCATGCATCATTATGTTTCTATTAAATATCATGACTTTTTATATTTATGATGTATAGAATTTATATATGACTCTTCATTTTCATAGTGAAATCTTCCTTCTCATCAATTCAGCAGAATGGACCGTCTACTAGACAGAAATTCTAATTAAATGCAGAGTAATAATGGAGTGGAATGCATGTTTTCCAAGGTATGTGTAAAATGTTTTCCAGTCATGAGTTATGTTTTTAGGTAAGATACTCAACTTGCAACATAAGGAAAAAGACAGACTTACATTGATAGAAATTAGTTTTTCCGTGTTCCATGAGGATGTAAATCTGAAGAAGAAGTTGTGGTGTGGTCTCAAGAAAAGTCTTGAATACCCTGAGCATGCTAATATCAGTCACTGCATCAACAGCTTGTTTTTGAATGAAGTTGGAAGGGTCTGCTTCTGATGCATCTCTTCTGCTTGTTTGTTTAAATGTAACTTGGTGGCCATACTTCAAAGCAAACCAATACCTATTAAAAAAAGGACACTTGATTAGGCAGCACATTTTAGAAGACCAGCTCAATAAAATGATATAGCCTTACAACAACTTCTTCTATCTTCTACTCAGGTAAAATTTTGTCTGATATCTGTCTGGTATCAGTGATATCAGAGAATCATTTAAGCCCAGCAATACCATGCAATAAGAAAACTAATAGAACAGAATGAGATTTGTCTGAATAAAGATTACAAGCTTTATTTTGTTAGGCTCTTATTTCTTTAAAAGTACTGCATTTCTGAAAATTCCATTATCATCTCTCCTCAGTCTCTCTTTGAAATACTCATTCACTTTCTTTGTATCCTTTTCAGGGTATTAGTGAATATCCAGCTGTGAACATCCATATCTATGTAAGTGGAATACAGATCCATAAGCCCCAAGTATAATACCTGATGAATTGCAAACATAAAAGAGACTTTAAAGAAACCTCCTACATTGTTACTCTCTAAATACTTAGGAAGACTTATATTTCAGAAAATAGTTTTCAAGACACATGGATTCCTGGGTTGAAAGATTCTGTTAACAATCTGAGTGGTTTTACATGAAGAAGCCATTTGCCTTGGCAAATGAGTGCACCTGAATGACTTTTAAAACAGTTCTGGTTTATTTTTTATTAAGCCTAAATTAACACTTTATTTTAAAGAGCAGTAAATGCAAGGATACGTGGAATTAGTCAGTTACAACTGGTGTACATTCCATGTTGTAAAGAACCTATTCTGTTCAGGATGTCCCTAATGCTTTGCTTGGAGATAAACCTAGCTCTTATTCCCATTTTCAGGACCTTTGCTTCAGGCTTGGAAGTGTGATTAGCACTTTATAGGGGAAAGAACACTTAAGTTTTAATCATAAACTCTTTTGGTAATTAACAGAGGAACTAGCTGTTGTACATGTTAATCTTTACATCTGAGTTTGGGAAAACAGGATGGTGGCTCTAACTTGATGTAGGACAAGAACTCCAGATGCTGGAAATTAGAGTATTTCTGCTGCCCCTAATGGACTCACATACAGAGCCACACTGCCCTGGTGAGTGATCTGACTCATTGCATTACTGTTTTGGAAGTCAAGAAAGGTAGGAAATGCTCTTTTCTTTTATAAACTAAAGGGAGCAAGTGCAGAAGTGGGTTTCACAGCGAAAGACCTCTTTCCAGTGAACTGTTCAGCAGCAAAGACTTTTGGAACTAGTAAACAAATGAAAGAAGGGAGAAGTATCCCCATTAGTATGCATGTAAATCCTGCCTTGAAGCAAATCAGTGCTTGCTCTCTTCTGCTGGCAACTTGACTTCAAGTGGTCATTAACACTGGCTGGGCAGATTGTAGCCTAAGCCTTGTAACTCTGCAGCACTGCAATAGGCACTGTCCTTGCTCGTAACTTGGCATGAGCTTTGCAAGGCCTCGGAACTGAGGCTTGCCAGGCTTTCTCTGTTTGAAATTTTCTTGACCTGTCTGTGACCTTGTATTGCTTGGTTTAGCTTGGGTTTTCTGCAGAAATATTGGTGATTTCTTCCAACCAAGCAGGTGGCTGATTTGTTTTACTTTTTTTTTATTTTTGTGTCATACAGTCATATTTTTATCTAGGTAAACATTATATAAACATTTTATATAGGTAACAGTAACAGTCAGATATGCATTAAATGAGATATTTATTACTTACATGATGATGTAGGATAGAGAAATCTAGTCTTGCTAAGATAGCAGAGGTCCTGAGATGTGGAGAGATAGGATACATTGTAGAAAAGCACATGCATAGAATGATAAGGGATGGCTTGAAAAGGGGGATAGGAATGGAAAAATATGTGTGTAACAATTTTAACTGGAGTATTTTTATTATTATTATTATTATTGAAGATTTTTATGCATAGAAGTATTCTTTCTTTGCTGTAATAAATAGATCTAGACTAATAATGATTCTTGGACTCAACTGTTAGAATTTCACTTATACTAAGTTCTTGGCTTTATAGGTATATAAATCCATGTGTTTGACCATAAACAGGATTTTGATCACAGCTGCCTTCAGTCATCACTTCCAAGCCTATTTCTATCTATTTAGTTCCCAGATGTTTCGAGCTTCTAATATTCTTCTCCAATGAACCCATTTTGACTATAACCAGCAGGCAAGGACAGCATAAGTAGTCCTTTTTTAAGAAAACTCACTGTTATTCAGCCAATTTTTCTAGCCTTACAAAGACTACTGGAGCCTTTCCGCCTCAAAAGAAAACCTGATTTAGTAAATAAATTATGACTGTTGCATCATTCATTTGGATCTATTTTCTTGAGAAATTAAGCAGAACATCACAGGCCAGTGCCTGGTTATCTTAGACAGCTGTACAAGACTGCTAATACACAGGCTGAGAAAGGCAAGGTCCTATGCCTTAACTTGTCTCCTACCTACATTCCTTAAGGCTGCATCTGAGATAACTTCAAGATTCATGCTAAAGTGCAGCTTCCTATTTCCCTGACCATCCACAGGATCACACCATGGACCTGACAAAACCCACACCCTTGCATTTACCATATGTAGAGAACAGAGGGCAGCAGATCATTAGACATCCAGATCTCACAGGATTATCTCATCCCAATATAACACTGGAGCACTGTACTCTTCTGCTTGCTAAGGGAGCTAAGAAGAATCCCTGGCTCCTCCAGAGGTTAAAAGTTTAACACCTTCACCACCTCTAAAGACCAAATGCTTTGACCACAGGGAAGGCAGTGTAGGGGTCTCTTCCACAGCTACAGGTGAGACAGCCAGGACTGGCAGGTCCTGGGTTAAGGGCATGCTAGAGGATTCATGACTTTGTCCCTGCTGTGTTAAGGCGTCTCACCCATACAAGTGAGAATTGCAACATGGAAGCAACAGTAGGAGAGGTGTGGAACAGCTTTGTTACTATTCAAGTGCCTCAGGGGAAGAGCCTTTGCTTTTCTCCTTGCAGAGATTCATAGTCTGCATCCCTGCCATTCAGGCCATATGTTGGTTCCGTGAGCTGGCTCTAGATCTCTTATCTACTCCCAAAGGAAACGCATTTTTCTGTTTATGTTTTTGTGTATTTATCTTATTGTTCCCTGAATAATCACTCATAAGAAAAGAACTGAACTGTTTGGCAAGGCATCTATAGCTTTTTCTGTTTATAAAACAATTAGTATTCCAAAACATCTGGTTCTTGCATTCAAGATGTAAAAATCTGGAAAGTTTGTAATGTTCTCAAGAAAAAAAAGTTGGGTAGACTGATCTACTAGCTGTCCATGGACTCACTCACCAGAACCTGTGTTTGTCCAAGCAGCAAGAAGTAGGAACCAGCTGCACAAATTTCGAGCTGCTGAGATAGCAGGTGATATGCAAGGCAAGAAATGTCCTAAAAGGAATATTTCAGCTAGATGCATACCTGAAATCACTTGTCAGTTTTCAAAGCACATTGCTTCTGAGCATTGTATACTAGGTTTATACTGTTACAAGGTGGTACACTATGTATTTTCACTAGTTCTAGTGGTTTTGGTTAGTTCACTTCTGACTTTGAATACTGTATAGAATACTTTTTTTTCTAGTAAAGTCCAAATACTTCTACTGCTCTTTAACTATATATTGAGCAAAGTGGCTTTCTCTGAGCTCCACATGCTTATGTCACTTACTGTAGTTCACTGTGACAAATTTTCATATTTTAAGAGTATATTGAGCTTACGATCTCATTCTCATCTGCCCATTTGGCATGCAATATAATGACATTTTAGAAAGGGCTCAGAGCCAACTTTTAGACGTAGTGTTGAACTATGTTCCCAGCCTAGGGCAAAGTTCAGTCCGTAGTAAAGGGTAGGTCAGGTTCAAATTTTCTCCTTTATCATGCCCATGGCTCACTTAACCCTGTGCCTGCTCTGAAACTATTCTAGTTATATTTCTCAAATCTATTTTCCTATAATGTAGATATTGCTGTAGAAGTTCTGTGCTTCAATATTCATAAACTGTAAAAAGTCTTTTAAAAAGGTACTACAATTGTAACAAAAATACATTAATTAAAAGTATTGGATTAGTTATGTATTTTAAGTAGAGGTACATCCTAAATGGAATATGAAATGGTTATGTCAATAATATAGACAAATGCAGGTTTACCATTTACTTTTTCTACCTATAAATTCATTAAGAGGATATGTTTTTGATTATTTCAAGGTATATAAGCTACTTGGAAGCCAACAGAGTAAAAAACCTACAATTTATTTACAACTGGAACTATCATATGTGAATGGCAAAGAATTGTCACTGTCTCTAAATATCATTCACTTCGATAGGAGAACAAAAAAATTATTTCTGCTTTTGTAGTGTTGCTTTGTGGAGAACACAGATGACAGGGCTCTTACTTGTTATAAACACTCATGGAAACACAGCTCCACTGTCTGTCCGTTCTTGAGATGTTCCTACTTTTTCATTATCATTTCACAAGTGATCGAGTTTGATCCTGTAAAATTAGGAAGGCTTTGTCTCTGGCTGGGAATTCACAGGGGTGACAGCTATTTGGTTTTGTTGCTTCACAGCCTTCATATGTGCCAAGCAAGCTGCCTTGCCAATGTTTCTGTATCACATGCTTCCCCACAGATTTCCACTGACTTTGCAACACAATCCCAGTATTATACTGCACATCCCATCTCATCAAACTACACCGATAAATATTTAGGTGCCATTTAGTAATTCATACAGGCAGGTTGCGAGTGGCCTGGCAATAATTATTGTCCTGTCTAAATTCTGGTCATGCAGTCACAGCTTTCAGCATTGTATAAATCTTTATCAAAGGAAAACTACTCTCTGCTGCATGTCAAATTTCACCTTCTAAGTATCAAAATACGTGGATTAAATCCATGAAACTGATGCAACTAAGTCAATACTGAGGTCAGTAAATTTATATTAAGAAAATATGATTCACACATAGAATCACACAATCATTTCATTTGAAAAGGTCTTTAAGTAATCATCGAGTACAACCGTTGCTCTAGCACTATCAAGTCCACCACTAAACCATGTCCTTAAGTGTCACATCTACACATTTTTTAAATATCTCCAGAGATGGTGACTCAACCACTTCCTTGGGCGCCTATTCCAATGCTTGTCAACTCTTTCAGTGAAGAAAATTTTCCTAATATCTAATCCAAATTTTCCTGGTGCAAGATGAGGCCATTTCCTCTCATCCTGTCACTTGTTACTTGAAAAAAGAGACTGACCCCCACCTGACTGCAACCTGCTTTCATTTGTAGAGAGCAGTAAGTCAGTTACATCTGACACAGGATGTAACTTAACCTCAGTGACATCTCCAAGCCAGATGACCCATCCTCCTCATTATTATTCAGTTCCACTTGCAGAGCCTCATACCTGTTATGCCAGGGCACCTGTGAAGGTGGGGTAGTCACAGGGTAGACACACCTGCTGCACTGGGCAGGAACTTGTTGCCATGGTCCCCTAGCCTTAAGTCACTGGGCTCAGCCAGGTGAAGAGTGGATAGGGAATCATCCATATCATGCATCCTGCCTGCCTGTGGGGCTGTCTCAGGAAAGGCAGGGTGTGATTCTATAGTCTGTCTCTCTCTGTCTCTCTGTCTCTGTCTGTCTGTCTGTCTGTCTGTCTGTCTGTCTCTCTCTCTCTCTCTCTATCCCTGATACTCCTCAACCTCCTCCCAGAGCTCTGTCACTAAACAGAGGAGTTCATTTACCAGAGTGCATCTCTCACAGGTGTGCTCACTGCTGCCAGCTGGTACTGCTTCAGAGCAGGTCCCACCCTTCAGCCCATCACCTATGTTGGCTCTGAATTTTTCTCGCTGTCTTTTAGAAATATGTAATGAAATAACCCCAGTTTCAGCAAAGCACTCACGTTTACTCTGATGCCTCATGGACTTACAATTAATCTTTACAAATATGCAAAAAAAAAAAATCTTTTCATCTGCTTCTATTCAAAGTTGCAAGACATTCTGAGCTACCTTTAAGCATCAAGAGGCACAACAGCAGCTGCCAGTATCACAGTGGCTGCTGTCTATGTGACCTCCTATTCTGACAGCAAGGGTTATGACTTGCTAATGTTTAGTCTCCCACAGGTGTGTCCTTGGCTGATGAAGCACACTGCTACACATCAGTCAGCTCCAGAATTCATATGGTGCCCTAAGGAAATGTCCCATTTTCCCACATTCCCTGCCTGTGTTATTGTCTTAATGTTGTCTGTTATGTCAAGACTGTTCTCCATTCTACAAACATCTGTGTGAGCCATTTAGATGGGTCAGGCTGAATATAATTTTAGTCAGCATAGTTAATATGTACATAGTTAATATGTTTTAATTTAATTTTGTCTCCTTGCAGAGCATACTATTTCATATGAAATATAATTGCAGGTATGCACTCTTTCCAATAAAAGAAACTAAAGCCTTCTTAGATAAGAAATACTTTTAATTTCATTTTCCTCTGATTTTATATATATTGTATATATGTATGCACATATATATAGATACAAATATGATTTTCATATTTATTTCTTAGCATTGTCTGTGTGATAGCAAAACCAAACCGATTCCCATTTTTCTGTGCACTGTACAAACCTCTAGTACCCAAAGGGTACCAGTTTCTAAGTCACCAGTTCCAGCACCTAAAGAGAGCCTAGAAGAAAGCTGAAGAGGGACTTTGTACAAGAGCGTGGAGTGATAGGACGAAGAGGAATGGCTTCAAATTGAAAGATGGTAGGCTAAGACAAGATACTAGGATGAAACTCTTTCCTGTTAGAGTGGTGATGCACAGGCTGCCCAGAGAAGCTGTGGATGCCCCATTCCTGCAAGTGCTCAAGGCCATGTTGGATGGGGCTTTGAGCAGCCTGGTCAAGTGGAAGGTATCTCTGCCCATGGCAGGGTGGTTGGAACGAGATGAGTTTTAAGGTCCCTTCCAAACCAAACCATTCTAGCAGTCTAAGTTCAAAGATGGAGCAGGACGTGTAAAAGGATATGAAAGAGGGAAGAAGGAAGGAAAGAAAGAAAGGAAAAAATGAAAAAAGATGATTTGGTAAGGTGTATTCACATCTTATAATTTCAAGCATCTAGAGTTCACTGACCAAATCTCATTTACTGGTTAGGCCCTCATTTTCCTCTTTGAATGAAGAATATGGGTTCCTGCCCCAAATGACTTTCTGGAGAATCTCACCTTAACAAGAGTGACCTGACTTGACAGAATCTATTTTTATCCATTTACTGAGATAAACCTGAGTGACTTGTCTAAACTAACTGCATAAATCAGATGACTAAGAGGGAGGACAGGAGGAAGTTGTACCTTGATACACCTAAGAAAAACACATATAATAACAAGTATATAATAGTTAATCACAAAGGCACAAGCACAGATGCCAGTTTGCTGTTACCAGCTTGTACTTTAAATTATGCTTTATAACACTGCTGAATTGTGAGGAGTGGCTGGAAGAACTTTGTAACTTATACGTAACATCTTGGAAATTTTCCAAGCATAAGTAGCGGCATGGGAGAAAATATCATTTGTGCAATAAAGAACAAGCAACCAAGTTGACAACACTGTCAGAGTAAAGAACAAAATAATGTTTACTAGACAATAAGCCACTCAGAGAATATGGAGCTAATTCTGGGAAAGATTCAAAATTATAGAAATTCATGGTAAGAGGTATTAATCGGAAATGGTATGAGTTCAGGTAAGTCCAAGAATTCTGTGAAGTGCTTTACAGTTAAGGTAATCCACTAAGCAAACAAAGTTTCCTATCACCATTAAGTGCTGCAAATATTTTTACTAACTATTCAGCTATTCATTTCTCTCCTGAATCTTGGTGGGTTTTCTACATATGGTTAGACATTCAGGTTCAAACATAACCTCTTCAGCTGTCTCAGCTGCTTAGTGTGCCTAACATCACTTTGAAAACTTGTATTTATCAGTTACAACAGTAGTACACTGCAAAGCAATCATTTTTATTAAGTATGCCCCATCAAATGGCTAATTAATCAAATAGAGTTGGGTTGTGAATGATAAAAATCATTACTTACAGGTATATGAAAGAAGAATTACATGCTCCTCAAAACCTGACAAAATTTACCACTGGCATAACCAGACAAAAATTAATTTCCTTTCATGAAGCAGTAATTGCTAAGGCCTGAATTGGTCTTGTCCCTGAAGCCATAGTAAGCACTTCTTAATAACTGCCCTAAAGCAACATGATTTCTCATTTGAAAATAATTTTTAAAATGTGCTTACCTTATAAAAATTCCACACTGAAAGAGATGAACTAGAAAAACCAATTTCAGCTTCCCAGTATCAGTACCTTCCCAGTCGTTTTTAAACCACTCATAACTAAATATTTGAGTTATTAATGATGAAAGACCTCTAAAACACAGTATCAATATACTCCAAGAATATTGTCCTTGACAGAAATATCTACTAGCTACCCAAAAATCCACTCCAATATCAACTACATAAATTAACATTCCACCAACTAAAAAAAAAAAATTCTGCTTAGTAAATTTCATCATGTGTGAAACTGCCACTGTTGTCATTCTCTCCTTACTTCACATAAAGGAATCTAAATGCTCTCCTACAATGGAGTCTTTTTCCTGACGATAGCCCCTGCTCATATTGCTTTATACAAAGGAAAGTTGAGTTATCCATTTTTATTATGGCAAAGGGACTAGCATTTTTCCGTGCTCTTGATTAAAATATTGAATTAACTTCTCAAATACATATCTATTCTGAAAAAGATAAATGTAAATTTTTTTTTTAATTGATGGAGTCGTTCTTCATTACTGGTTCCTAAAAAGAAGAAGAAAAAAAAGAAGATTAGCAGTAACAATATTTTCATCATTTAAAATATCATACAGCAATTCTCATGACCATTTGAACAGGCAATTACAAAATGCAGAATGTGCTGAGATGCTGGTGAACAACCAGCCCAAGAGAGCTGCATTTCTGAACCTGCTGAGGTCACCCACTCTCCCAAACACTGACTCTCCACTCAAGCAGCTCTTGAGATAATTCCTAAGAGTTGCAAAACACTAAAAAACAAGCAAGTTTTTAAAAGCAGCTTATGGAAAAAAGACTGATTCCTTTCCAGAACTTTCTTAATTTCTGAGCTCTTCTCCTTTACTGTGCACAGCACAAAACATTGAGAAAACTTTTGTCTTGAGTACACACCATGGTATCAGAATACACATAATTTGGCAGTTTCCGACTGTGTTACTGCATTTGTGTGCATACGTCCAGTGTTTCTATCATTCCTGCTTGGTTTTCCACATGCAGTAAGAAAGTGCTGAATAGGATGGCAGCTCTCCTGTTACGAGAGCCAGACCTAGACCAGTCTATACCTCTTTGAGAAATGTCTTCCAAGTTGTATGTAGCTACACATAGATGATTTAACCACATAGTTCACTGCAAATATAATTAATTTGTAGTCAGAACTACATTTTACACAGCCCAACACTGCAAGGATTCTTGTGAGCTCTTTGGGTAGTCCTTAAACACCTTTCCTCTGTAGATCTGTCGTATTTGTCAGGTGAAACAGAAAAGCTGTAAGGCAGTACATTTTTTTTTCTCATTCATGTCCACCCCTGCAAAGTTATAAAGTTAAAATTACAAAGTCCCTTTATTTCATTTACATATCTTAGGAAAAAGCTGCTGGCAGCAAAGCCAAAGGATGGGATGCACGACATGCCAAAGCTGGGCTGGTGCCAGTGCCAAACAGCTGCAGACAATACATGGGGAACAGCTGCGCCAGGGAGCAGGGGAAGGGCATGTGGAGGCAGGTCCCTTTGGATTTTGTGAATTTAGGCACACTGCTACAGAGGAATGAAATGAGGGAATTGGTTGATAACCCACAAACAAAGGTAATGACTGTTCTTTGCTTGGGTTGACTGGGCTCATCTTCACTGTGACCTAGGTACAAACCCAAAAAAAGAGAACTTAAGGTCTTAATTTCCTAATGAAGACAAGTGGGAATATAACAGCCTGAAAAGGTACTGAGTGTATAGATTATTTTTTTGGATCTAGGCCTCAGCTATTTCTAGCCTCTTGTTCTATCTCCTACTTAGGTTTCATGTCCTGGCCCAGAAGATATCAGAAAGATCAGGTGATCTTACAGCTGGGATAGCTGGAATCCTTTCTCTGTTCTTTCTTATTCTCTCCAGTAAAATACCACTAATCTCCTGCAAATCACCAAAGCAATTTATATCCAATTCACAGTTAGATTCTGGGAACTGGACTTCAGTACAAAGTCCAGCATAAAATGAACTCTCTGTTTACAAACACAAAAAGACAAGTTAACCATGAGCCAGCAATGTCTCTGTGTGACCAAGAAGGCAAATGGCATTGTGGGGTGCACTATGAACAGTGCAGCCAGCAGGTCGAGAGTGGTTATTCTCCCCCTCTACTCTGCCCTGGTGAGGCTGCATCTGGAGTACTGTGTCCTGTTCTGAGCTCCCCGGTTCAATAAAGGCAAGGAATAACTGGAGAGACCAGCAGAGGGTTACAAAGATATTTGGGGGACAAGAGCATCTCTCTCATGAGGACAGGCTGAGCAGGCTGGTTCTGTTCAGACTGGAGAAGAGGCAACTGAGAGGGGATCTTATCGATGAACACAAATATCTTAAGGCCAGGTGTCAAGAAGACGGGATCAGACTCTTTTCAGTGATGCCCAGCAACAGGACAACAGTCAGCGGGCACAAACAGAAACACAGGGAGTTCCATCTGAATATGAGGAAAAACTTTACTTTGAGGGTGATAGAGCACTGGAACAGGCTGCCCAGTGGTTGTGGAGTCTCCTTCTCTGGAGATACTCAAAACCTGCCTACAATCCTGTGCAACCTGTTACAGGGGAACCTGCTTTAGCAGGGGGATTAGGTGATCTTCAGAAGTCCTTTCCAACCCCAATTGCCTTGTGACTCTGAATTTTTTATATCTGAAAATTTGTGTATGAACAAACTTAAGAGTTTACTACTAGGGTTCATTCAGAAAATTCCAAAGGAAACTGTATTTACTCTATAGAACAACACATCATTCTGCAACTTGAGTACCACCTTTGTCAAGCTGTATCCATGTTTCTCAGAACAGATTAAAAACTGAAACAAACATCAAACAAAACAAAACAATCAAGTTCACTGTTTGACTGTTACAGGAAGAACAACAGTTACAGGTTAGTCAATACCTGGATTCAAACAGAAAGTTCTTCTAGAGACAATTTATGGCCAAATTAGGCAAGATACCAAGGTTCACATTTAATGACTAATACTGTACCAGACATTCAAGTGGCAAGGAGTAGCCTCTAATTTTGCATCTGAAATGAATAAAAAAGTAACAGGATTCCTCCTTCTTTACAACCTCACTATCCTTTTTGTATGCAAGCACTTCACAAAGAGGAATATGAGAAAGGAAGTTTTACAGGCAGACTCCTCTGAAATAACAGCATGAAGAGTAGCTGTGAGCCAGGTGATTTCTTCTTCTGACAAGCCTACTGTCCAAACTACTGTCATGTCAGCAGTCTGCAAACCTGTCTGGACAGGACATCTTGGTGCTGTTTGAAGCCATCAGGTAAGCTGAGATAAATGAAGAGCCACACATTATCAAGCATGTCAGCTTGCTCACTGTCTCACAATTATTTTGAATAAGAAATCTAGTCCTGAAAGACCCTTGGAATGGTTGAGAAGACACAAGGTTTTTATTTTGCTCATGGCAACCTGAAAAAAATTCTACCTGAGATTCACAAATACTTATTCACAAATGTCCATTGTCTTAATTCCAAATCCAAGCACCAATGCCTGCTCACAGGTGCACATGAAATCACTGTTGAAGATCCCAGCCTGTAATAGCCGTATAGTTTATGCATGATAGCGCTCCAAAGAGCACCCCAGTCTCATGTACCAGGTAGGGTTCAATTAAGTGCCACAGGAGAGAGTGCCTTGTATCATCCAGAATTACATTGTCCCCAGTCTTATTAAACATATGAGATCTAACATGACAGGAGCAGGAAGAGTAAACTGTCAGTCAACATAAATATAAGCCCGCTCTGAAAACTAACATACTTCTACAGAATCATTTTGTGACAAAGCAGGAACAATAAAATGTGATTAGCAAGGCTTTCAGCTCTCACTATACATTTAAAATTCTATTTAAAATTGCAGTTACCTTAATACTGGCCGTGGATACAGGTTTTTTTCACTTCAAAAACTGTAGATTTCCATATTCACGGGTTTCCCATCCATACCTTTACAAGACTTGCAATCCAAGGAAATTAAAGGGCTTACTGATATAACACAAAGTGAAACTCAAATCATATGGAAACCACGTGACACAGTTAATGATTTGCTATCTGTAAAGAACTGTCCTTCTTATGATTGTATTATAAAAATTCTATTCTAAAAATTTGGTATAGGAGTCCCTGTTTATAATTAATACTAAATTTAACAGATTATAAATTTCTCTTCAATAAAATCATTTAACAATTTACTTCATGAAAGTTAAAAAAAAAAAACACTTTCCCTCTGTGTGTTTCTATGTCTGTGTATTCATTTTCAAATCTAGACTTAAAAAGCCAATAGATAATTTCTGGAAACACAAGTATATGTGTGTGTGTTTACATGTATATGTTTGCTTATATATATATTCATTCATTTATTTGTACACCCATGTATATATCCCAAAGATTTATGCAAAAAGAATGATCCTTTTTGGCTATAGTTGAAAACTGTAGCACAATGCACTTTAAAAAATTCCTTTCTGTGCAATGATGCATGAAGAGACTGCACATGGCCAAGGACTGGTGATTAAAATTGTTTTCCTCTGGCAAAACTACAGGTGTTTGCCAGAGTCTGCTCCAGCTGAGCTGTTGATACTCAACATGAAACTTTTATGCATGTTTAAAACAGCTGCAGGGTACAAGGAGCAGGTGTGATTCTGCCTCTATGACTGTGCTGCACAGGAGGATGCACACCCTCAGCCTGTAGCATTTCTAGCTCTTAGGATAGGAGGTACAATCCTCAGTGTCTTCATAACGAACATGATATCAACCCTTGTCTTTTTTTGTGTGCCTTCCTGCTTCTCCCTTATACTCTAGAAAGTCCTAGTCCTAAGCAGTCCTTGCAGTGCTTGAAATACCATTAAGTCAGCCAAGTCACAAACTCACTGCTGTGAACTTTGTTATAATAAAAAGAATGACAAAAACTCTATGGCATGGAGGGAGGTGCAAGGTTTGTGTACCTAATTCTTGGAGTGTAAATCAAGCAGCCCACGAGATAAATTACTGGCTGGGTGATTTATTCGTTTTCTGGTTAGACTTGGCATGAAAGCAAGCACAATTCTAAATTGTGACAAATCTCCTGTGGTATTCAGTACATATCATTTTATTTGCTTCCAAAGGTGGTAGGAAGGACCCTTCAAGTATTTATAGGCATTAATGAGCCTTCTCTTCTCCAGACTGGACAGCACCAGCTCTTTCAGCCTTTCCTTATTAGAGAGATGTCCCATGCCCTTCATCATCCACCCTAATCATCTCCCACATATATGCTGATCTGACTTTTTACATTTTCTACACAATGTTGCCTCTCCATGCAGGAATCTTGCAGCCCAGGGCCTTTCTCTTTGCAAAATCTGCTTCACTTCTTTCTGGTTTAAGGTCTTTTTACTTATCTCTGTACCAGATAAAAAGAATAAAAATATAATGAAACAGAAAGAAAAATTCTGCAAGTAAAAAATCCTCTCAATGAGACATTCACATGCCAATGGTTATGAAGATAAGTCTCTCAAGACATTTTCTATCTGCTACTCAATTGATTCAGACTAATTACTGCAGAATTACATGCTTGTGCTTAGTTCTATTAGGCTGTAACACAGCCACAGTGGAGAGGTATTTATCCTCAACATTTACGCTTAAAATGTGAAAAAAAGCCAAGTGCCAGTACTCAAAGATTTCTTGACTGCTAAAAATTCAAACAGTGACCTTGTGGGGTTTTCAGAAGTACCAGTCTGTGTCTTGTGTATCTCATCGTTGTTACAAAATTAATCATTGTATCACCAACAATTTAATTTTAGGTTTATTGAAACTCAGCTGGTTTTGGTTTTTATACTGATAGTCTACCTGCTTGAGAACATTTTTCCCCTCAAAAATTTAACAATGCAAAACAGTCAGAGAACCAAAAGAAGTCGAGGGTGTACACTCATCTTTTCTTGTACTACATCAGAGCATAATAGCAGGACTTTCACTACGTGCCTATTAACCTCTGTATTATAAGAGAAACAACAGATTTTTTAAACAGATGGGCTTGTGCAGGAAATGATCAAAGAACCTGTACTTCGTTCTCCAAAGGTACCATTGCTGCCACCTACAGATGCAACAAATTAACAGCTCCCGACTAACATCAGAAAACGCTTTACTACAGACAGCAGCAGCAGTAACAAGTATTCCCCGGTGAACAAGTCTACAGCTCCCCAAACAATTCTTAATTTGGGATTAAAAAAAAAAAAAGACTCGTGATGTTAAAAATAATGGCACCTTACTGAGTTATCACTGACATGTAAAATTCAAATAAATAATTTTTGAAACCCTCTCTAAACATTCAGAATTTTCTTAAAAATAGGAAACCACTTAAATACACACACTTGCCTTGGCTTAGGTAGTAGCTTCTTCTAATGATTAAACTAAACTTTACCCGAAGACTGAAAGTGGGTTCATAAGCATAAGAGGGTATCTCAGAATTAGGTGAATTTAGGTCTAGTCACAGTTTCTTACAAAAGAGCATACAGGCAAATTATATGGGGAGAGACTGAAATATTGTGTATGGGGTTTTCTTGATTATTTCACAGCATACCTGCACACATAAAGGCTTCTTTCCTCTAACCTGAAACATCCCTTCTGTTGTCTGTAGTTCACGCTTTAATGAGCATAAAAATAAAAAATAAAGGTAATGGGTTTATATCTCGAATAAGTAAATAGGTACCTCAAATAAGTAAAGATTTATCAGATAAATCAAGGAAATTGGCTTGAAGGCCTAAATATAGGGATTATGGACATCAGTGGTACAGTTTCTGGCTGTGGCTTTGTATTGCTATGATCATCTTATAACAGGTACCATATGAGATCTTATATAAATATACAACAATCAGATAAAATTTGAATTTCTAATATTAGTACAGTTTCCCACAGTAATATTACCTGCTTTTATTTCAGGTTAAATGATGTTTATTCTTCATTTACAGGTAGTTTAAGGAGAGAACAAGTCTGCCCTATTTTCTTTAACAATATCACTTTAAAGGTAATTAATCTGGGGTTTCAGAGGAGACACTGAAAAGCCAAACAGGTAAATTTCAGCACCTTGCAGGTTTGCTGCTTGCAAACACAGTATTTCTACTTGGATGACAGTGACACGATTTCACAAAATCACAGAACAGCTGAGCTGGGAAGGGACCACTGGAGCTCATGTTTGAAGTCCCCAGCTCAAGCAGGGCCACCTAGAGCCAGTTGCCCAGGACTGTCCAGGTGAGTTTTGAGCATCACCAAGGATGGAAACACCACAACCTCCCTGGACCCCTGTGCCAACTCTCGGTCATCCACACAGTGAAAAAGTGTTTCCTGATGTTCAGAGTGAACAGCCTGTGTTCCAGTTTGTGCCCATTGCCTCTGGTCCTGGCACTGGGCACCATGACAGGACCTGAGGCAATGGCCCTGTGACAGAGCCTGGCTCCGTCTGCTACACACCCTCTCTTCGGGTTTTTACATACATTGATGAGATTTTCCTGAGCCTGTTCTTCTCCAGGCTGGACAGTCCCAGCTCTCCCAGCTTTTCCTTACAAAAGAGATGCTCCAGTTCCTTCATCACCTTAGTGACCCTTTGCTGGGCGCTCTCCAGTAGCTCTCAAATTTTATTAAAAATGCTGAATCCTAGATAGCTCCTATGTGCCGTGCAGGAGCATACACAGCTCCTACATACGCTCTAAGTGGGCGTGTTAATGGGATATAGAGAAGGTGTATTTGCTGTCTCCGACAACAAATTTCTCTGGAAAAAGCCGGCAGAGCAGGACATGCCTCTCACTGGGCAGCAGCGAGGCACCGACCCGGCACGGAGAACTGAACTCCACCGAGAACTGTCCTCCACGAAGGAGAACTTTATCCCACTGGATCACCACAGTGTTTATCGCTAGGAGCCGCGTTTTAGCCGCACAGCGGCGGCCACCCCGCCCCGGCCGTGGAACGGGCGGAGCCGCCTCACAGCCGGGCGGAAGGCGCCGCGGTCGGGCACCGGGAGGCGGAGCACGGGCAACAGATGTTTCCGCTTTCCTGTCCTCTGGCGTCGTGAGGGAAGCGGAGCCGGGAATTCGGGGCGATTCGCTGCAGAGATGGTGTCGCTGCTGCCGCGCATCGAGCGGCTCTCGTCGCGGGTGGTGCGGGTGCTGGGCTGCAACCCGGGGCCCATGACCCTGCAGGGCACCAACACCTACCTGGTGGGCACCGGGCACAGGTACCGGCCCTGCTCGGAGAACGGGGTGGGGCACGGCGGACGAGGCTCCCCTGCCCCGGCCCCGCTTGGGGACCGTGCACTGCCTCCAGCTCGAGAGGCCGCTACCGGCCTGTTCCCAAATCCCTTAGTCAGGGTTTAAAAGAGGAAAGAAGCCGTACGGCATTAAATTTTAGGAGCTAGTGCCCGAAGGCGGCTTGGGGAGGGGGCTGTGGAGTCTCCTCCGGGCGACCCTTGGGCTGAGGCGGGGAATTGCGTGAGGGAAGCGGGCGGGTGCCTCAGGCCGCGCAGCTCCCCCGCGGTATTAAACGGTGGCTTCTGCCGCTTGTCCCGGAGTTGTAAATGTGTGGCCTACGTTAATTATTTATACTTTTTAAATTGTTATGCCACGGGGGTTGAATATCAGGAGGCAAGAGGTAGCGTCTGGATATGGAGACAAGTGCTAAATTTCCATATGTTGGCTTATTTTATTCATATTACTTGGCTGTCGTTTGAATACTCTTGATTCTCTGGTGTATGTCTCTCCCTCCCTTTTTTTGGTCCGTGTGTAGAAGAGTCCTTATTGACACCGGGGAGCCAGCTATTCCTGAATATATCAGCTGTTTAAAGCAGGCACTGTCAGAGTTCAACGTCGCGATTCAAGAAATTTTAGTGACACATTGGCATCGTGATCATACTGGTGGAATACCTGATATCTGCAAAAACATCCCGAATGGTAGGCCAGAGATTTCAGATATTGCTGAAAATGTTAGATACGTGGGAAGAAAAAACATTACCTGAGTGCTTCTGTGCAAATCAGATGGATTATTCTTCTGGAATTGCTGTATAAACTGCATGTAATTTCATGATTCTGCTGCAGTGTGCAGGTTGAGAGCAATGAATAATCTAAATGTAATAGCTGTAGTACTACAGGTTTCCTTCAATACCTGTGCATACCTTCATAGTGAATTTTTCTTACGTGTGAATAATGAGAACCTAGATTATCATCAGCATGGTATTAAGAGATGTGAGAAAACCTTGGTACTCATTCTGTTTTACTTGGACAGCAATGATGAACTGATTGTTATTTTCACTTTTGTAAAAACAAACACCTTGAATTTTAAAAAAGAAATGTACGTAACTTTGAGGTTCTGTACAGGAGCCCATTAGTATTTGCTGACAAATTCATAGGTGTTAGATCACGAAGGGAAAGCAGTAGGGCAGTCTGCAAGTAAAGTCTGATCTAAAAATGTGTATTCCATGTTGATAAACGGTAAGAGACATTTCAGCATTGGTATCTGGGAAAAGAATAAGCAGTATGGATAATGTGGTGATTCTTAACATTGCTGGACTTTGTCACGAGCTTTGTCACAGGCTTAATTTTGTAAAGTTGCCAGGTGCTTATCTGCAATGAAGCCTGGGCACTACTGAAAACAATTGGTGTCTTGGAGACATGAGTGTATTGGTGTCTTGGTAGGGATTTTGGGCTTGCCAGCCTATGAATGTGGTTGTAAAGACTAGCAAGGGACATAAATGCCTTTCTGGGTTGCTATCTTTAGCTGTTCCAGCCAAGGTGTTTGCATTTTATGCACATCCTGCACATTTTATGTTCAGGATGGTAAAAGCTGAGAGAAGTTGGAGGTCAAAAAGTCTCCGTCCAATTTTAGGCAAATGTTGAGTGATGCTTCTGTGAATCGTAAAGCAAAATGTGAGCACAGAAATCTTAGTGGCATTGTAAAACCTTGGGGGAAGTGAGTCAAGAGGGAACATTTGTAAAATATAATAGTTACTGATCTTTATTAATTTCATTTGTGATTTTTTTTCTGTCTTTTTTTCTGTCAGATTTGTCGCTGGTGCAGAGTGCAGTATTCAGAATCAGTGGCTTTCACTGTTTAGTGGTTTTGGTTCTGGAATGGGATTGCTCTACAAATATGAAGTTACTATAGAGAATTTGTTGTTTCTAGTTTTGTATTCATACTGTGTGGTAATTAATAGTACTTATTCAAAAAGTAACCTGTCTGTGGAATAACTTTGTTAGTGACAAATTCAAAACATCGTTTTCTTTGCTTTCCTTCAATATTAGACTCAGAATATCGCATATGTAAGCTCCCTCGTGTCCCTCACTGTGAAGAAACAATAGAAGGAGGACATAAATATATTTATCTTAAAGATGGAGATGTGATACAGACAGAGGGAGCCACACTCAGGTAACCATGAATTTCTGCAAGTTCTTTTTTCTTCAGAATTCTGACATGTGCATGTATCCTAATTTCTAATGACTGCCAATCCATACATCTAATCTTTTCAGCACTTACGCATATTGACTTCCTATCATGATCCAGCAGGATATGTTAATACAAAGAAATTGTTTTTATGAATGAGAATTGTCAGAAATTAGCCTTTGAATTTAGTCTTTGGACTCAGCTGAGAAATTAAGAATATTTCCCTAGAATATTACTTTCACCAGGAAAATCAAATAGGATTTTACATGCTTTCTCATCACTCTTACATAATGAGTTACTATTAAAATTGTGGAGGTCTGTGGTAGTCTGGCTGGATCATTTAGCATGGCTTCCTTTTTACTTTAAAAATATTTCCCTAGGAGACTCTAAAACATTTAGTATTTAAAATGTTAAATTTTAAACCTTGAACCTATGAGGTTCTTGTAGGGTACCAGTTTTGGAGGACTTCTTTCCATGGAGTGTACTGCCTATAATGTTAGTCTGAATGAGTGTGAAACAGAAAGCCAGTCTGCCCCATGGAAGCACACACACAATAAAAAGGTCTGGCCATTCTGTTTTCAGACTTCTTTCATTAACAAGGCATTACTCTTATAATGACAGAGTTTGCTTATTTTCCTCAGTTTAGATGGGAACTATATCCCACTTGTAGAATATGTCACTTGGTTGAGTGGAAGAAAAAAAAAACATTAAAAAAGAAAAGGAATGTATTTTGTCAAAAAGTATTTTATTTTATTAGTGTAAAAATATAAGTAAAAAGAGTATTATATTGCGTACTGAAGACCTTTCACTACTCTAAGTGGCACATGTTTGGACAAAAATTTGGAGATGGAAAATATTTTTTTTTATTTCAATACAAGTCAGTCAAGGATTAGCACATTTTGAAGTTCAGGGTTGTGGAAGACCAAGCGTAGGCATGTTTTGTCTCAGACATTCTGACTTGCAACAGAGAAGTTGTGCTTGGCAGGGAGGATCCCCTGGAGGTGGACAGCATTGTCCTGAGCCAGCTTCCTTTTCTGCCTTCAGACTCACACCTTCGTCCGTCCCCCCACCCCAGCTCGGTTCCTGGAGGGCTCAAACAGGCTGGCTGTGCTGTGTGGGAGTTGGGAGCATGTTGAAGGGTGTTGTAAAAATGCAGCCAACACCTGTGAGAAGTTTGTTGTGAGGACTGGGAGCTTGTTGAAGTGTATCATCAAAGTGAAGGGCTTGTTAGCCAATGCTTCTGAGACCAAATAGTGGGCTAGTTGCAGGAGTTAAGGTGATTATACCAGAAAGCGTGGGAGCTCCCTGACACATAGTCTGATGTCCTTGTTGATCCTGAAGGGACTTTATAACAAACATCGCAGCCCCTGTGGGTGGGTTGTGACAGGGGTAATGCAGCCGAACTTTGTTTGATTAAAAGCAGGTATTCTCACCTCTTATTTGGTAACCACTTTAAGAATACTCTGTTAGACCCACGACAGGTTCCAAAAAAGCAGTATCTGCATGTTGAATTTTAGTTAGCAACCTTCAGGTTTTCAAGGTGTGCCAGGCAGTCTTGAGTTCCCTATCTGCTCTTTTTTCATGTTAGTGGTTTGGCTTCCTGGTAAAGTTGCATCAAGAACTGCAGGATACCATTTCCCAAAGGTGAGCTACAACCCACCAACTTGATTTTGATGTTGCCTCCACAGAGCATTGGCTCACCTGCTTTCTGCTGAGCTCAGTATTCAGTAGGAGCTGGAAATCATTGCATGAGATGATGCTGCACTTGTGGTCTCCCAGCCCTGCATCGACGTGGCTGGGAGCTGTTTAGCCTTGCCCTGTACACCACACTTGGCACCAGCTCTGTTGAGCCAGGATCACTGCTTTGATGCGTCTGCCATTGACAAGATTCTAATGAATTTCTGCAGTGATGCTGGTCGGAGTTGTTACTTTCAGTTACTTTCAGTCTTCATCAGCCTCGGCATAAGGCCCTTCTGCTTTTTAGAAATCATAGTGAAAGGACACCCCAGTGCAGCTCCTTGGCAGTTTAGGTTACCATATACTATATACATACCCACTGTCCCTTTGCTGCATGCTAATGCAGTGCTCATCCAAGCTGTGGGTCCTCAATCCTTACCATGCAGGTATTTAATGACCTGCACGCAGAACAGCTGAAAGACCATGGTTCATTGTATTTGACAGCTATGCTCTGCTGTGGTATGGGGCTTTCAGGGAAAAACAGATTTTGGGAGACTGAACTTTATCTGGGTTGGGTTCAGAAGTTTATAGTTAATTTCTAGAAGAATAGACGTCATCCTTACCCTCCTTCCTAAGTGCAGCATGTATGTCAAGAACTTCACGTGTTTCAATCTGGAAATGACATGTCAATTTTCTTTTTTGAAGCTTCAGTATAAAGCCCTCTATAACTGAAATTCTACATGGCTAGTCAGCTCCCTTAATGCACTAGTATTGTGGTGTGTCATGTAAGTAAAAGCATGGTAGAGATGATGATTGGTGTTCTCTACATGGTATAAGAAAATGGACTGGGATTAGGCAAAGTGATACCTGTTTACATCACTTGTTAGCCTTTTTTGGTCAGGTTTTTTTTGGTTCTTCTTATGGGCTGCTTTGCAAGTGTATTACCATCATTTGTTCTGGCTTCAAAAATGAAATACAAATGCTGTAAGAAAAACATATGCTTTTTTTGTTCTTTAAACAGAGTTTTATATACGCCAGGACACACTGATGATCATATGATTTTACATCTAGAAGAAGAAAATGCTGTGTTTTCTGGTGACTGTATTTTAGGGGAAGGAACAACAGTAATAGAAGACCTGTCTGATTACATGAAAACTTTGAAAAGGTTGTTAGAAATGAAACCAGATTTGATATATCCAGGTAAGTGTTTTTATTTTTAACGGCTCTCTTTTACTGTGTAATTTTTAAACATCTCCTCCAAGAATTTGAGAACTATTATTACATTTAAACATCATTCCTGATGTAACAATTAAAGTTCATTACTTAATAAGTGCTAAGCTAAGATGCCTTTGTCATGGTGTTTTGCAAAACTTGAAATTTTTTAGTGATAGGTATCTTTCCTTTCTGAAATTTCTCCATTTGAGGGTGGCTCTGGTCTTTCTGTGCCCAAAGACTCCAGAGGCCAAAATTTTTCACTGTTGAAATCATACAGCAAATTTAATTTTCCTATATTACTCTATCCCTGTTCTTTAATGTTATCATGGAAGAAAAAAGAATAGTTGTTCTTTTGGTCCTTTTCATCCCCACATACACTGTCAGTGTGAGTAACCTGGTAATGTTTTTTGAGAGAGATTGTCAGTATCCGGGCGGTGTTCTGGTGGGGTGCTATGACCTCCCGAAACCGACTGTAGCAGAAAGTTGCTCGGCAGCCGCTGCATTCACACAGACACGCACACACCGGAGAGCTTCTTCGACAAGCCGACGGCAAGGAGGCAGGAAGGGTCTTTGTGTGCAATTCCATGGCAGAGGTTTAGTCCAGCTCCACACATGAAGGGCACCATGGACCAAAGCCCTTGGAAGCGGGAAAGTTCCAGGCTATATACAGGGGCGGGGAAAGCATCAGGGACAGGGGTGGTACATAGGCGGGACTATAGGGTACTGGAGCCGATGGGAAAATCTGAGGGAGTGTCAGGGAACAAGGTCCAATGGGGGAGTGGGGAAGGGAGAATTTTCTAGGGAAGGAGCAGGTAAGGTATAAGGGTGTGGGGAGGCCAACTGGGGAAGCAGAACTGGGATACATTTTGCATAATGAAACAGCATCCTAGGAAAGATCTTAGTTCGCTCTAACCTGGAGAGGATTTCTATCCCTTGTATTGTGGGCCCACTGGCCCCCACAAGAGATGTCTGTCCTTTGCAGTATGGATTAATCACAAATTCATCTTGGAAAGCTGCAGAACTTTAAAATGGTTGTCTTAGTCAACGACTTAAGTTAAATTTGAACAAGAGTCAAGAGGTCAAACGTTCCAAAAATAAGTTGCTGATTCATTCAATCTATGGCTTTCCTTTAATTCTTTTCCTCTCTCCTCCAAACCTTGGGAATGCGTTTACTTTTCATATATAACACATCTGTTTGACAAGACTGCATTTTAAGAATTCATTATCTAACTAAGGTTTAAGGTCCTCATCTGCTTTTTCAGAGCTACATCACAGGATTTTTTCTAACTTTTTCTGTTTCATCTTCAACTTGTCATTTCAAGCTACTGTGTCTATGTTCTCAGTTCTGCCTTGTTCCATTAACCATCTATGTTTAGCCTATTCTCTTGTGTTCACTCTTAAAATAGCCTTCTTTTGAAGTAGGTGTCCTTTATGTGCTTTAAGATCTAAGCATAAAAATGCTGTTTAAGAAAAACATCATATATATTCTATGGATGTGGAGGTTGATGTAGACAGAATAGTGACTTGGTCATATTTATTGACTTAACTACTGTTAAAACTAACGATTTTTTAGCCTCCAGGATGTCAATCAAATGTTTTACTTCCTTTCTTTCTTAATACTTGCAAAACACAGTCTGTTCCTTTAACTGAATTTATGCCTTCCAAAACCCCATACATGGCAAATTCTATTTGGTTTATCTATTTTATCTGTTGTATTTCACTCTGTTCTTAATGGTTATGTATCTAGATTACACATTCACCAAGGCTGAACATTGGTGCTCTTTATTTATAACTATTTGCTAATGTTTTAACTGTGTTCATACTGTACTTGCAGTTAGGAAGCCAGACTGACATCGTGCATTTTCAGTGATGATAGCTAAGTATTGAGATGGTTTGGAACTAACTTTCTTTTTTCATCCATGCACCACAAAATGTACGTGCAGTTGTGTAGAAGGTGGCTATTGCCCAATCAGAACAATTGCTGATACTGCTGGGTAACTGCAACAGAGGTAGTTTGCTTTAACAATACTTTCTATATAAGACAAGTGCTTTGTCTGTGCTGCAATATTAGGTCTTCATAATTCTTGAACGGTTTCTCTGTTCCCCATCCATGCTTTAGCACTCACGTGGTAGCCTCAGAATTAGATGAATTTTTATAACAAACTGACTGCTGGCTAGGTGAGAGTAGGTGAATTTTGTCAATCCTTCCCCTTCCACTTTTCTTTTTTAATTTAATGTGTGAATGACTCAGGCAGAACACTCATGATATCTAATTACAGATGATATTTGATGAGAATCCTTGGGACAAGAAAAGGGCATTTTATTCAGCAGTGGGTTCCCCATTCTGTAATAATAAACAATGTTCCTTGGTAATACAGAAGAAAATGGTACTGGAATTAGGAATCTGTGGAAGATTTCATGAGCCAATTGTTTTCTTCACTTCTGTCCATTGTGCTGTAATGTAAAGTAAGAGAATCTCACACTTCACAATGTGTTATGAGGAAATAATATGAATCTATCTGATATTAAGGCTGAATTCGTGGAAAGACATTCATATTTTGAGGGTGCTTTTCATACGCTCAGGAACATTTTACATTTGTTCAGATATTAATCCATTTAGTCACTAATAAATAAATACCTGTATTGTTGTCCCTGAAAAATGATGGATGGGGAAGTTCCACATCTGGATTTAGTTCCACGCTTTCTGAGATCATTTTAATGTACATATATGCATACACAACAGCTATGGATCAGATGATGTAATGGATATGAAATCCCTTTAACTTTGCAAAATGTGGGTTCCATTTCAGGTTCTGACATTGGTCTTGTAGTCCAAGTCAATTAAATCACTTGGAAGATTAGGGCCAGGTTTTAAGAATGCCTTATGATTCCATATGCAACCCTTAATTTTGATTTAGTGAGACTTCTGTCATTAGAGAATGCAAGAGAATGGACAGTTAACATTTCAGCCTGTGCTTTGTATATCTTACTATGTTTTTTCTACATTTAAAGTTTTGGGTTTATGAATCTTAACAGTAGAGATACTGTTATACTTGTAATTTATTTTTAAGAAAAAATAGTTTCAGATTAAAAATGTTTTAAATAATTAAATATAAATGCATATGACAGTATAGTTTTATATTTACACATTAAATATCTTGTGTTTATAATACTATACTTAAACAAGGTAAGCTTCAATGTATACTTAGTAATTTCAAATGTGCTGAAGTGAGTGTATAAGTTGAGATATGTATAAATATTTTGACTTACAGAAGGATAGATTCCTTTGACACTTTAGTTCAAAACATGAAAAATCACTTGCTCTTTTTCTATAAGCTGCCTGTCCTCAGGCAAAATAAGCTTTAATTTAAAAAGCTTAAAAACTCATTTAATCAGTAAACCCAAAACTACAAGTAAAGAATAGAGTGATTTTTTAAAAATAGTTAGAGAACCTCAAAAGAAACTGATTTTGATGATACCAAACAACTCCTAAAAGAAAGCTATGGTTTTTTACAGTAGTTTCTTTTCGACTAATTTTATAAATTACTTAGAGTTTACACTGGTAGAGCTGGAAGTTGCTGCTGCTATTTCGGGTGAGTTGTAGAGGCAAAGAAATAGGAAACCTGCTATAAAAAGCATGTGATGAATATTTGTGCCAGTCAATTCCTCTACAGGTAACACATTAACTTCTGTGCATGTAGTTCTCATGGCTGAACAAGATTTTCTCTGTCATTTTAATGTACCATGAGGCAGTATTTGATTTTTCATAAATGTTGGTGCTTTACCAATTAAGCCTTTTCATAATGTGATTCAAAGACCTGTCAGTAAGTTGAACATTTCTGATCTGCCACAGTCAGTCAGGAAAAAACGTGTGTTTTGGTTATTAACCAGTCAGACATAAAATGATCCACCTGTAACTTTCCCTGGGCCTTCCTTTTTTCCTGCCCTGACTCATTCCAATTGGCTCACTTATTGGTCTTCTATTAATTTTTAAAAAAAATTAATAATACTTACAACAGTGTTTTTAAAGGCATAAAATACAGTGTATGAATCAGTTTTGAAGATTTGTTTGGGAAAATTACCTGTCACAATTAAAGCTGTCAACTTGGTGTTTGCCCCAGCAGGACAGAAGTACCTGAGTCCTTTGCATCAGCCATTATGTTCCAAGGCCAGTATCAGTTTAAATCATCAGTGTCAGTATCCTTTGGGGAGAGGAAGACAGGCAAACAGAGATAATACAGTAATCTGAATCTCATTTTTTAAATCTGTTCAGCAGCGAACTCCTTCCCTTTTTTCTAATAACCTAAAGTAGTCTTCCCTTGCTTTCCTTGTTCCCTTTCCCCGTTCAGACTTTTCATGTTCTTATTCTTCCTTTCTGTCTTAATGCTTTTCAGGTGCAGACTGTGATACAGACATTCAAACCTTTTTCTCATGACTTTTAAATCTACCGGAGTTTACATAAGAATGTTTCAATTATTCAATAGCCTACTTAATTACAAATGTAAGTAATAGCACTCTGGTACACGTGTTTTGATTTTTAGGTCATGGCCCAGTAGTACGTGATGCAAATACTAGAATCCAAAACTACATTTCTCACCGACTTTCACGTGAACAGCAAATTCTAAATGTTTTCCAGAAGAGTGCTGGGAAATCATATACATCCTCGGAGCTTGTGAAGATAGTATACAAGGTAATTGTTCATTAAAAGTTTTTAGATCAAGCTAAAGAAAATGGAGTTTGTGTTCATAAAATTTGTATGTAACAGTGTTGGTCTTTGAGTGAAAACCATGGTGGCTTTTTAAAAGGGATAAAAAATACTTCTGCCTGTTCAGGGTTCACTTATTACTGTGCATTTAAACTGTCTTGTTTAAGTACCTAATTGGAGTGAGGCCCACATGATTCTTACGAACTTATTTAACTATCCAGATGGTCTTAGGCACAGTTTCATAAGAGTAAGCAAAAATAAAATTGTATTGCTTGGTTCAAAGTGAAAAGTATGACATGACTGTTAGTCGTGGGTTTCCCAAAGTGTGTTTGGAGCCTCCTGAAGATTAGTTAAAAACTTCCAGTTCTTGATTTATCAGTCTGCAGGAGATTGCAGGTGAACTGCAGTTCCACAGGGAAGGGTATTGCAGCTTAGAAGTTGGATAGCTTGTATGTGTCATTAGACTGGTGTAAGTACTTTTTTGCTACTTCATCATCCTTCCTGCAACTTCCACAATTTGTCCCTGTGGTGTGGGGTTGCCCTCATAACAAGCAGAGTTAAGAGATACAGCATTTCTGCTTTGGACAAAGATGTCAAAGTTGCCAGTGGCTGTGGCTTGTGAACAGGTCTGTAACAGCTTCACAGCTCGTTTTTCATGGTTCTGCTGATCCCCGGTTTCCAAAAGAATGACTACATCACATTGAACATTTTGCAGTGCTGATGTGCCATTACCTATGGCAGTTCAGCTTCTGCAGTTCTCCTGCCTGATAAACTAGGTTTTAAGTATAGAGCCATTCTTGTATTTCTGTAAGTCACAAACTATGTGTCCTGTCTATGTTAGAATTTTTTCAGTACTATTAAAGCTTTATATTACAAAAAATGTGTATGCTTTCAAAGTATTCTAAAGGTTCACAATTTATTTAACTAGTTTTCTCGTGAACTTTCCTGCCACACATATTATTTAAAGAACTTTTTAATATCCAAAAAGGAAAAAAGAGCTTTACCATTAGGATAGTAGAGCTGGAGAGGGGGATTTTGAGCAATCGTCATACGATCATAGAATGGTTTGGGTTGGAAGGGATTTTAAAGGTCATCGATTTCCATCCCCTTTGCCATGGGCAGAGACACCTTCCACAAGACCAGGTTGCTCAAAGCCCCACCCACCTTGTCCTTGAACCCTTCTAGGGATGGGGCATCCACAGCTTTTCTGGGCAACAGGTGTTACTGCTTTGTATGTAATGAGCATTGAAAAATTGTAAGAGAGATTTTGTCCTCCTGAAGCTGTTAAATTTTTTAATTGTTTACTCATTTACAGATACAAATTGCTACAGGATATTTAAACCTATGCAAATATTGTCATGGAATAGAAGTGATAGATATCTGTGGAGAAACGCATTATAAATTTGTCTTTAAAAATATTCAGCTACACTGACAACCCAGGGCAGACCAAGCTCAGAAGAGGAGTCTACTTAGTGCTGGCCAAAATTTTCACCATACAAATGAAAATTAAACAAAAATGTGTTGTTAGACTACTCATTTAACTGGTATAAAATTGATTTACCCATCTTAGTTTCCTGTTGTTACATAACTAACTGAATGTTCCACGTACCAATTCAGGAGAGGAAAATCTGTGGTAATAAACCATGGGTTCTACATAGTAAAAAAAAACCTCATGGATATTTAAACAAATACAAAGTGCGTATTTTTTGTTCCCATTAGGAAATCCCTGAAAACTTACTTCGAGCAGCAGAAAATAACCTCCTAGTCCACTTGAAGAAACTGGAAAAAGAAGGAAAAGTGTGTAAGTTGTGGATGGAGGGTGGAAAGAGGGTCATTTTCATTTGGTTGTTCTTTGCACTATTTCTCATGTTATTTTAGTGCATTATTTTCTAGGGGGAAAAAATGCAATTTTTTGCAGTAGCTGTCCATCAGACAAATTGAAGTAATATCTAAAATGGTTGTACAGTATTCCCAAACTTTTAGAAAATATTTTGTAAAGTATCTGAGTGCTTAGAGCTCAGATTACTGCAATGCATATACCTTTAAATTTGTATTTAAAACATACCATAGAATACATTCCTAATGCTAGCATTTATACCTTCCTGTATTTTCTGAAATTCATACCTAAATATGCATGTACATGTTAAACCCATTTTATGGGTTTATATTAAAGTTTTTGCCCTTGCTAATGCATATTTTTGTGTGTATGTGTTAACAGAGATAGTTAAAATCACACAGTGTAAATTCTTGCAATTTCTGCTTAGTACAGTACCTAAGTAGAGCTACTCTATTTATTTTACTGTTTTTACATTGTGCCTTTACTCTTAGTGAGCAAGGTGAAGTATTCTGTTTCTGTAATGGCACGTGCCTGTAGAAACATTACTCAGCCAAAGCTAAGGAAGATATTTCTTCCTGTACAATACATAGCTGCACCCAGAACTGTCTGTTTATAAGTAAATAATTACATGAATTTGCAGCTGTTGCAGATGTTCAGCATTTACCAACGTGAATAACAACATGAAATTAGTGTACTTTTTCAACTTAGACCTTCTGTTTGTCTTCATGATAGAATGGCTACTAGGTGCTAACTGAAAAATTAATTTTTGTAATAATAATAACAACCTGGTTTTTATTCAAAGAAAATAGACTAGAGTCACATGAATACAGTCATTACTGAAGTTCAGAAAATGTTCTCTGTAGGCTTATTTTGTGCAGAATGCCATAGAAACCGTACCAGCATGGTACTTACTGCACCAGCTTTTAAATATTGTCTTAATTCTTGGTTATTAACATACATCATTGACCTATACATTTCTCCAGTTTTGTGCCACCAGATTCATCAAGGGCATCAGGTGCTGTTTATCCCTTCTTTTCACTCTCAAAGTAGTTCAAGCAACAGCAGCAACAGCATTTTCTGTTGAGATCAAGTAGTGGATAAATTAACTTTCTCATTAAAGGTAGTCTTCCCTACAAGAGACTCTGCATCTTGAATGCCCAAGAATTATTTGGTTGAGTGAGCTACTGACTTAAGGGTTTGTTTTCTCAAAACCACCCTTTTCATGTTTACTAAACAAAAATAATCAATTTTTTCTCAGAAATCACTTTTCAGTTTTGAAGAGAGAGCAGATACAGTCATGTATCTATTCACAAAGTATCAACTACTTGAAATTATTAGAATGGTTAAATAACTAGAGGAGATGCTAGTCAGAATAATTGCTGGGACTCTCCTACTCCAGCTGGAGGCCGTTGATTGAGATGTGTGTCTTGCTTTCCAGGACACATGAGATCTGCCCTTTGAAGTTTGTTTTGTTTTTTAAACTTGAATTTGTGCTCACAGAGAAGGTGGGAAGCAGTCTCATCACTTGGGGTTTTTATGTGCTGATCTTTGCAGTGTGCAGTTGCTGAATTGTTTAATACAAGCTTAGGCCCAGACCTATGGTAAATGCTTAACATCACGTGACCTTTGCCCATTTTTCAGTTCAGATTAAGGGCATCTGTTAAGGAAAACTAATTCTGTTGATTCTGAGCATGTAGTATACAAATGCTTGTGTACTCATGGTACTTGCTCATTTGATTTTAATATCTTTTGATGCCCTTTCCACATATTCCAGGACCTTGCAGCATCTCAAGTTTTGTTTTCATTATGGAAGACTTGATCTGTAGACATAACACTGTCTGCTTAATTTTCACATAACGTTTTTCTGAAGAAACATCTTGTCAGTATCGATAATGAATGTGACAAGCATATTACAACCTTACAAGTGAGTTACTCACTGCAAATTATGGCCATATGCTGCCTGCTGCAGTCATTAATTAACCACTTCATACTAGGGATTGCAGGTTTTGTCAGTACATAACTTTTATAACTCTAATTGGGAGTGACGCTGCCTCTTACAAATCTGCTTTTCTTACTTAAAACAGAAAAATAATGCCTTGTAAGCAGGAGCATGGCACAATGCTCACGTTTAAGCTTTCTCCCATATTTGGATGTAAATAATTTGGTCATTGTTTCACATCATAGCTGATGAAGAGATCAAAATAATTTGGCTGTTCTAAATCTATCAGCACAGACTTTTTTCGGTCTAAAGGTTATAACTTTCAGAAAATGCAACAAATGCTCTGCTACCTCAGATTTTTTAATATCTAGAAAGTTTAATGTTCGAAACTTTAAATAACTGGAGGATTATTAAAACCTTTTTATTAATCACTCTTTATACTGCTGGGTTAGATTGTGAAACATTTAATGTTTATCACGTTCCATTAAAACTGAACACTGGCCCGAAGGAAAATATTTCATTAATTTTAATAAAAAATGTCATGTGTAGACATAAATATGCATGTACAGGTTAAATTTGAGATAATCTAATGTTCATAAATACAATCTAAATGTTGATTGTGACTAATTTGGTCTCTTTTTCTTAACAGTACGTGATGAAACTCCCAGCTTCAGATGGAAAAACAATTTATAAGTTAGGCAAGATTGCTCAGGAATGTATTTCATCTGCATGGTTGCTGTATGAAAAAACGTAATGATGAGCTCAGACTATATGTAAAAAAAACCCTAATTTTTACTTATTTTTTAAAAAAGTGGTAACAATTTTAAACCAATGTTACAGTAAGTTAACTAATGTTTTTCACAACCTACTTTATTGGAATTTTAAAAATATCCTGGTTAGTACTGAATTAATAAAATGGAATGAGTGTGAAGAATTGAATCTTACCTTTGTTATAAAATGCCAAGTTTTATCATCAGTGGCAGAAGACAAGTAGCAAGGTCTTATAAACTTAATATTTTAATATCATAAAGCAATAATAATCACATATATAAAAGAAATCTCTAGTAAAAAAAACAGAAAATATGTTATTCTAAACCTGGTTTCACCTTCTTGTGCTTCTCAAAAAGTGATTTTCTAATAAGTTACCTGTACATTCTAAAAAACGAAGTTATTTTTGCTAACAGATGTAAATACTGGGGTTTATGTTCCTTTGCTAATTCAGCTGACTGTGCTCATCTTCACTGGTTGCTCAGTGCAATAGGTGCAATAGGGAAATAATTTCAGGCTTCTGGTTTTTTTGGTGGAAGGACAATTTCTGGGGAATTCATTCAAAGGATTCATTAATTTTAATTAACGAGTGTCAAAAAAACCACTGAGTTGAAGCAGACTTAAATTCTTTATAAGGTTCTACAAGAATGTGATTAAAAAGCTGTATAAATTGAGATATGTATTATAGGGCATATGAAGTTAACCTTGTCTGTGACATCATAACTGTCTTCAAGTTTTGCTGTTAATCCACTTAAACTACAAATATTTTAACTAAAAGGTTGTATTTGGTTGTAAGATACTGTATAGTGTATTAAAATACATTTGGAGATTAATTTAAACTGCAAGTTCAGTTCTCTGTGTACCTTACACTTGCAGAATAGTGCATAAATATTTGCATTACTTTGTGTATTTGAAGTGTGTGACATTTGATGATACATACATTTCTTATAATGCTGGCTCAGCCTTAAAAAACAAAAGCAGATATGAGATGTTTGAAAGTATTGAGGACAAATATACATCCTTGAAAACCATTCACCATTCAATCCTGTACCCTCATTTGTGAAACATGCATATGTTTGGGTACTTAAGGCATGTCTTGATAATTGACATTATTTTATGAAGCTGATGCCATTTGTTCTGATCAGCTGAGACAAATCCAAAACAAAAATACTCTCAGGAATAGCAACCCAAAACTGAAATCATATTCTGAAATAGTAGCCAGACCCCTGAAGAAGGGAAATAATTACTCTCTGCTAAAATGATGCTTCTTGCAAACTTCACTGATCTGAAATTTTGCCACATCGTGACACATGCTCACTTTTAACTTTTTGTGCAGTGCCATTTTGAGGTCTTTCTCAGGTCTTCTGGGTTTCCTTCCTATTGTATTTTCTGTTTACTTGCATTTTTCCAGATACTTTTTATCCCTTCCTCCCTCAAACGTATTTTTTCTTCAATTCCTTTTGGAATAGTTACTTAGTTTTCACATGGACTTCTTTCCATTAATAATTAGTTTTCCTGTAGCTATTCCATGAATTTATAGTTACCTTTTCCATTGATAGGAAAAAACCCATAATTATCATTGCTTTTTTGAAAAAGAAAGAAAGGTAATTCACATGGTCTGAATGGTGTCATTTTGCTTCAGGAAAATAGAAATCTCAGTGAAATGACACAGTTTTCTGTCGTGAGGTCTGAGAACCTAAGACACCAGGAAACTGGTATGAAGAGGTGATGTCTTACTACCTTTCTGAGCTAAAAAAGAAATCTAATTTCACTTAACAATTTTCTTCTGTTTTACTATAAATTTTTAAATACATGGAAATGGCTTTAGAATCCAATTAAAGAATTGTTGGAACTTGAAGACAGCAAAGAAAGCAAGAGGATACAAATAGAAAACTCCATGTTGTGTGCTGTGCTGCAGCAAATGCCTAACATCTTCGAAAAAACCCAAGGAAAAGGGCTGTTTAACCAGACAAAGTCATTAATGATCATGTATGATGTCTTTGGAATATTAAGAGCAGAAATTGCACTGTTACTAAGATGTATATATAATAAAGGATACTTTGCTATGGCGTGTTGAAAAAGTCTCAAGGCTCCTTGTTGATTATGTCAAATGCAATGTTTATTTTAAAAAGGTGGTAATGTAAGCTATATGCCATGTATGTATAAAAATGGGGATTAGCCTGTTCACATCCCTTGTGTGAACATGTTCATCTGGGCAGAATGCGTTAAAAGTTACAAATAAAAAGAGGGGAGGGGGCTATTTCTGCCTTATCAGGTTAGAAGGGCTAATACCAGTTGTTGGGATAACTCTCTGAACAGCTGGGGACAGAAGCTGGAGGAAGAACAAATTGTGTTTCCAGCCTTCCTGCCAGCTAATTTCAAGATCGTGTCCTGAGAGCCAACATCATTTATTACGTTTAAGACCCAGAAGTTTGATGGAAAAACTTCTTGAAGTTTTCCATTCTGTTCCTTGCTAATTTGCTTATTTATATTTGTTTTAAAATACTGCTCTTGGTTCCATCTCTAAGCATGTTCAGTGACAAGTAAATTCAGGAAAGGTTCCCGAATAGAAAGGGTATTGCTCCATTTGTGTCTTGTTACTGCAGGTGCCATAATACGCTTCCTGCCAAAGTCTCCACGATCTTGCCACCTGAAATGCTCTGTTTGGGTTGGTTGGCAAGGTCTTGGGACACACACACACATGTGATGGTGGCTTCTGTGATGAGATGCCAGAAACTCCCCCTGCCTCAGATTGTAGGGAACTTCCCTTCCTAAATAATGTGATCATTTTGAAGCCTACTGTTGGAAAATATGGATGTCTGTAAAGAAACCTGGGGAACATAGACCAGCCACCCTTGGCAAGCAGCAGACTGAGGGCCGACCATCCCACTTTTCCTGAAGTGCCATACGAAACTTCATGTGGCAGAAGAGGAAACTCCTGATAAAAGGAAGGTGTGGAAACTTCAGGTGAGGCAGCAGGTTGCCTTGTTTTCTGTTTCAGTGTAGCAGTTTACAGTGCATCATCAGGACAAACACACAGCCAAGCTGAAACCGAGGGCCTGTATGATGGGGTATCTAGCCAGGCACTTGAGGCACTTGCTGATTAAAGCTTGAGGAAAACGTGTCTTGTCCCAGTTAAATCCTGTTTGTTACGTTCTGTGGAGATGAGATGACCTGATTTCTTTTAAGTGAGGTGGGAAATAGATGCAAACTTTTATTGCAAAAAGGAGTCCAATTTTTATTCTAAGCAGGTGTATTTCACAGGTGTGGTATGTTACATCCCTGACTATACTGTATACAATCAGGGATATACTTTCACATTGTTATTGTTGAAATAATGTTCTGCTTACTTTACATTTACAGAATACCGGTGCAGCCAGGGGATTAAGGCATTTCTAGAATATAAAAAATCTTGGGACTAAAATATGAATGCTTCTTCTGTTTAAACATTTAAAAAAATCCAGCTGTGAAGGGAAATTTTTCTGTAGCTTTCTCTGTATTTTTGTGTCCTAGATAATCTTCACACACCAGATATAGCTGTGTTATGATAAATTCATAGAAAACCTCTGAGCATCTACACAGCTGATGAAGGTGTTTCATAGCTGAAAAACCTGGTCTTACGCTGATCAGTCTGTTCCATGAGTCACTGCTCCATACAGTTGGAAGAAATTAACCTATTTAAAACAGCTCATACAATATATTTGGTGCACGCTCTCAGTTCTGGCAGCCAAAGCAATACCAAATAGCTACACCTTAGTTTCTTGCCCTGTATTCATTAGCTGCTGGCAGCAAAAGCCATTCTGACAACACTGAATTTCAGCTATAAATTAGTCAGTTTCTTTATATTTCTTTTCCATGTATCCACTGGGAGTGTCTGCCTGACAGAAGCCTTAATAAATAATAAATTTCTCAGACCTCTTCGGTCATCGCTTTAACCTGGCAAGAGCCCTCTGTTACTGGGTTGGTTTTTTAATCCACATCTAGCTTCTCTGTTAATATCTCTTCTCTCTGTACTTCCTGGTTGGCTTTCTTCCTGTCTGCTTTCTTGGAATTGCGTGTCTTGCTACTGTTACTGTTCTTTCTGGCTACACAGTACCGTGCGAGCAGAGTGGCGGCGGCAGCTCGCTGCCGGCCCGGGGACACTTGGACCGTGCGGCTGCCACTCAGTCGTACCCACAACGAGCCCAGCGAGCGCGGCCTCCTCACTCTTTCCGGGAACCCAGCTGGAGGGGGTCTGCTGGCACCTAAACTTAGCCAGAACCCGCGGTGGAGGAGAGAGACATCAATGGTGAATCTGGATAGCGGTGGCTGCCGGGGGCGAGTGGAGTCCGGGCCGGCTCCGCGGCACGACTCGAAGCGGGGACAACCCGCTCTGTTAGGTCGCGCCTCCTCCGCGATCCCGAAGGGGACTCATGGTCATTTTCTGTCGCCGCTGCCTCGGTAGGAGAGAGAAGCCGTGCGGGTGACCAGCGCGGGCTTCGGCCTCCCGCCAGCGAGTATCCGGCCCGCGCTGCCAGGGACGCAGCACCACTGCCCAGGTGCCACGACACGGCTCGGCTCGGTTCCGCTCGGCTGCACTGACAAGCCCCGGCCACGCCGGTTGGTGGGTTTGAATCGGCGGAGGCTGCCCCCGCCAGCCCGGGCGGGCGGAGCGCGGGCGGAGGCGCCGCCGGCC
>VXAZ01002666.1:865652-923409 GCA_013399875.1 Gymnorhina tibicen | reverse complement strand
GGGGAGGGGGCGGGGGGCGAGGCCCTGCCGCGACAGCCGATCCCCCGCTCTTTGTGTGCGCGGCCCCGCCGGGCCCCGCGGCACTACGGCTCCCGGCGGGCGGCGCGGCGGGAAGGGAAGGGAAGGCAGCGGTGACGTGTCCTTACGGCCGCCGCTCGGGTCCCCCTGCCCGCGCCCCCGCACCGTCCCCCGCCCGCGGAGCATCCCGGCCGCTCCAGGCGCCGTTCGCCTGGGCTGGGCACCCCCGCCGCATCCTCCCGCCTCGAAGATGCGCCGAGGGGAGCTCTCCTTCCGGCCTGAGGGCCGGCCCTGCCGCAGGCCCTCCGCTCTCTGGGCGCCCATGTTGAATGCAGATGTTTTAAAATGTGCCTTTTTGGCAATGGAAAGGTAAATTACCTGTGTGGCTGCCAAAATGTTTTCAGTGATCTAAGATCACTGATGATCAAATTAAGACACTGTTGACCAAATGTTTCTGGTATTTTAGACATTAGTTTAGACATTTATTTTAGACATTTGTTAAGGGTTGCGGACCTTTTTGTTATAGGGATGGTTTTATCCAGCTGTTGGTACAGCTCTGCACTAAAGGCCAGTGAAGTTAGGAAGAAGATAGATCGATAGATAGATATATGAAAAGTAAAAACAGGGCAGACCAGCTGCCCTGCTGTTGTGTTTGGGTTTGCTATCAAAAATCACCAAGACAGCCGTTATATGGTGGTTTTCTGGGGAATGAAATTAAAGGGGTGAACCTAAACCGTTACTTTTTGTGCCTACATCAGGCTTACTGTATTAACAGTATTATTGGTAGGGTTAGAAGTTTTGGGGGATTGAATGTACTGAATTCTTTTGTTTCCATTTTTTTTAACCCACGGTGTTTTCTAACCCAGCGTAAAAAGGCCATGTGTCACTGTTGGTACAGATGTGGTATGTTGCAGTTTTTTAAATGCTTTGATATAGGTCTTGGAAATCACTTGCTGCAGTTAATGTTGGTATGGTAAGATGTTTACACTGCCTGACTTGTACAATTCCAGTATTGAGAGTAGCTGACAGAGCCTTCAAAGGGCAGTTCAGGATTGAATACTGTTTTGAATTGTCCTCTGAGAGCTACCTTGATGAGTAGGGAGCCCGAGGCAACTTCACTAATTTAAGCAAACTAGTTGGATTCCCTAAAGTTACACGGACTGAACAGTCTGCCACGTATTCAGGGTTTCATAGAAAGTCTTAAGGCTTGTTGACAAAGCAGTAGTTTTAAAAATCTCACTTCCTGTGAATAATTAGTACTGGTAGTAACCTAATCATTATCTTCAGACACTCAACATATCCTTCCAGGATTCCTAAAGGGGCTTGGGTTTTCTGTCAGCCCTATTAATTACCACATAGACACTGGGTTTTTACAGCAATGAGAAACTATCTGATCGTGAATATGGTAAAGCACAGTTATTTTTCCCTCTCATTTAGGGCATGTTGATTCATGTTGGGATTCAGAAAAGATGTGTTATAGTTAAAAATAAGTTTATGCTTATTGACAGATAAGAACTTGTACTTCATCTTATTTATTGGGGGTTTTAGAATATCCCCACCCCACCCCCCAAAGAAAGCCATTAGGACAAACATCTTCTCTTCAAATTGCTTTTATTCATTCTGTTTTTTCTTACAGCCCATCATAAAGGGGTAGTACAACTACTGCTAAATTTAATTTCATTTGCTTCACGCTTCTTGCCAAAGGATCCCCAGGGTCAAAAGAATGCTAATTGTACTGAGTTGGTATCCCACTGGCCTGAAATTGCCTTCTGCTCTTCATGCCTTTTTTCCTTCCTTGTCCATGTTTTTCGGATCACCCACAGATTTATGAATATGATAACTGACTTCCAAATTTTGTTAAATAAAAAAGGCACTTTTAAATAAAGTTTATTCTCAGCCACTGCTGAATGCATCATGGTCTAGGAACTCCATGACATTGTACATTCTGTTAATGTAATAATACAGTATGGACTAAAGACAGAATTGTAGCATGTCTTCATTTTATTGTTGTAGGAAAGGCTGTTTGTAAGTAGCATTTTCAAGGATCTTTCATTTGGCAGGTTGAGTATTCTGTAAACAAACCTATAGAGACCATGCAATGTGTGCTGCCCTTGGAAAGTCAGGTGCAGTGGTGAGATAATGGGAGTTGATCAGTTTTTTGGGAGGAGACAAACGTGCTGGGCAAGGGTGCCAAAACTATGGGCAAATGTTTTCAGTTTAATGTAGTTTATTTCCATGAGAATTTATAGGACTTTTGGTTTTTCATCTTTCAGATTACAGCAAAAGCAGCCGTCATTTTTGTTACACTTCAGTATAATGTTACCATTCCTGCCACAGGTATGTATCTTGCAGGAGGTTAGTTATGAGACAATGTATCAGACATTATTAGTATGCCGCGCTTCCTACACTTGACAGGAAGGGAATTTGTCAATCTGAATAGATAATGAACAGCTTTCAAGGATTTCACTTTATGTTTATTAGAACGCTGTTTTAAATAATTAGGTTGGAGACAATGTTTCTGTTCTGCTGGATTTGTCATTAGTGCTGAAACACCATCTGACTGGTAGATAAAGTCACATGAATTCTTACTCTGGCTTTGCAGGTGACAATCTTTAATGGTCAAAGTGGGGTGATAGTTTAACATATTTTTATTGTCTGCTTTCAGTGTATTTGGGTAAGCTTCCTAAGTGCACTTAAGTTTTTAGTTTTATAGCACCTTTCCAGAGTCAAATTGAGTTTGTGATGTGATGGAGAAGATAACTATAAACAGTCTAGTGACCTAGTTCACAGTGGCAGTTTAATTTGACTTTTATTTGTTCAGCTGACTACAAGATACTTCTGTCTGAAAGATCTCACTCTGAAAAATAAACTTATTAACCATTAAACTGTATTGGTGCCTAACAATTAATTCTGTTTGTCTTTTAGAAGAACAATCTGCAGAAACAATCTCTCTCTATTACTATGGCATCAAAGACTTGGCTACAATTTTCTTTTACATGCTTGTAGCAATAATCGTACATGCTGTAATTCAGGAGTATGTTCTGGATGTAAGTACAAAATATTAATTCCTTTCATCAAGATAATTGTCAGGTTTTAATTAGACTTCTAAGACTATTAAGAGTAAACTTCTGCATTAAAGTTTTTAACTGTAAAAACATGCATTAAAACTTTTAGATATTCTAATGTAGTTACCAAATAGATGTTAAGTACTGCAGCATATAAATAACAGTGGACTTTCGTTTCAGAAAATTAACAGGAAAATGCACTTTTCAAAAACAAAGCATAGCAAGTTCAATGAGTCTGGGCAACTTAGTGCATTCTACCTTTTCTCCTGTGTTTGGGGAACGAGTATTCTTGTCTCTGTAAGTATGCCTTCTCTTCTCTTTGTATTACAAGATTTCAAAAAATTCACTTATGTTGATGATGAGTATGGTTTTGGCTTGTTTTTCTGTTTTTAGCTGGTTTTAGTTTTAAAGTGGGGACAAGTTTAAGTATTCCGTGTGGGTTGTAGTTGTAACTGAGTATAGAGTCAGTAGTGTTACTGTTGCTCAGTCTTGAATTGATTTACTGTCAAACTGAATAAGGTAAAACCATTTAACTCTGTTATGGTACTTAATTCTCTGTAGGGTTTTTTTTGTGTCAGTTTAGTAACATAAAATAAATGTTTAGAAAACACCATCCATAGCGTTCTGGAGCCTAGAGAATGGGTATATGACAGATTGCTGTAGCCTCAGGTCATTGTGTGCTTTTAGGTGACATTCTCTTTGCTAGTGGCTGGATATGTATGAGCTTAGCTTCATAGAAGGGGAAGAGTGTGCTTTTTTTTTTTTTTATTTCATTTTAACATAGTAACTCCTGGAAAAACTTTCCTTCTCTTAGTTAAGTTCAAAGTTTGTCAGCAGTTTACAAGAGAAGACTTATGACTGTAGTAATGCTGGAATAATTTCCATCTCGTAAGGACATTGTATCTTGAATGATCACTTGATTTGTTTGGTTGTTTTCTATTTTCCTAAGCCAGTGCAACTGTCTTTTGGTTTGGGGATTTGTGTTCTGGGTTGGTTTGGTTTTGTTTATTTGTGATTTCTTGAGGGTTTTCTAAAAAAGAAAATTTGTAGATCTGTAGCTTTTACTTGGGCATGTAGATGTGTGCGTTTTTGTACATACACATGTGCGTGTACATAAATGCGTACGTGTATGTCCAGTCATCATTTCTGACTAGAAAGTAACACCTTAGAGTGTTTACTGGGGTTTTTTGTTTGTGTTTTTCTTTTTTTAGGAGAACTATATATCAGATCCAACCTCTCTGTGGAGGGACTATCCGCACACTCTGATTCCGTAAGGCCTCTTCCTTAGATGATTGCTGGGGGAGAGGAGGAGGGAGTGTTTTAAGCCTAGGGTGTGTCATGTACGATCTGTGGAGAATAAGTAGTTTGTAAAACTATATTAGTCACTAATGTATTCTTGGTCATATTTATGTGGGCTCTTGATTCTTTGACAACTCGTAGCATACAAAGTTCTTTTTCTCTAGGCTTTACTTAAGGAATTAAGTTTTTGTGAGCTTTGTCTTAATGATTTTGTTTTTAAAAATATTAGTTTTGAGTTGGCTGGCAGGAAAGATCTGTATTTTTTCTTTCTTTGAGACAGTGATAAAATGAGTTCACTAGAAGCTTCTGAAATGTTTTAGTTTAATTCATAATAAGTAATATTCTTCAATTCTTGCTGTATTGTACAGGTTTCAAATGAAGTTTTTCTACATCTTACAGTTGGCATACTGGTTTCATGCTTTTCCAGAACTGTACTTCCAGAAAACTAAAAAAGTAAGTTCAAAATGTAAATGGGAGGAACTCCAGAGCAAGGTGGCTTTTTTCTTTTCAATTAAATCCTAATTGCAATAAAATTGCTAAATATCTGTTGTGTAAATAAAAATTACTAGTGTTTCTCATCCACTGAAAGAATTTTCCCTAGAGCAAATGAATGTGAAATTTTCTTTTCAAATCTTTCTTTTTTTTTTTTCGTTTCTCAGAATTGATAGTCTGAATAGGCTCATTGAAATCGCAGTTGCTTCATGAATCATGATATAGGTGTAGAATACAAATGGTGAATAATTCTATACATCAAAGGAGTATGAAAGTCTGGGATTTGATTTCAATAGCATTTTCCTCAGCAGAAATTCTGGTTAGTTATGTATTGAAATTTTTTTCAGTGATCGATTTTTAATAGCATCATTTTTCCATTAAGCGTTTTCTCTGTTTGGGCTCTGATAACACAGAGTTTGCCGCAGATTTTTTGTAGCACACTTTTTGCCTTCCTGGACCAAATAAGTAGTCTCTTTGAATGTTTTTGCTCAGGATCATTTTGCATAGACAGTTTCCTGCCTAAACTTTCCTGTTGTAAACTCCTCAACATGGCTTCACCAAGGGCAAATGATACTTGACTAACTTAGTGGCCTTCTGTGGTGGAGTGACTGCGTCAGCAGATATGGGAAGAGCTGCTGATGTCGTGTACCTGAACTTCTGTTAAGCTCTTGGCAGGGTCCCCCCAGCATTCTTACCTGTAAATTGGAAAGAGATGGATTTGATGGATGGACTGTTAGATGGATAAGGAACTGGCTGGGTGGCTGCTTCCAGAGACTTAGACTCAGTGAGTCAGTGTCCGAGTGAAAAGCAGTAACGAGCGGTGTTCTTCAAGGCTTTGTCCTGGAGCCAGTGCTGTTTAACATCTTCATCAAGGACACGGACAAAGGGATCGGGTGCACCCTCAGCAAGTTTGCAGATGACACCAAGCTGAGTGTTGCAGTTGGTTTGCTTGAGGAAAGGAATGCCATCCAGAGGGATCTTGACAGGCTTGAGGACTGCGTCCGTGTGAGCCTCATGAAGTTCTACAAGGCCAAGTGCAAGGTCCTGCACCTGGGTTACGGCAATCCCCAACATCAGTACAGGCTGGGGATGAATGGGTTGAGAATAGCCCTGCAGAGAAGGACTTGGGCGCACCAGGGGAATGAAAATGGGACATGAGCTGGCAATGTAAAATGAGCTCGCACCCCAGAAAACCTGTTGTCACCTGGGCTGCATAACAAGCAGTGACCAGCTGGTAGAGGGAAGGGATTCTACTCTGTTCTGGTGAAACTGCCCCTGGAGTGCTGCACCCAGCTCTGGGGTCCCCAGCACAAGAAAGGTATGGGTCTGTTTGAGCAGGTCCAGAGGAGGGCCATAAAGGTGAACAGAGAGCTGGAGCACCCCTTCCGTGAAGGCAGGCCGAGAGAGTTGGGGTTGTTCAACCTGGAGAAGAGAAGGCTCCAGGGAGAACTTATAGTGGCCTCTCACTGTTTGAAAGGGGCTTATAAGAAAGATGGAGAGAGGCTTTTTATTGGGGTCTGTAGTGACAAGGAACAATGATTTTGAAAGAGGGTAGGTTTAGAGTAGATCTGAAGAAATTCTTTATGATGAAGATGGTGAGACACTGGCACAGAATGCCCAGAGAAGTTGTGAATTCGCTTTCATTTGAAGTGTTCAAGATCAGGTTGGATGGGGCTTTGAGCAACCTGATCGAGTGATTGATGTCCCTGCCCATGGTAGAGAGGTTGGATGAGGTGATCTACAAAGGTATCTTCCAGCCCAAACTGTTCTGTGACTGTTGTTCTGTGACTAGGCTGCATCTCTGTTACCAGTTCTGCTTTATTCAAGAAAATGAGACGTAGGTGTTACATAACCATAGGTCTTTATACAGGAGCCTAGAAGAGGCTTAGTAAAAATAGTAATGAGATGCACTGTTTTTATGCTGCTCAGATGCAGTATGAATACTGTTTTGCAGATGCCCTGCAGCTGATGTTCCCATGTTGTGCTAGTGATACCTCTCAAATTTGAGTTCACAGCCAAGTGTGGAGATGTTTCTTAAAATAACTTCAAGAAAACGGTCACAAGTGGCTTAAGTGCTGTATGTTGAATAGTGTTTTACTTGGTCGCTGCTTGAAATTGTGCACTCTGACTTTTGCGTTAAGTTTAGAGAGTGATAGTTCATTTCTTTTAGCAACTTCATAGTTGATTTCTTTAACCACAGCCTAACCTCTGCCATCTTGGCTTCCTTGCCTTATTCCTTCTCTTGAAGGAACTGGTGGCTTTTTCTCAGGTCTAGTTATCTGTCCTGCTGACATAAACAAGAAGAGAACTTAACTCTGGTTCCTATATAATCATTTATACCTCCATGCGCATTATTCCACAAGGCCTGCAGTCTCTGACAGTTTGTCAGAGTAGGCAGCATGGGCTGTTTAAATGTTACTTCCATTATAAAGTTAAAGAGGCTGGTCCTGATTGTGCTTGGAGAAACTGACCATTTGTACTGACTGTTGTCTTTATCTGAAATAACTAATTTTTCATTTTCTTTCAGATAATTTGGAGTAGGTCTTTCTCCACATGTTTTCTTGCTCTTTGTGTGTTATGAGTGTGGTGTTTGCTGTTGTCACAATTGTTTGATTCTGTGGGTTTGTTGGATTTGATAGTGAGTATTGAATAACATAGTATAGCTCTTGTAAGATTAAAATTTTAGGCCTTTTTTAGTTACATGTATACAAGATAAAGCTAAAGATCCTTGCTTGAAGATCAGAAAATCTTTCCAAAAAGGAGTTCCTTAAGCACAACTGAATGTACTCTGCCACCACTCCAAAAACAGATTTTTATTGTGATCTGGCATACATTTTATTTTTATTGTGATCTCACAGACAGCACAATCTGCTTTCCATGTGCTATGTGTCTTCCTCTTTATTATTTCATCTCCATGAAGTGTTCAGTTTAATAGGGCTGGCTAAAGCCTGACTTAAACTGGGACCATGTGGTTTAGCATGACTGGTTAATAACAATATTCTCTGCATTTGCCGACAAAAGTGTTCCAGAATTTTGATGGCCTTGAATTTTTAAAACTGATGTCAACACTTGGAAAACTTTTTATTTTGATTTGTAGACTGTTATTTTATTCTGTTGCAATCTGACAATTTGATGGGCAGCAAACATGAGGAACTGTAGGATCTGATGATGCAGTAATACATAAAAAATAAGTATTTTAATAGCTTGTACAAATTCACAGTGGTCATAACAAATAAAAGTGGATCCTTTTTAAAAGCATCTTTTCCATGTTTCCTTTTCTCACAGTAGCATATGTAAGGTACTGAATATTGCTGATACGTTAGCAATAGCTTAGGTGTGGAATCAGATGATCCAGGCTGAGTAATTCGGTGCCAGACCAGGCCACGTTAAGGTAGCTGATACACCAAGAAGAATTTCCAAGATTGGGGAAGAGTTTGCAGTAACATTGTACAATACTGTATGACATTGTGTGTAACACGTGGTCACTTCTCTCTTCCTAATAGGAAGATATCTTTCGCCAGATTGTCTACATTGGACTTTACCTCTTTCATATTGCTGGAGCCTATCTCCTGAAGTAAGTCAATTGTAAACTTTTGCTGGCTTCATTCTCTGCCTTAAACATCTAACAAAATGTCTGAATATTTGTTTTATTTGTTTTGGTAGTCTGACCCATCTTGGACTTGTTCTTCTGGTACTGCATTACTTCGTTGAATTTCTTTTCCACATATCCCGTCTTTTCTACTTCAGTGATGAAAAATACCAGAAAGGGTAAATAGTCTTTATCTTTAAAATGCATGTAAGTTCTTGTCTTAAAGCCTTTTGCATTTAACTTACCAGAAACCAAAATTACAAGAAAGTTCAAACAGTGTTTCTTAAGCGACCACAGTTCTCCAGACTAATATTAGTACTTATATTTCTAAACCATCAGTATACTTTTTACCTTATTTTAGCCTATTTAAGTAAATATTAGTAGCAGTATAAAATGAAATAAATTCTCTCAATGTGTACTAATGTGTTTATTTTAAAAACTTTTGTAGAGAAAGGATCAGGACAGGTTGCTAGTACAGCCAGTTCTGTAGGAACTAGTAATGTGCTTTTGTTCTAATAGTACTGGAAAGCACTTTGCATTGAGTTGAAATTAGTTTTCATAACATAATACAAGATGCATTTAAGATAGGTGCAAAATCATGAATCTAGGTAAGTTCTTACATTTCAAACAAATTTGCATGGTGAAGGGTAAACATTTGCATTGTTAGTGCATGTGTTTTGAATGGAAAGTTCATTTAGTGTTTGTGGTGTTTTTATTTCTAGATTTTCACTGTGGGCAGTTCTTTTTGTTTTGGGAAGGCTTCTCACCTTGATTCTCTCAGTCCTTACTTTTGGCTTTGGACTGGCAAGAGCGGAAGATCAGCAGCTGAATTTCAGTACTGGGAACTTTAATATCCTGGCTGTTAGGTATGGTGAACTTGGAACAGTTCTTAAGCATGTGCTGTAAACCCACGTTAAATACACAATGTAAATGGTATGGTACTACTGCCAGTAATTCTGAATGATTGAGTGTTTTCTTGCAACCAGTGGGATCAATAGGAATAGCTTATGTAAGAAACTTCTAAGGCACAGTGAAATGAATTGACTGATTTACAGCCTACAGCTGAGAAATCTGTAACTGCTTACTCTTCTTTTTTTGTTAAACCAAAAAAACCCCAAAACCAAACCAACAGAATGAAAGGGAATATTCAATTACCGACACCATTAAGGTCAAGGCATTATGTCCAGAGCATCTTTGGTCCTGAAGATTTCTGCCTCTTTCTCTGCCTTTATTATGGCTCTTACTGCTGCTGCATGATCCAACTACCTGGCCTTCTTATGAATGCAGAAAAGGAAGTTACTGAAACATTGACAAAGTCAGCATTACCTTGCAAAATTGATACTCTGAACTGCAAGACACTCTTGAACCATTTTCAGCTGTTACTACCTGCTACTCAGAGAGTAATTCTGAGAAAGACAGCAGGAAAGAAACCTAGTACTTGCCAGTTTTGATGGGCAAAGATTTCACTATCACTCTGTGTCTAGTTTTGATCATCTGTGCTTAAGCCCAGTCTCGCCCTATGCGAGCAAACTCTTGACTTAGAAAATGGATTTTACCAGGAGGAGGGGGTGGAAGTTGCCAAAAAACCTGAGGTGTTCTACTTTCCTTTTCTGTTTGAATAATGAGACAAACTTACTGGTAAAACTTTACCTGTTGTTTGTTTCTAGAATCAGTGTGCTGGCCTCCATCTGCATGACTCAAGCATTTATGATGTGGAAGTTCATTAATTTCCAGCTTCGGAGATGGAGAGAGCATTCTTCTTCTCAGCCTCAGTCAGTGAAAAAGAAGTTTGTATCAGCTAAAGGAAAGACCTCCAGAAAAGAAAGAGGTTTGTAGTTTCCGTTTTTCTGTTGCCTCAACTTCTCAAAACCAACTTTAGTTTGCTAAAGAAACATTTTGTGTTTAGCTTGTGAGATGACTCAGCTTGCAGAAGCAGTAGTGGTGAATATTACCGTGGGAAGAATAGATTTTTAAAAAAACCCACTATACATTGTTGGGTTTTCTAAGTGCCCAAATTAAGGAATGACTGGGGTTTTTTAGTTAATGCGGCATGATATTTTTGCTATCTTACATTTTGTTCAAGTAATGAAATTAATCATGCTTATGTTTTGTTCCTTTATAAAAAGGGAACAGATAAAATTTTAGATCTGGTCCCTTAGACACTTGTACAATTTTCTTGCAGTGGATTTCAAGCTTGTTTTTCACTGCCACAAAATTCTGAGGGTTTAGGGCAAAGAGATAGTTTGATGATCCACCCAGTGAAAAGTTTTGTGTTGAACTGTTTTTACAAAAAATAGAAATTGATAGTTCTTTAAGGAAAGGTAGTAACTACTAACTGCTCTAAACCTGTTTTGAAGCATTTGGAGACGAACTAATGAGTCTAGGTTTGACTTTGATTATATCACACCCTTTTTATGGAAAGGGCATGAAAGAGGAACTGAATGCTCTTTCCTCCAAGAAAAAGTTATGTGCTCTTTTTAAAAAAAATTTAAATCCCTGTACTGTGTTGCACCAACAGTTCAACTTTTGTGTACTTAATTGCTAGCTTGAATAACTTCTGCACTCTTTTGACATGGCAGAAGTTGTTTCAAAATCTTTTTTCAGCATCATCCTTTGCTCCCAATCATGTACTACCAACCTGTTCCACTTTTTGACATGTTGAACATAATGTCTGTCAAGACCATTTGCACTGAGAACTGAGATTTGTGGTGGGAGTTCAATAATCTTTTAAAATTTCTCACAAGTTTCTATTTTTATTAAAAGTATGTGTTTTAGCATATTGCTGCACTCCCTTTAGGTGATATGTAATTATCACAACTTGGCTTTTGTGTAGTGTTGGGGGGGGCGGATTTTTCATCGGAAAATTCAGTTGGAATTTTTTTTTTATAATTGAGTGAAGGTACTTTCCTATGTAAGTGTCCTATTTAATCAGAGCTTCATGTTCATGGCCTTCTCAGTATGAGTTTTTTGAATTTAATTTAAGTCTTTTATGTCAAATAATTTTTAAGTATGTGCCTTGATGGTGATTTAATCAGGGAGTCAGAAATGTAATAGCTTTTAAAAATCTCTTAATCTATATCATTCATGTAATTTAGTGAATCTGCTGGGTTTTGCCCAACTTCAATGGAGACTTGCAAGTGGTAAACAAATAGTGAAAAAGTCAGTTAATTGGAGTTGTGGTTTAATTCACAAAATAGTTGAATTATGCCTGTCTTGAAGACTGAAGAATTTTATTCCGTATTTTAAATGGAAATAAAAGAACTCAGTTCATTCGAATTCTTCTGTTTTGAATACTCCTATTATGTTGTCTGTTCAGAACACTTGCATAGGGTGCAGCAAAACAGTGTTTTTGAAAGAGTAATATATGCAATTGAACTGTTCAAAACACTCTTTTTTTTTTTTTTTTTTTTGTGGTTGAATGGTTTTTTTTGGAGCCGGGGCACAATAAAATGTGTTACTTTTACTCTATGCCAAAAGCAGGAAATGACAGTAGAAAAATCCTGCAGGTGATGTAGGTGGGGTACCCAGCCACATGCTGATTCATGTTCTTTGTTTTACCTAAACTGTGTAAGAAAATATGATTTCAGTTAGCTGGCTTGGGTCTAGTACATTGTTTTTAAGCTTCCTTTCTTTAAAAATTATTCACACATTTTAAGAAATATCCAAAGATCACCTTATGTAGGCTTAAAATGGTGGTGTCATTTACAGCCAGATATGTGGTCAAACAGACTTTGGGTCTATGTCTGGTCTTGTGCTCTTTGGGGGTTTTTTTTGTTGCTTGTTTGCATAAATGGGAGAGAGAGGGAGGCCAACAGTTGTTTTTGTAGACTGGCCACACTCTGGTGACCTTCAACACAGCTGCAGATGGTAAAAATTAGTTTAACCAGTCCTTTGTAAAAAAATGTAAATTTTTTTTTTTTTTTTAAATAATTTTTTAAAAACACCCAAAAAACCAGCAACTGTCGCTTGAAGTCAGAATGATATGAGTCAGAGCAGAAATGTTAGGCTGCAAGCATTGTAGCTGCCTATGCACTCTGCTCTTTAGATCTGTTTTATAAATACAATTACTGTCAGGCAACATCTGTTTCCTTGGTTGTGGTGAAACTGAATAAAGGGGGTTACTTTTAATTCACAGTGGTATCACGTTGCTCCACTTTACTATCTGTGTGCACTATAAAGCCACAGATTGTGCATCGTTGGTTTAGGGGAAACTTTTGCTAACAAATCATCACTGTGGTACTTGAACAGATTAAACCTCTTGAGATCTTCAAGCTGGCCCTGAAGTGGCATGGAAGTAGAGAGTTGCAGCTGGTAACACATTCTTGCTTTGTGTCCTTGGATAGGTGCCTGATCTTGAACTCTTCCCACCCACACATACTCATTGCAACTCTGAACTAGTGTTTTACCTCTGTCTGTCATATCTGTGTAAATATCTTCATCATAACGTAAATGAATTCTGTATTTTGAAGTATTCACTTTACAAATTGTGAGTATATGTGTGTCTAAAGGATTTCCTCTATGTATCAAGTGCTTGTAAAGGTAAGCAAAGGAGGGTAATTTTAGCAAGAATTATGATATGAAATAGGTGGGATAAATAATTAAGACCTCTAGCAGAGAATTGTATGTATATACTGTGTCTCCCAAAATGTCACAGAACCACCTCATCTACAGGTTGTGCTTTACTTTTTCACAGAATGTTTTCTAAAACACTGTAACTGGTCTTGATTTTCAATCTGCGTGTATGCAATGCACACATTTCAGTGTCTGGCTGCATCAGGAAACTGGAATCTTTAAATATTGCACTTCGTAAAAACTTAATTATACTGTTGCACTCTGAATGATAATTAAGAGGTTTAACAAAGAAGGTACATCAGAAAAGAAGTTAAAAGGCTGTTTGTGTAGGACCCGCAAAACTGTAATAAAATATAAAGCATCTCACTGTATTTGAAAAATGTTTTCTTCTTTTTTTCTAGAAAATGGAATAAATGGAACAGTGACCTCAAATGGAGCAGACTCGCCTCGCAGCAGGAAGGATAAATCCTCGTAAAACTGGGTTTTATTAAGTTAATTGACTAATGTCCCCAAAGAATCTGCTTTTTACATGGATGGCCCTTCAGCACTAGAGATATTATGGATTAAAGAAAATACAATTCATGGTTTTTGATTATTGCTGTTGTTTTGGGAAACTTTTTTTAAAAAGCCATTTTGACTAAAGAAAAAGGTTTATCTCTCTTCAAATACTTGGGGGGAGGATTCAACACTTTTTAAAAAAAAACATTGACGCTTTTTAAAATATTTACTGTGATGAATAACTTAATGAGGATCACTGTTGCAGTGTATTATTTCCTTCCAGTTTTTGTAATCTTGGTGATACTGTTCTACCAACTTCACTTTTTCCAAGTTCCTCAAGAAGTATTGCAAAATTGAAGTAAAAACATAGTATGCATTTTCAGATACTCTGGGTTTTCAGTTAATTACCTTGACTCAAATTTACATTTCAATTTGGGATTCCAAGACCACACCAATAGACCTCTTTATCTGATAGTTACTAGCTGCACAATGTCTGCTCTAAGAATTGCCCCACATCATTAAAACAAAGCTGAACTAATTGGAAATGTTGCAGAGTCTTATTGTTTGTTGGTTAGAAATCTCTTACAAGGAACAAAACACCTTTTTGAGATACAGCTTTTAGCACTTGGAACTTAGACGGGAGCGTGTCTGGTTGTAGAAAGAGTTTGTTTGAGTAGCACTGTCCACTTCTGTCTGTGCTTTTGAAGTGTATGTATCTTGGAGAATTAGTGTGCGTTGGACCGTCTTTGAAAACTTGTCTGTCTGATTTTAGGGGTGGAGGTTCCTGCAGTGTGTTGTGTTTGTTTTGGGGGGCAATTAATTCTCCTTGAAGAGGGAATTAGATAAATGGATCAAGTTATGAGAAACATTCCTTTATTCTAACTGCTTTGCTTTGTTTCACCTCTGTTAGGAAATAGTTTGATTTCTCCTATATTTTTATGAAAAAATATTTAAAAGCTACAACTTCTTAAAACTGATTTATTGTGGCCTCTGCTACAACTGGAAAAATCTAAATTTAAGAATTTTTCCATTATCTTTCCTAATTGTATTCAATGTGAAACTTTGTCCAGTTAGTTTTCCAGTTTAATATGCAGATAATGTTTCCTCTGTATGCTTTTGTAATGGGTATAATTCAACCTGTTTCACTTGAGAATGAGTGAGACATTTATTTCAGTCTTAAGAAGAAGTTGCTAAATTAGTCTATCAAGTTAACCCAAGTATTGAACTGCTTATTGATTGAGGATTAATTAAATAAAATAATTTTAATTCAAAACTGTTATTATAACTGAGTTTATACCCAACAAAGTAATAAATCTGCATTCTGTATTTTCTACAGTCCAATTGCTTACTATTAAAAATAAACGTTTCTAGTACAAAATCCTCACTACAGGTAACTATCCATTCTTCAGTTGTTTAGTGCTATTTAGAGTTATTGCAGTATAATTTATTATATGTTTCAGCTGATTACAGTCACAGTTCCCAGGTATTTGGTTCACAGCTCCTGAAGTGGACTTGGCAGACTTGTACTCGCTCAGCTTAAGAACTCTGGGGCAGTGTGCCCTGTAACATGCCCAGTCTGCTTCAGTAGAAGTAGCTATCCCATGTCTTGATTGGCAGAGGTAGAACTGTGAATCTGTCTGATCTGACCACGAAACTGGAAAACTGGAACTCGGAACTTTTGAGAGAACTGTGTACATTATATACTCGTCCAAAATCATGGTTTGTGTCTGATGTTTCTTGAAAAACCTTCACAGATTCTGTGTGCCTTGCTCTCAACTTGTACCTTAAGCCAAAGGGGGTAAATTTTAAATGTCTAGCCTGGTACTTGGACTCTAAATCAGTTTGCATGTGATATCTGGTCGTACTGGGGCTGTCAGAATCGTAAAGGGTGGAGAAACAAATTATGAAGGGAGCATTTAAGGTACTTCTTGAGATCTTCAAGACTTATAGGAGTCTGAGGGCTGTAATAGTTGTTTCCCTAAGGCAAACTATTTCTTGTAAACCTCATTCTTTGGCACAGTAGTCTTGAAATGTAAACTTCAGGTTAATTTCCAAAAACTTCAAAAGAATATATTCTTGACTGTTAATACTGACATTGCTTTTTGTCTCCTTTTGGCCTTATGGACATTCTTGGCCTTCGGACATTTACAAAAGCACTTTTGTTTCCACAATGGCTTAATATTCATCATTGCCTTATAGGAGTTGTTGGGATCTGCCAAGAAAGTAACAACAGTTCATTCTAGAATTTGGATAGAGTATTGGAAGCCAGTATTTTCTATCTCTTGTGTCATAACTAAAAATACATATTTATCATGTTCAATGAGGCAAAAGCCTCAATTTTTGATTATCTACCTTGGGATGGAAACACTCATAAACTTAGAAGATACTGAGACTTCTATTTCTAATTTGATATGATTTGTTTTAGTGTAAGAGTATTGTTTGGCTGAATAACTGCTTTTGAATTGCTTAAAATTGATTTTCAAATGTTATTACATTTTTGGCTCTTTGCTTGTAATCTGGGATTTGGTAAGATGGAAGAAGATTAGTTGTCTAATCATGTTTTCTTAATTATGGAATCAAGAAAATTAGAAATGGAAATGACCGAGGAGTTCATTATTATATCCTATGCCAAATAAAATAGGCAGTAGTTAATTTATCCTCATCAGTTACCAGGTCCCACGAAGACAAAGCTTTGTCCTTTTAGATGGATTTGAATTGAATAATTACACAAACAGTGGATACGGTTTGTTTGGTTTGGTTCTTTTCTTAAACCTCCTTCTCTTTGCCCCATCTTGTCAAAACTTTTCAAGATTTAACAAGAAATTATTTCAAGCCTTTTTTGACCCCCAAAGGTGTGTTTATGTGCCAGAATATTCTCTCAAAACCAGTGTTTTACTTTTGAAGTGATTATATTTAATTTCAAATTACAAACAAGGAATGCAGAGCAGCTGAAATTAATTTTCAGAGTTTTAGTTCTCACCTGGACACTTTCTCCTTGACTGGTTGCAAAGACTGATTCCTCCTGTGTGAATCATTCATGAATGTGGAAATACTCTTTGGAAATACTGCTTTTCTGGTGATCCCATGCCCAAATTTAGGAATGGTGAAGGAATTTGCTAAGCAGAGAAAGTGCATATTTCTGCTAACTTTAGGTTATGCTGAAGGTAAATTATGTATGTAGGGATAATGCATTTAGAAAATCAGTTATTTGTAAGCATTTGGTATTTTTTTCTAAACACTCATTCTCTGAAAATTTTAGTTGTGTCTATGGAGTTATATTACCCAGAACTGTAATAAGCAGTGTGGTCCTCAGGTATAAGTATTTGGACTTTTGTAGAAAGAGTCAATGTGCATCTGCAGTCCTTTGTTCTTTGAAGATTTCTGACTGACTGCGCCTGAGTTGATTTCGTTGGGGACAAAACTTGATGTGAAAGGGAAGGGAGGAATTCCATAGCCATGCTAGCCTGAAAGTAATGTAGGTTGCTGCCAAAATTGAGGTTCTGTCCCTTGCCTTAGCTAGCACAAGCCTTTCTGGTTGCATGGTGAGCTAGACCAGGGAGCTAGTGCACCTGAAAACAAGCATGTTTGGGTTTTTTCTGTTGGGTTAGTTGCCTGATAGTAACCCCAGAGTTTCACAAGTAATTACGTGCAAGCAAGAAGAAAAGTCGCAGGGAAAAGATGGATCAGGTTCTAAGGCAGCTGCTCCTTTCAACAGCACGTTTCTTAAAAATTACGCTAGATTACAGTATGGGAGATCTTTAAAGGCTTCCAGTCATCAGTACCAGAAGGGATCTGGTCTCTCTTGTAGCTCCTACATGCCAAATCCATTAAGTATTAGTGAGTTTTTTCAGATCTTGTGGGGGAAGGGGAAATACTCATTGTGGTTTACTGTATTGAGATACCTTTTATCTGTCATCAGGGTTCCAAGCAGTGCAAGAGGATACTGGCGGTGTAGAAGTAGGGATTTTGAAAATGTAGATTGTACTGGATCAAACAACAACATTACTTTCCTTAACAGCCAGGAAACTATGGGGTTTTTTCTTTTTTGGTGTGAATTTTTTTTTTCTCCACCTGAACCCTTTATGTATTGAAGTAGGTCTTCCAGAGAGCTTTGCAAGAATTGCACTGTATGCGTGTCTTGGTACATAGAGGGGAGGATTGTTTGGTTTCTCTTATTTTGTTTTCCTGTTTTCAGGAAGTTCACCAGCTGATTCCTAGGTCATACTTGGGTTTGGTTCCATTTGTGACTCAGCCCTTTGGGCCTGTGTTGCAAATGCTGGAGATCGGCACTTTCAATAGGCTCCCTATGCAGTGGTGATCATTGCTGTCCTAATTGTTCTCTCTGGAAAATGCCAGTATTGAAGGGACTTGAACATAAAGTAGAGACAGTGGTGATGTTTGTAACATTTACAGGCCGGTGAGAGCCTGCATACAGAGATGCTATCCGGAGAGGGGGCTGTGGTTTAATGCCTGCATCTTGTTATGCAAATATTTAGGTTATTTCTGGTGCAGGGTATAAGAATGTCCTACAAAATGAAGGCTTGGGGAATATTTAGAAGATCCTTTAAAAATAAAAATACTTCAGAGGACTGACGTCAGTTATCATCTGTTCATCGTATTTGAATCTCTTACATTGTGAGCTGTGGATTATCTTTAGAGCACTGGATTAGCCCATGCTTAATGGTTTGTTGGTGGGGTTGTTTTATATACTGTGGGTTGTTGTGGATGTCTGGTGAGTATCCCCTCTTCACACTGCTCCCTGAACTACTCAGTTTTAGATCTGATAACCCTAAATTTGTACACATTAAGGAATTTTGTGTGCCCTTCAGAAGTAAAATAGGATCAGTGCTGGAGTGTTTCTGGATCAGACATGCAAGAAATAAGCACATCAATATGTTGAGTGTCATCAGAACCTCCTTAATGGGAAGTGAAACTCTTTAGGATGAATAAATTGCAATGCAACTTAGATATAGCTCACATCCACATTATGGGTGACAATGGGCTGCTGTTGGCATCTGCCACTGTCCATTCCCTTTGGTGAGCCATGGGTGAGGAGTGCTGGGCTACAGAAGCAGTAGGCTGGCTGCTTTCTGCCTTTTACAGAAGTTCTTTTGATGTTGCCAATTCAAAAGGCAACAACTTATTTCTGGTTTAAAAAAAAAAATCATATGGCCTAGTTTTTAATCCAATACACTTGCTCTTGATCTCTTTCTATGTGTCCTGTCACTTTTATTTTAGGTTTCTGCAAATACTTTAGTTTTATCCAGCTCAAGGATGGCAAGTCTGTGATGTGAGTGCCAGAAATGACAACTCCTTTTCCTTCTTTTTGTATTTGAAACTTTTTGCAGAATCTGAGCAGCTAAAGTGTAGCTTTATAATTCAATAGCGTTTCAGTATTCATTCTTTGTCTGTATTTATTGTGGTTAACATTAAAGGTCATTCAGCATTGTTGATCAGCACAACACAGTTGTTACTTCTTCATGCCACACACAAGAGTGTTAGACAATTTGATATACTGAATTGAAAAAAAAAATGTTAGTCAGTCTGGTTTAGCAGAAATCGATATTCCTGGATGGTTTTGCCTTGTGTATTGCAGTTCACACTCACTGCCTTTCTCGTTTAGGAAACTGGGCACCCAAGATCTCTGAATCTCTAGACTATAATTTTGCTGTATACCACTTGAAAAATTACGGTCTAGAGCTTTGTGTCTCCTTATATTGGTTTTAAATGTTGAAGACTATATCTTGCATTGTAATCAACAGGTAAAAATTCAGCCCATGGTAATAAGAATACTGTAACAGGGTAGGAATTTCAACTCTTGAATTCCAGACTAGAAACCAAGCCAAAACTTAACTCATGTTCTCACACAGGTGATTCCTCCTCTTTGTTTCTTGATTAATCATTATCTTTGTTTTGTTTCTGTAGATTGTAAGTTCTCGTGGCAAGGGTTGTCTTTCGTGCGTGTGTGTGCGTGTGTGTACCCAGGACAATAAGGTCTGGAGCCCCAGTCTGTGGAAGCTGTAATAAGCAATCACCTTGTTATTGTTTTCCTGGATATCATAATAAAGAGTATCGAATTAAAACTGTGCTTGAATAGTCTGTTATAAAAATGGAGGCATTTAAATTGCTTCTGGCCTTGCTTACATTCCAGCAGCATCAGGGAGATACTGCTCAAAGGCAAATACAGTGTTTTGTTTGGGGATATTCACTTGAACCAGTGAACACAGAGACAGGAAATCTGCTTAGGCTGAAGAGGAACAGCTTGTAACTCGGGCTGGAGCTGGAACTTGCACGAAATTATCAGGAGTTCAGGACTGAGTTTCTCACCTTCTGTCAGCTTGAGAAACTGTATTGGCCCTCCCTCTTGGGAGGGTGGGGCTTGCTTGCTATAATGTTTGTGCAGCACTTTGTATCCTTCGAGTAGCACTTTCCAGCTTGAGAGAGTAACCATGATCTTGGAGAACACCAAGAGCTGTGCTGGGCAGTGTCTGGTGTGGCCTGGGAACTTGCTATTCCGGTGTCTCCACTCTCTTCAGCGGAACAACTTTTAAAACCTTTGTAGACTTCAGCTTCCCTGATACAGAAGAGCAAAATTGCATCCAATCTGAATCAGAGCCTCCACACTGCTCTGTTGGTGATCTAGGCAATGTCGTGGGATCTGAGAACTGCAACCAACTTAGAGAAAGCTAGACTGTTTTTGGGAAACTTTTACGGTGAATGTTACTTTCCATTAGGTTTCACTTGGTACATCGCAGAGAGGATGACTACAGATCCCGCGAGCTCTCTATTCAGTTCAAGATACATCAGATTGTTGCTTTTGAAGAATGGTTGAACTACTTAAATCATTCTTAGAAACCTGCATTTGTAACTTTTAAATCCTCAAACTAAGCGAAAGACAATGTTAGGTGAAGATTAGCCTTTCATGAAGTCATGTCTTGTTCTTGACTTCACTGTTAGACATCATAGCTTAAACTGTGGCTTAAAAAGAAATTGTGTTAGAAAAGCAATGGAAAACACATAATTTCAAGAACCAGAGCTACCTTGCCACTGTTTATACCTCTCAGGTGACAGGAAATCTACTGTAGATGGTGAGGACAGGTAGATGTTGATGAATACATGCCATCTAAGATGATTGTAACAACTCCTACCTTATCTTTCTCCCACTGCACCTCTCAGTATCATCATCTCACTCTGATGCCAGTTTTGGAGTGATCCAGCGAGTACGGATGGGAAGTGGAGCAGATGCAGTCTTAGGAGTCAAATCATGTGATGAGTTTGGGATGTGGACAAAGCAGCCACTAGAGGCCACCAAAGTCTGTGACAGCTGCGTTTGACTCTGGGTGACTGGTTGCCAGCAAGACTTTCTCCAAAGGTCCACTTCTTTGCTGCACTTTCAGCGACAATTAGTTTTTGTCTTTTAAGAAGCATTTCTGCTGTAACTCAGAAAACACAGCATTGGCTTAAATTAGACCAATCTCCCTGTAGTTTTGACATAGTGATAAAACCCATGTTTTGTTCTGCAGGGCTTGGAAGGTGTCCTTATTTGGTGAGAATGTACTTCCTCACTTCTGGTTGAGAGAACAGGATGTAGATGTCCAGTGTTAAAGCTTTTATCTTAGCCCAGAAGTGCAACACCTTCGATCAAAAGCAGCATTGAGAGCGCAGAGTGAGCCTCAGAGTGCATCTGCTGTCTGAGATCAGTTTTGTAGGCAAGTACACAGTGCTGTGGCAGATGCTGCTTGCTTTGCTTAATCCTTGGGGTGGGAGAAAATACAGGAAACCTGCTCTCTTTATTTCCACCAATTTTTAGTGCTTTCAGAATGAAGTTATTTGTTAGAAAGACTTACGAAATTGTTTCCTGCACCGAAATTTCAGCTTTTATCTGCCAATAGGAGACCCTTGTTTGGTGGGAGCATTGCTTTTGGACATCTCCGAAGCTGCAGGAGCTCTATGAAAACTTAGCCTGCAATAGTTAAACCAGCTTCTCAGAATATACAAGTTAAAAGTTGCAGCTTACAGATTTCTTTTACAATAATAAGGAAGTGGTTTTTTCTTTAACACATTCCCCCTTTTATACAGAGAAAAAAGTGTTTTGGTGTGACACTGGAAAACAGCGTAGGTCACTAATTTTTGTAGGTGTCTTTGGGGTAATTTTACCCTAGTCTGCCCAGAAAAAAAATCATCCTCCATTGGCTCTAGCTGTTCTGGGTCCTGGTAGGATTGCTTTTGCTGATGGAAAGCAGTGCAGGGAAATCTATCTCTGGAAAAATAATAAGAAATATGGCTTTCCTTCAGGAATGTCCTGGGACTTTGGTGGAGTCTGGGCAAAATTTTCCTGAACATCTGGATTTGGGTAGTCCTGGTAAGAGATGGCAAACTATCTGAAACATGTTATAAACTGTGAATGTGCTTTGTTTGGTAATTCATTAAGCTGATGGCAATGGGTTGAGTGTCTGACTGGCCTAATTGTTGGCTTGGTGTTGCCATGCTGCCCTCTGAGACAGACGGTGCATGAAGCATCAATTCGTGTGGCTCCACATCCATGGAAATGCAGCTGAAAACAGGTCCAAAGATTTGCAGTGCTTACACTAAGAAGGTACAATGTCAAGCACTCTCCTCCTGCTCTGGCTATCGCTTTGGAGACGAATGGCTGCACTGAGACCTGCAGGAATGCAGCAGGAGCCAGGAGCTGAGACTGCACTGGAAGCAGTTGATTCCCTCAGGACTTGATTACCTACCCCCAGTTCCCCACCACCAAGCCTGCCCTGCTTCAAGAGCTTCAGAGATTTGAAATGGAAACCTTTTAATGTATAGTGATAAACACAGCTCAGCAGCATGGGGGACATTAGGAGCCTCTGAGTAGAGAATAGAGTATGCCCCACCCTGGAGCGAATGATGTAAATCATTCTAATTCTTGGCACTGGTATTTAAGTTTTGTTCATAGCATGCCATAAAAAAACGTTCAGATGTTGTAAACTGTCTGTGTTGTCAAGAAAACTCTCAGAAGCTTTCTGGAGGAAAATTTTTTAGAAGGTGGAGGAAATGGTGTATTTTCTAGAGGCAACATGAATAGTGCCATAGTTCTCTTGACACTCTGCTTCTGCTCTCTCACTCTCCCCTCTTCCCCTTCTCTGCCCCACAAGTCAGTGAAATCATGAGAATGAGCTGCAGTGAAGGCCAGAGAAACTATGATTAACCCTGAAGGTTCCTCTTACAGGGAAGCCTGGCAGACTTCTTGTCTCCACAGCTGTAAGGCTTCTCTGCAAAGAGCTGCTATCCTGGACAAACCCGGAAGACCATGTGCTGCAGTGTCTGGCACTCATGGCCCTTTAGGGAAGGGATGCAAATCGGTGAGAAATGTCCTCCTGTTTCATCTCCCCAGTTTCTGCCAGTTACCACTTTACAGGCTCCTGAAGCATCTGGTGCATCAAAACTGTAGGGTTTTTTTTCTTTTAATTTTTTATAGCCACCAATAGAAGTATTCTACATGCATTTGTATGATCCCTCTTGAACCCATTTAAATACTTGGCATGCACAACACTCAATAAGTTACACAATTTAACTATGCCTTGTTTGGAAAAAATATTTCCTGTGGCTTGTGCTTTAAACCTGATGATTTCCTTGTGTGAGTCTCAAGTAGTGAATAATCATTCCCTCTTCATCTCTCTCGTATTATGCTTGATTTTATAGACCTCTCTTTTTCAAGCCCAAGGGTTCGCTATCTATTTAGTATTTTCTTGTGCAGAAATTGTTCTGTACATGTGATTATCTATGCTTTTATGTACCTTTTCTAGTTCACCTAAATGCTTAATTTTTTACCTTATATGTTATGTTTATTGGGAAGCAGATCCTAACAGTTCATTCACTTCCAGACTTGAATTTTTTCTATCTTGAACCACTTTTTTCTGATACGCATTTCACATCATAGAATCATAGAATGGTTTGGGCTGGAAGAGACCCTGAAGATCCAACCCCCTTGCCCAGGGACACCTTCTACTAGACCAGGTTGCTCAGATCCCCATCTAGCCTGCTCTTGAACACCTCCAGAGATGGGGCATCCACAACTTTTCTGGGCAACCTGTTCCAGTGCCTCACCACCCTCACAGTAAAGAATTTCTTTCTAATATCTAATCTAAACCTACTGTCTTTCAGTTTGATTCCATCCCCCCTTGTCCTGTCACCACATGCTCTTGTTAAAAGTGCCTCTCCAGCTTTCTTACAGGCTCTCTTCAGGTACTGGAAGGCCCCAGTTAGGTCACCCCTAAGCTGTCTGTTTTCCAGGCTGAACAATCCCAGTTGTCTCAGCCTTTCCTCATTAGAGAGTCCCTCTAATCATCTTGGTGGCCTCCTCTGGACTCACTGCAACAGGCTGATATCCTATCTATGCTGAGGACCTCAGAGCTGGATGTGGCACTGCAGGTGGGGTCTCACCAGAGCTGAGTAGAGGGGCAGAATCCCCTCCCTCACCCTGTTGGCCATGCTGCTTTGGATGCAGCCCAGGACATTTTTGGCTTTCTGGGCTGCACGTGCACGTTGCTGGGTCACATCCAGCCTCTCGTCCACCAGCACCCCCAAATCCTTCTCAGCAGGACTGCTCTTGATATGTAATGAGACTGGCTGTTGCCCCGACCCAGGTGCAGCACTTTGCACTTGGTCTTGTTAAACCTCATGAGACTCCCATGGGCTCACTTCTCAAGGTTGTCCAGGTGCCTCTGGGTGGCATCCAATCTTAGCTGCAGGTGTTTTCATGCGGTTGAGTTGCATAACTATATTCCTAGAATGCTGGGATATTAACTGATTAGTGATACAATAGTTCCTCACAAGGAAAATAAACAGTAACTTGCCAACACGGAAGTGAAAGGCTTCATTTTGAATGCAGCCTGGTCTTCCTCAGCCTTCAGTGCTCACTCTCTAGTGGTCTGTTGGTTCTGTTTGTACTGCAGTGGTTGTTCTCTGTTATTGCTCTTGTTGATGCTATCAAAACATTCTTCAGATGATTTGGGAAAATACTCTTTGACAGTACCATTTATATGCAAGCAAAACTGGCTTTAATACCTTAGTTCTGCAATACAAATAGCAAGCACTGGACGTTTCAAAGGTCCGGGAACGTGAGGTCTTGAAAGGAGGCAACATAACCAGTTAACCCCATTTGGCAGGAGCACTGCTGGCACACCCTCATTGCTGGGAGTAGCTTGGATTTCTTTGGAGATCAGCTAGTTCTTAAAGGGTCATAACTAAACTACAATACATGATTTTTAGAAACAAAAATCTTCAAGACAGAGCTACCTTATTATGCTGGTTTGTTTTGTCCTTTTCCCGTTTTACTAGTCACTCGTCTTTGTCCATGGCAATTTCATAAAATGCAGAGTTGTTTTCTTCTAGTGAGGAACTATCTTTTGGAGTCCCAAGCAGTACAGTTTGATCACGCCAGCATCAGCTGGCTAATACTTCCAAGAGCAGATTTAGATCAAAGAGCAAAGATCTCAGTCTTTTTATGAGCCTTGGAATTGTGATTTTAAACTTACTACCCGCTTCTCTTTAAGAAGTGGATCATATTTAGCTCCCATAGATACTAGGACACTGACTTAAGGACCTGTGACCTACAAATGTACTTTATCTGCTGTGCCTTGCAGTGGCTGCTCGATAGGAAAACGGCCTTGGGTTCTGTATGGCCAGATTCATGGGGAAGGTTGTCAAAAATCGCCAATCATTTCAAAAGCAGATTTTCCTACTCGAGACATACTGTGACGAAAACAAGATGTTGTGCTGTAAAGCTTTGGATTTTCATATTTTTGCCATGGATTTGCCATATTTTCAAGTGGGAGTCCTTTGACCTGGATATCTGAATGACACTGTAAGTTAAAATAGCATGTCTGCTCTAGAATAGCTAGTGGCCCCAGGACTGCATCTAAATGTGATAAAAGATGATCTGTGTATCAGACAGGGCAAACTGGAGAAGAAGTATGTTCTAATCTTGCAGCAGGAGAACAAGAGCTGATGTTCCAAAGGCTTTTGTGAGTATGGATTCATTGGAGTATGGATTACAGTTCAACCACTGGATGTGTGCATTGGAAATGTTGCCTTAATGTGTTATTAAAATTCATTTGAGCCTAGAAGATATGTTGGGTTTTTTTGGTTGTGTTTTCTTTTTAAAAGATGAACTAAAAAGAAGAACTGAAGAAGGTTGGGATTTGAGAGGCGTTCTAATAACCAAGACCTAGAGACTCTGTGGTGCCAGTGTTCAGATGAATTTGCAAGTGCCTACAACAAAAAGAAGAACTTTGTTCTGGAAGTCACATGCCTTCGAGGGAGCTGCTAACTCCAACACTCAGGCTCTGAGGTACAGTATAGCCATTTATTCTACTCCAAAAATGTCCCCAGAGGACTAAAAACTTTTTCAAGGCTATTTCCCCCCTTTCTGGCACATGGTCCCTTTTCCGTGCCTGCAGCTATGAGCAGCACTTGTATCTGGGCCTGCAGCTTGGTGCGGTTTGGGACTTCCAAGTTCTCCAGTGCCCCTACAGTTCTTGGCAGCAGCAGAGTTGCTAAGGGGCCAGAACTTTTGATCTCCGTTCAGCCTGCAAATGAACATTTCATCCAACACCTCTATACCTGCGCTCCCCAGAACAATCAGACTCTTGATTGCCTCCTCCATCCCTCCCTCGCTTCCTCCCTCCCAAACCGGAGCACAGCAGAGTAGCTCCACAATGGATGACTATACTTCCAGCAGTGTCTGGAGGACTATAAATAGCCTTAAATAAATGCGCGTAAGGATCCAGCGTATTGTCTGAATGATCTAAAATTAGATTGCTCTAATGTTTGTGCATCAGTCTTCCTATGCTGCAGGAAAATGAATTTCTTTCCAAAGTATTTAAGCTTGAATTATGGTTCCTTAAGGATGGGGGAGGGTAGGGAGCCTGCTTGAGAGGAAACTCCTGTAGGGATGGATCTAGTTTTCCTATAAGAAAGAGACTGACCACAGTCACTACAGAGGGAAAAGTAGAAGCTGCAAGTTCCTAGAAAGCACAGACATATGTAGATGCAGTTTGTTCCCAAAATATCACCTTCACGCTCTCTTTATTTTTTGCTTTCAAGGACATTCACACCTTGAATGCAACAAACATTTTGAAAGAGAAGTGGAGTGGAAAAGTCCCAGACAGCATATTTCCTTTTTTTGCCTGGGATTAAATGACATTGTATGTCCTGTGTTCAAGGTATTTTGATTCTTGATCTCCAGCTATTCTTTGCAACACCTAACAGTAGCTATGTATTTTAGATAAATTGGAACATTTCCTGATATCAGCTGGAAATACCTGAGTTAGATGTTACTCCTGTGAATAAGCATATTTACTCATACTGTATAATGGAATAATGCTTTCTTATTCAAATATCTTGCTATTGAGTTAAGAGAATACAAATTTCAACAATTTCAGTCTTCTATTCCCATCTTCACTCTCCAGTGTTTTTGGGGAGGAATTTATTGCACAATGATATTTCATGTACACCTTCTAATATACTTGGCTTTTTAAATAAATTGTGATTTGCTAGCAATGAAAGCATAGAAAAGAATTCATTGTTCTCTTGATTAAATTGCAGCTTGACTGGAAGTGGTACTGGGGTTTTTTTGGGTTTTTTCTATAAGGACCTGTTTATGCAAGCTTATTGTGCTAAGCTGCATAAGAAGGGTCCACTGCACTGAGACAAAACGAAAGGCATCCTCTGTTATGCTATCAAGCTGGAAACCAGGGCAAGGGAGGGGGCTCTGAGGCATTGGGGTGCCTTGGTACATCTCTGTTGAACAGCATTAATAACACATCTCTTGTCTACTCACGTGCAGTGAGGGACTCTGTCATTACACTGTATGTTGGACTCATAAATGCCATTCAGGTGTGAATTAACAGGTAAATTGATGAGGTCTGTGGACTCTCTGAATGCTCACAGAAAGTCTTATGTAGGATTCTGCACACTCTGAGAAGATATTTAAGGGTGTGTGTTAATCCTGTGAAGGGATCCAGTAGTTTCACATCTTTGATTTTCAAGCTACTCTGTGGGTTTAACTATTGGTTATCTAGAGGGCAACAATTCAATCAGTGTTTGTGTAATGAAAACTCGATTCCTTACAGCCTCTTTTGTAAGGAGCTGTAGATTTCTCCATATCAGATCCCAGTTTTCTTTGCTGTTTTTATCAGCCTTTTGAGGGAGATTATTTTTTTAGCCTTTTAACACAGATACAAGGTGAAATTGTCTGTTCAGAGTGAACTCTGTGCAAGGTGTATTGTAGTCATACTTTTGCATGCGTGAACGCGTATGTGACTGTGCATTGAGATGCAAATCCAGGCAAATAATCCTTTCTTCCCTGAATTTTCATGCAAAGATCTGCAGTACCTCTTAATTAGCAATAGTGAGTTTTAACCACACGAGGGAGCGATGCTTATCTACAGTGGAAACGCTGCAGTCCCTAGCAAGGCTTAGCACCTATTTACAAGATTAAAAGTCTGTATTTTCCGTTCTTAGCACTGTTTTTTCTGGTTTTTCTACGTCTCTTGGTGAAGTGCGTGATTAAAAGAATATAAGTAGAAAGGATAAAGCAGAACACAGTTAATTATAAACCTCCAGCTACATCAACTTTCACCTGAAAATGGCAGAGTGGTTTTGAGCAGAGTGAATCCACCAAACCCTGGGTACGTAATGCCGAGCCTACAGCCTGCCTGAGACTGCGCTTCTGCCAGAGGATTTCTCTAGCAGAACTGAAAACTGCAGCCACATCTCCTGATTCTCCAGAGCTACGCTTCCCTCTCTGATTCCATTCTGCTCCCTTGGAGGCAGCAATTGGAAATATAATTTTATTTCATTTTATTTCATAATTTACCCAACAGCAAATGAGTTCAGAAAGCAAATGACTGTCTTTTGCTCCTGCAGGCTGCTGGTGCATTTTTTCCTTCATCTTTTTGGGGGGGTTCCCCCTTCCCTGCCCCCACCAAAATATTCCAGTTAATCTATTTAAGAGTTTGTCCCGGACACCGGCCCCTTTATTAGGTGATTCCTGAGCTGGGGTACAAGCACTTGCGGAGAGGAAGCCAAAAGGGCTAAGAAGGAGGTCTGGCTACCTACACCAGCTACAGGCTAAAGAACACGACATCTGATTGTGCAAGAGCAGTCGTAAAACAAGGAAAATGGGAGCAGCAGATTGGAAGTGGCTGGTAGTTTTGGGGGACTGTTGGAGACAAACAGCTTGAAAGTGAAAAAGTGAGAGCAGTGTGGAAAGGAGGGGTGAAGAGCAAGGAGGATTGACAGCTGGTCAGGGAAGTGCTATGGATGAGAAGTCTTCTGCAGTTCAGCTTGAGGTGCTGGGGTGAGAACCTGATAGGGAAGGCTGGTGTCCTGGTCTCCTGCAGGCAATAGAGTGGCCCCTTGGAAGAGAGGAGTTCTAAGGGCTAAGAGTGTGAGTCAGTCTGAGACTGGGAAGCAGCCTCAAGTCACTGCTAAGAATTCTCAGATTTGTAGGTATTTGTAGGCTGCTGTGTGTATCCACACTGTGGATACAGATCTGGGTTAGAAGACTATCTGCTGCCTCCTTATCTAGCCGCTTAATTAAAAAAAAAATCTCAGTGATCTGTCATTAGTGACATGGCTTAACAGAAAATTCTTACTGTCAATATGCACTCATCCCAGCTCCACCTGGAGTCCATGTGAGCTTTCTTGATTTACCAAAAAGTACAAGGCTTTAAAATAAAGTTTAAAGGTGGTGTTATAAATGAAAGACACTGCCATTCTTCTGTTTTATTTTTCCTTATATGCTATTTTGCATTTTGTTTTCATGCAATAGATCTCGCTTGGTGGTTTCTTTTACGTATCTTCCTTTTCATGGAAGACTAGAGAGCTGGTCTGTAATGCAGAGACATCACACTCTTAATGGCAGCCTTGTCACTGTTCATGGGTTCTCTTCTCTGGCAAAAATGAGAAATGACATGCATTTTGCAGTAGAATAGCTGCAGCAGCCCCTGCTAGCCTGGTGCAGCCTCTGGACACCCAGCAGTGCCCTTTTCTTCTGGAGGATGTCATGGCTTTTTTTGGAGGGGGCAAAGGGAAGGGCCACAGTCAGCTTGGTCTGGGGGAGTTATTTTTTGGGTTCTTAAAAGTGCACCTAGTAGTGCTCCACACTCTTTCCAAGCTTTCACAGGGGCTGTCAAGCAAAACCATGAGGGTCTGTTAGTTTAAAACCCATTTTCCAAACAATATCAACATATCCAAATTTGTTTTTTCCGAGCTTGTTACGTTAAGGCAGTTCTTTTCCTGCTATGAGAGGAACACAACTGAACTTTACATTGTATCCATGCCTAGAATATGAAATGATGAGGAACAAATGTACCTCTGGCAGTGTTCTCAGGGTAAGTAAGGCTGTAGATGGTCGATTAGGCTGGGGGATTCAGTAGACGTTTAAGTATTTGCATATGATAGAATTGGCGGTTGTTAAAGGGTTTTATTACTGGGTTTGCTGTAAGCTATAATAGAGTCTGAGCCTGGAAACAGAAAATCATCCTTCCCACCAACAAAGCTCCATGCATTTTTGACAGCCAACATGACCAAAAGTGCTGGAACTTCCCAATGGGTGTATCCCAAAGAAGAAATTTTTGTAATACAACCAGAAATGTGCTTCAGATCAGAAAGACTGGGTCGTTTTGATCTGCTTTTCTTTACATAGAAAAACTTGGCCTTAGTCAGAAAACCCTTTGTATAAAAGCTAGTTTTTTATCTATTTCTAGCTGTTTGGATGATTAATTGTTTTTCTCTGTCTCATTTCTCAAGGATGCTTGGATACTTAAGAGATAGATGTTTAATTCAATAACAGATACATAGGAACTTTCAGTCTGGGAAAGACTTTTGAGATTGAGTCCAACCATTAACCCAACACTGCCAAACCCACTGCTAAACCACATCTCTAAGTGGCTCATCTATACCCCCAGGGATGGTGCCTCAACCGCTTCCCTGGGCAGTCTGTTCCACTGCTTGACAACCCTCCAAGTGAATAAATTTTTCGTGATATCCAGTCTAAACCTCTCTTGGCACAACTTTGAGGCATGCTTAGTTCAGTTGCCATTCTCCCTTCTACAACTTATTTGTAGCAAACTAAATTGTCGTGGTAGTTTGTGTGCCTCAAAGATCTTTCTGAAAACACAGATTCCCTCCAGCACCACTGGACCAGGGGAACTGTGTCCTTGGTCACTTTGATATTGTTGCAGGTGCGATAGCACAGCTTTCATTCTTGTAGCAAAAGCAGTGGTAAGGAGAAAAAGAGAATAGGGGCACATCTCATGTTACAGTCATCTTGGCTGTGTGAATATGCTAGTTTTAAGAAAGTTAGAGGCAAGCTAGATCTTTCCTGGGTTGTTTTCCTCTATAAAATACCAGCTTTGATTCACAAACACACTGCTAGAATGTTCTTGACAGCATCACTTGGAGAACATGGAAAGGAGTAATGCTTAGCTATGTTTCAGCAAATCAAGCAATGCTATGCAGGGGAAATACTTTCTAGAGGAATAATCAGGAAGAAAGCCAGAGGAAATCAGTGCTGAGATACAAGTGCTGGTGACCAGAAGTTTGAATTTGGTGTGGAAAACAAAACATTTTAGGTTTGAAATTTTGATCTTCCTGGAAAGAAAACACAAAAGAAAAAAAATCCACACAAACAAAAACCCAACCAAACAAAAATACACCAACAAAACCAAACCAACCAAAATTCAAAAAAATAAAACAAAACAAAAACCAAACCCCAAAACAAAAAAAAAAAAAAGTGGCTGATAGGCAAGAGAGTTAGTTTCAGTACTCAAAGGACATCCTGGTTCCTTCTGGGGATTCTGAAGAAATGTTAGCATGATGAGAGCAGTGCTTCCATGGGGGAGAGAGGGATCTTTCAATTTTGGATTTGGCACTCTCATGAATTTAAGTGCTTCTCTTGTGCTTGGGCATCCTGTTTCCCCTTGTTTACTGAGATGACACAATGAAGGAATAAAGCCATTTTTCAAAATATTTCTCATGCTCCTAAAACGTAGCTGTGAAGTACACAACCTTATTCCTGTTTGCAGTGAAAGATTTCCGGTATCACGTGACCAGTCGTTACTAATGAAAGATCACAAAAGTAAAGGCAATAACGAACCGATATTCACCAAAAAGCTTAGCAAAACAAAACCGGTGCATTTATAATTACACTTTTAATTCCAGAGCTGCTCTGGGAGTTTTAGTATCAGGAGGGTTATTTCACCGATGACTGAATCACAGCACTTCTGCTTGAAGGAGCAGTATCAGTTTGACAACTCAGAGCTTTATTGCTCAACAGCTTTGAGCAGGAAGAGGAGCCGATAGTCATCTCTGAGGAGTCTGAGGACAGCTTCCAAAGCTGGAGCCTGGCCAGGAGTCTGGGCTAGGTTGTCTTGCTGAGAAGCCTGTGCCAAAGTCTTTCCCTTCACCCACAGTCATCCAGCACTTCACATTTTGGTCTTGTTCTGTAAATTCTGTCGGTTTTTTAAAAAACACTCTTCTTGAAAACCTTATTTTAAAATACCAGTGATCTAAAAATAGGGCTTGTAATGCAAAAGCAGGGAATTTTTTTCCTCAGCCACTAGGTGCTTCTGGATATGCTCATTTTAGACATGTTGTTCAAGTGTCAGCTGGATACTTTAGTGCTGTGACTATCCTATCTCATCTCCAGTTGCTGTTCAAAAACAGGCTGAACAGAGTTGCTCTCTGTTGGTCCCTAGTCGTAGGCAAGCAAAAGCTTATAGAAATTGTATGAATGTTAAACAGTTTTACTTGTTTTCTTCTTGTTCCAATCTTCCATGTTCCCACTTTGTACATTTACACCAGTGGAAGAGCCATCATTAAACTTCATAATACCCCCATTGGCTTGGAGATTACACCTCTTCCATCCTTGAGGAACCTATAGTACCTCAAAATACAGCTAGCCCAGAGCAGATCTGGGAATTTAACAAAAACCTATGTTTTATCACTGCATCAAACTTAGTTCTTTCCCTTGGTTTTCCTTTTACTTTTCTTTGTTTTCCTTCTGAGTCCCAATAAAGATCTTAGATTTGATGGCTTGTATTACCTACGATTCCAAGTCAATTAGCATAGCTCTACTGCTTCAGATGATTTGGGTTTGTGTTTTGTTGGGGTTTTTTTGTTGTTGTTGTTTCCCAGTTTTCTAAGTTTTCCCAGGTCTTTAGTGCTTTAAATGCTGAAGAGTTTATTCTGTACAGGGTAGAAAAGCTACAAAAACGCAGCAGCTAAGAAAAAGGTCTTCAAATTCCTATACCTGTCCTTATGTTGCTGTATTCTTTCTGAGAACCAAATCTGGTTTTTTAAATCTCCACCTCTTTGCTGCATCCTTCATCTCTGCAGAGACACCCTACTTAAGTAACTTTCCACTTATAGCAAAACAGCCCAGATTCCTGTGCAGTGCATCAGCTTCACTGAAGAGGTGATGCTAATACAATAGTGTTACAATGGTAAAGCATTATTCTCCATCTCTCTCTCTCTTTTCAGAATCCTTTTAGTTTGTGTTGATATTGTGCTTACGTTCCAGATTACGTCAAGAACATTCATAAAAGTAGACTTACACAACCTTTCAAACTCTAGTAAACTGAAAAAAAACCCATTCACTTTTATTACAGCAAGGAAATTCCGTGTTAAGGGGGGTTTCAGTTTTGGGAGTGAGAAAGATGAGTGCTTTGCATCTGTTGAGCATCTAACTGTCAGCAAGGTGATGGAAAGGCACTCCTCTGCACTGCAACTGACTCAAAGAATGACCTAGGGATAAAATTATTTAACTCCAGGTTTTCACACCTGGCAAAGCAGTGGTTGGTATCAGTGATGCAGCTCCCAGCTGCAGACGGGTGCTCTGTGATGCAGAACAATGATACGTTATGTCTTAAAGACGCAGGAAACAGGGCTCACAGGCCACAGATTTCTGAAACTCACAGAGGACTTTTGAATGCCTTGATTTTTGTCACTCTTCTTGATGCCAGCTGCTTTTAAGATGCCTGTTTGTTGCGCTCACCACCAAGCCATCTTCTTAAATGTTCTTTTTAGGATTTCAGCTTGGCTTCACAGAAAAATACACTCAAAAACATTAATGATTTTTTGAAATGTCTGAATCTTTGAAAAGCATTTGGAGCTTATTAGCTGAAAAGCATTACAAACAACTGTGAAAGTATTAGGAAACAATACTGTGTAAAACATGGAGCATTTGGCTAGGACAGGCTCTGGATGTGCCATTCACTTGGTATATGCTGTCAACCAGTTTTCTTTATTGCCTACTGTACAAAAGAATTTTTTTCCACCTTCAAAGTATATGAATCGTATTTGAGACCAATAACAGGATCACCTAAAGGAATTTGCAGACCTTGGACTTGCAAATCCTTGTCCACAGTCCAGGGATGGTTAAATGGCATGTGCACTACAAGTGGATCAGGTTGTCTTTATTGTGCTGAAGATGAAGGTGTCAGATTTGTTGCAGATGGATAGATCCATTTAGTGATATGATTCTCTTACATGTATGCAGCTCTATCCCCAGAAAAACAACTTGCCCAAACAGAAAATCTCTGTCCCTTGTGCTTTTTCTGTGCCATGGTGAGGTTTTTTTGGTTATTTACTATGAAGTCACATAGTAGTTACTATGTCTGGCAGCTGTATTGCAAATAATGGGGGCTCTCCAAATCAGTACTCAGGCTCTATAATTCAAGCCCTTGCCTTAAGATGACACCACTTAGCTGAAGAGGCCCCATGGCCACGTGAGGACTGCTTTTCACAACAGGAATCCTTACATTAGGTTACTGAGAAGAGCCCTAGGTCTTCACAGTCTTTTGCCATGCTCTCTTTGCAAAACGGAAATTTTTGAGTTATATCTTTTATATATATGTATTTATATATAATTTCAAATTTTATGTATTTTGTAGATATAAATGTAAAAGTCAGTCACATATCAAAGAAAAAGCAAAAAGAAACATCAAAATACAGGACAAAAGCTTTTGTTGGGACTCTGCATGCAGCGCAAATATGTGAGTACAGATGTATATATACACAGGCACACACAACTTTCTGGATGCTTTCTGGTTACATCCCAGTCACAGCTACGATGTATCCAGGGTGTTTAGGTGATTGGCTTCCCCATGGTGCTTTTTGCATCATATAGAAATAATACTGTTTGAAATAGATAGCTGTTATGGATCAGGAAAGAACTTGTTCAGAATGGCACAGAGACTTTCTTGGAAATCTGTCTCACTGAATTGTTTGTGAAGCAGGTTTTTTTTGTGCCTTTTTGAAAACCACATGTCAGCATAAGAGCAGCATTTTTATGTCTGTGATGGTTTTATTGTCAGTGTTTGTGTACCATAGACTTACTCCCTTCTAGTAGAAGTTTTCTCATAAACAGCAAAGATATATATCTATATTTATATAAAATACATTTCAATGTTGTTTTCCTTTTAACAAAATATTGTGTATTTCATGAGGTTAGGGGTTGTTTTTGCCACGAGACTGGTTTTTGCCACTTGTAAAAGTCATTACCCTACTGGCTTCAGTCAAGATGGCCAAGTGCAACATACGGAATTGCTGTTCTGTGGAAATGTGTTTATTTTTCCAAGAGGTGATTGTGGCTCCCAAAATAGCTTCTGTATGACTGTGTAGTAAATTTTAGATTTGCCAGTCTTGGCACTGTCCTTTCAAACAATTTATTTCCTCCTCCATATTACTTCAATGGTATCTTTAATGAGTATATGTCTCAAGCAGTCACAAGGGCAATTTGAGACCATCTCATTTCCTGGTAAACATGCAGCCTTCAGTGAAATAAGCTCTTCTGCATTTTAAGTTGCGTGCAAACTTTCACTTGCATTTATTAGCACTTCCTCAGATCAGCCTGTGGATCTTATAACAGAAAGTAAAAAAGACAACTTTTATTTTATTCAATTCTTGAGTGAGAAGAGTAAGAGGAAATAAAAGCATAATGTTTATTTTTACTTCTCTTTTAGTATTAATATTGCTAAAGTGGATTGTGCAAATCAAGCTAGATTGCTTTTATTCTAATAAGACCCTTGAATACTTGTCATGGTTTAACCCCAGCTGGCAACTAAGTCCCACACAGTCGTTCACTCACTCCATTCAGTGGGATCAGGGGAAGAATCAGAAGGGTAAAAGTGAGAAAACTCAAGGGTTGAGGTAAAGAATTTTAATGGGTAAAGCAAAAGCAACACACACAAGCAAAGAAAAACAAAGGATTAATTCACCATTTCCCACAGGCAGGCAGGTGTTCAGCCATCCCCAGGAACGCAGAGCTCCATCACACATAATGGTGACTTGGGAAGGCAAACACCATTACTCTGAATGTCCTCACCTTACTCCTTCTTCCTCCGAGTTTGTACACTGAGCGTGATGCCATATGGTCTGGAATATCCCTTTGGTGAGTTTTGGTCAGCTGTCCCAGCCGTGTCCCCTCCCAACTCCTCGGCACCCCCAGCTGCTCACTGGTGGGGTGGGGTAAGGAGCAGAAAAGGCCTTGACTCTGTGCAGCCCTAATAAGCAACAGCTAAAACATCTCTGTGTTACCAACAGTTTCCAGCACAAATCCAAAACACAGCCCTATACCAGCTACTATGAAGAAAATTGATTCTATCCCAGCCAAAACCAGCACAATCTTTTCAGCCAAAAAGACACTGACAGGCATAGAAAATTGGTAGAAGTTTTATCTGAAAACCAGGGAGAAATCTCAAAGCATTCATCAGTGATTGGGAGAAAAAACATATTACAGGGATGTTGCAACATGAAGAAAGCATCAGAAATGCAAAGAAGGCAGAAGAAAGGCTAAAGAAACACAGGAAGGTCTATCTGAGGAGACCAGAAATTAGAGGGCTGCTCCCCCTTGTGATTTGATTAGCAAATCTTGTCAACGACAATGATTAAAGCTGTGAATCCTGACAAATTTATTAAAAATGCATTATATGGTATTTTCACTTCCTGCAGAGCAGTCTCATTAAGCATTTCCCTCCATGGGACCCTTGTGTGGGCTCTGTTGCTAAACTTCCACAAGTTACAACACCCTTCATGCCTCATGGGACAGAAGCCAAGGTGCCTTCTGAAGAGGATGTATCCCTTTTCCTGCCAGGGGATGGAAAGGGACAATGAAAAATAGATTAAAAGAAGCAGTGACTGTCTTTGGGAAGGGTGGCCGGTGGTCTGGGACCACGCTGCTGAAAGCAGTGGGAGGTGACAGCTGTTTGGAGAGGGGACGTTCCTCAGCAGAGTCCCATCCACAGCTCTATTTATCAGGGCTTTATCAAGGACAAATGTTTGTGGCTAGAGAGCAAAGGGCTGTGGGGCAGAGGGAACTTTCTGCTCATGAGCTCTCAGCACTTTTCAGCTCTGTAGGGAAGATCTGAACTGCTTGGCTATAACTGCTTGGGATGGGGCACGTGTGGTGCTGTCTTCTGCGAGGTCTCATTTTAGAAACAAGCTTTTCTCACAGTCTGTCTTTGTCAGAAATAAACTAACAGGTCTGTTCTTATTCTCAAAAAACTACTTCTGGTCTCAAATGATTATTTTCTTCATTTTGGGAAAGAGATTTACAACTGAAATACCACAAAAATAGAGTTGTGTTTTTACTGATAAGGTGATGTTTACATTTACTTGTGGACTGCCTCAGTAACACCAGCTAAAGACAGATAGCAAATCTTCCAGTCTACCAAAACTCAAATGCTTTCCACCTTTCTTTCTTTTTGGCTTTCATGCCGTGTTGTCCTATACACTGAGTTATGATAATTAGTAATAGAAAAATCCTTTAAAAAAATACTGAAGGCCTGACTTATTTTAATCAATAAAGCTTCTGTAATTTCTCAGCTGTCTTGTAGCTTCAGAGAAAACTCAGAGTATCAGCAGAGTAAGTGTAGTGTGGGAGGGGTTCAGCTGAAGAATAAATTAACTGTATTTCATTTCCCCTTAATAAAGAATTTCAGTTTTTCCACAGCTAACTGTATAATCAATTTGATCCCCTGCTGGCTTGCTAACTTGCTGTTGGCTTTGCTTCAATAATATCAAGCCTGTAATGAGGGAAATGGGAGGCTCTAATCACACAGAGGAGAAATAAGCAGCTGCAATTGAACGTGTAGTTTAACTGTGCAGAATTTTGCTGCGGCTTTTATCACTGAAGAGCTCCAATACATTTCCCCCTATGTCCGCCTTGCTTTGGAGACTAAAAAGCAGTGTACTCCTCCAGACTCATTAATCATATTTCACTGATTGGGTGACACTAAATACTTAAATCCTATTCAGTTTTCAGCAGCCTTGAGCTTACTCCTTCATCTCTGTAAAGTTCTAGCTGTAAGCTGTACTTGCGTAGCCAGGGTGCATTGCAGCTCTTCTTTGCTGTATTAGTAATGTCACATAATTCGTTCCATTCTGCTGCGAAATTGTTAGTCAAAGTATGCTTTAATTGTAACATTATTGTGCCACAAGTCTGGGAGTGCTTATAAAGAAAAAAAAAGGATAAATACAGTATAATGACTGCTGAGTTTGTTTTTCCTGCCTTCACCATGCCTAGAAATTATACCCTGTGTTATGGGTTTGTTCAGTTACTCACTTGTAATTCCACATTTTTTTTCCAACACTTTGGGTATACAAGACACAAGTTAAACATACAAGATAAACAAAGATTATCTTTAGTCACAGTATCGCCAGACAAAAGACTCTTCTGAGCTAGCAGTCTCCACGCCTACATTTCTATTTCTGCTCTTCATTCTAAATGCTCTACTTCTCGTTGCAGATAATCTGCCTGGCAGAACTCTGCAAAAAGGAAAGTCTTTGTGTCAAATTAAACGTTTTTGCTGTTTGTCTGGGGTTTTTTTTTTTGGCTTGGATTGGTTTTTGTTTGTGGGGGAATGACTTCTGCTTCATACTTGAATTTTTTTTTCCTGCCAGTGCATGGGGGGAATAACTGGTGAGAAGAAGTGGAGGTTAAAGTTCAGTTTTAGTTTTCTGCGTCATTTGATCTCATTTTGACTTGTGGCCATGTGATCAGGCAGAATTCAGTGCAAGGAGAGGCAGAATGGGGGAGGCTGAGCCAGTGTTAGAAAAGCTTGGAACAGAAGTAAAGATCATTAACTAAAATTTGGTTTTGTTTACTTTTTGCCTTTCCCCCCCCCCAATTATTAATATAAAATTATACTTCATAAACAATTTCTTTTTACTTCATGTCTTGTTTTGGAATGCCTATATGCAGAGACCTGGTGAGTAAAGCCTTTTTTCATTGGACGTAAGCATCACAAGTCAATATTGCTGCAAAGTTATCTGCCTATTTTCTGTGTCATTAGAAAGTCCTTGATGTCATTCCAGAATAGGTGCACTGTTTATGATGAAAATTCAAAAACCAAAGTGATGTAAATGTAATTAGGAAAACAATCCCGGTTTGATTTATAAACAGGATGATGCTTACCATTGATTCTGCCAACGCAGGGTATATAACAGTGCACGAAATGGCCCTCTTTTTGAGAGGAAAGAGATCGGAGCTCATTCGTCACCTTTTTCTCCAGCTTTGAATGGCTGTCACAACATGTGTGCATGCAGGCAGGTATGTGAACACGTGGTGCCTGCTCAGGTATCAGGAAGCTGACAGGAGCTGGGATGGCTCCCTGCCTTTGCACTCTTTCAGTCTCAGACGACCACGCTGTTGCCCACAGTGCCAGAGCTCTGTTCTTTCTACTCCTGTGTTTGGGCAGAACTCATTATATACAGCCCAAAACCAGAGCACAGAAGAAATCCTGAGGGCCACAGCCTGGCAGGGTGGATGATGCCAGGCTGTGGACCTGGCAGGTCCTGAAGATGCTGTTTGGGGCCGAGCAGCAGCTGGAGGTACCATGCAGGAGGCAGTCTGGTTACAAATCAGGGATGAGCCAAGTTCATGTGCTTATTTCAAACATCGTGGAAGACCACCAGAGGATAAGGCTTTGAGGAGTGAGGGATCCTAGATATGGGATGTGAGCATTCTCTGATACTGTGTTGTATGCTAACTGGACTGAGCAGTTCCACTTTTATGTTGTTTTCTAGTAGGATCCCAAGACTTATGCAGCAGAGGAGGCTTTCTATCTTGGCTCAAAAGACAGAGTTACATTGCCTTTTAATTCTGGTGAGTCACCATTTTCAAATCCGAGTGCATAAAATTAAGGATGAGAAGCATGTTGTTTTGGTTTTAGCCCTTCAGAAAGGGAAAAAAATTATTAATGAATTTTTACGGTTCTCCCTCTGCATAAGGAGGAGAGGTTCTTATTACAACATGACTACTCCAAAGTTTCAGAGAATAAAAGCAGCACTAAGGAAGAAGTGCACACAAATCCTACTAGGGCTGTAGTAGCTGCTGTTATATTTATTAGAAACTAGGTCAGAAATTGCCTGTCCTCAAGATATTTGCCAGTAGCAGCCATTACCTGAATCACTGGTTGAGAGAGAAGAGCTGAAAAGTCTTGAATTAGAGTCAGGGACAACACAATTTAAAGGAAGCTTTGGCAGGATGAGGGGGTACCAAAGTCTAACGGTGGTAGTGCTTTTTGCTAAACAGCGAAGTTTGCAGCTTTACACTTCAAATGATTTAATGTGATTTGAGTGTCAGTTTTCAGAATGACACATTATTAAAATGTTGGTCAGAATTCTCGTGAAAAATGCAGATAATGGTCCTCATGATGAATATTGTTCATGAAATAATTTAAGAATTATTGAGAGCACATACATCTGAAAAGAAGCTGCTTGCCTTCTCCTTTCAGATCTTGACTCTTTTGTTGTGACTGATGGAGATGTCATTTGGCACAAGGCCTTTGCAAAATGAAGCCTTTCTCCACAGGACTAGTAGAGAGAATGACAACCCATTTCTAATCTGCCACCATTCTTCTGCAAGAGACTTTGAATGGTTTCTGGCTGGAATGAATTGACTCAATCAAAAAATATACCCATTGCCAGCCCCTCCTTCATTTCCCTCCATCGTGTTTTATCTAATGTTTCCAAACTTTAACTCTTGTAACATTTGTGAAGGGGAAATTTCAAAACCTCTTAAGAGTTTAATGTTCTCCTTGTAACCTTTAAGACCTTTTCTCTCTTTCTACCCTTCATTTCAGTTCGTTTCAATCTATGCCAGCATGCTGCATGTCTTCTGGGAGTGAAAACTGAGCCAGATTTAGCTAGCAGGAGTGTCTTTCTCTGCTCTATTAGATGAGAAATGCCACAGCAGCAGCCTGAATTTTGCATCCTTTTTGTGCTACTGCATCACGTTGTGAAACCGCCTCCAAATCGCTGTCTAGTGTCACCTGCAGGGCTGCCTGGGCACGCCCGCTTCTGCCGCTCCGCCTTCCCTTCACTGGCTTTGCCCTATAATGATTTTCAAAGCTTGTTTTTGTGTTTTCTTACACTGTTTTCATAGTCTGTGGTTTTTGTTTTGGTTTGGTTTTTTATACTATCTCCATTCTCATTAATGCCATCAGACCCTCTCATTTCAGCATTATGTGATGTGATTAGCATGTTGTTTACAACACGCTCTGCCATTGTATTAATGAAGCTGCTAAATGAGATGAAACCAATTTATAAACCTCCTTAAGCTCATAGAAAGCTAAATAAACTCACATTCTCACTGCTTACCTTTCCGGTTTTTAAAGATGTTTTTAAATGGCTTTCAAGCCATATAAGTCAGCTTGAAGTCACTCTTTATGGAAGATTAACAAGACACATCACCAACCGTCACAGAAACCTGTGAAACAGGCCTTGCTATTACTGCATGAGGACAACCAGGTTGGGGATTACAGGTGTTATTTCCATTTCCAAAGCATTTTAAATAAAACTGTATCATCAATTTTTTAAAGCAATTTATATTTCTTTCAGGTGTATTTGGATCCTTGCTGCACCTTACTTGGAACAACCATTTTCTCTTCTGATCTTCTGCCTTGCAATAAAAATCAAAGCATTTGAGCATTTCCTTTATGAGGTTACTCATTACAAGTCTGGAAAAGGTATGTAGAGAGATAAATATTCTCCAGAATACTCTAGTAATTTCTGACTTTCAATTTAGGGAGTAGGCACCCCCATGTCTACAGGTCCAGACTATGGGCTGCAAAAGACACTTGATGCAAGGAAAAAGGAAAATGAAGATTTTGAGTAGACCCAAATATAGAGCCTTCTATACTTTCTTTCTGGTCTTAACTTTCTCCAGAACATACTCAAATACCTTTGAATAGTTGTATCTTACTTTTTCTGGACAACAGCCTTGATTGTTGTGGATATCCTATACACAGGTATGTTAAAAAGTTTTACCTGCAGCTTTCTGGCTGAAAAATAAAGAACATGGTAACAGCAGTAATAAAAATACAACATGTAGCACTTTATTATAATGCTTTACAAAAATTAAAGCACCACTGCATCCTGGGTTATTGGTATTAATTGTACCAGCTTATCATGGTAATACGGTCAGAGAGGAATTCATCAGCACCACACAGCACCATGGTTAGGTTGTCACACTGAAAGATAGTGGGCATTCCTGGCTTTTAGTTTGGTACTTCCCCAAAACATTCAATACATCTGATATGGGTTTGCTTGTTAGTGATTATTCTGATGCACAGGGAGGTTGTTTCTTCGTCTCATAAATAAGCTGGAATTTTTTTCTTCATAGTTTTATCAGATAGGATGCTGCATTTTAGTTTTTGTTTTGAGGAAGTGTGACTTATGTATTAATATTCATCGTTGGACATTCCACTGTATTCTGCTTCTGCCCAACATTTTCACAGGAGTCAGTCAAAATATTCATCAAACTTTGTGCAGTTATCTATTTCCTGAAGGTATTTTCAGGCCACAGTTTTAACAAATTGCTAGGTATTCTGTGTGCCCCAGTTTCTGAGAAAACATCAGAGGGGACCTGATTTTCAGAAAGCATTGAGGACAGGAGAACAGACCACATTAAAGTTTTGACTACCCTGAAATTACCAGCTGTTAAATCTTGACCATCACTGCATTCATTTCCCCAGATTGTACTCTGTATTTTGCATATCATCTAGTAACAAGTGTTTTCTCTTACTGTGTATTTGCTGTAAAACATATCTATTTGAAGAAATTTCAATGAATGTATAATTTCTGCACTATGCTGGATTTATAATAATTATTTTGACTGTGTTAAAACTATGTAAATACCAGAGTTAAATCCCTCTCTCAATTTATTTTATCTTGCTTATTTATGATATAATTTAGTATTTTCTACTTTGTTTTTATAGTTTGCTTGGAGCTGGAGTTGTGATGGTCCCACTATGTTTCCCCTTACTTTTACTTATTCCTACCAATTTTCAACATCTTTTTCTTAGGATATCAAAGTACTTTCACCAATTTAATAAAGATACCTTGCTCTCCTGTCCTATATTCTCCTTTCTGCAGAGTGACTGAGGTTTTTTTCCTTTTGAAATTTAATGAAGCTATAATTCTTTCTTTGACTTTCATCCTCATCTTCTAATGAAATTAAACATTCATGTCACAAAACTTGTGCTCAGTAAAAACGAAAGATCTGTTTTGTGTCTCAAGTTATATTATAGTATTTCAGTGAAGGGCTTGGAGAACTGTTCTTCATTTCTTAATGGAACTCTAAGCAAAACCATGTTAAATGAGGATTTTTTTTTAACTCTCCATTATTTTGTTCATTTTGAAAGATGATATCTCGGTTTTTCCATGTGAAGTTTCTAAGTTCATTCTCCAGCTAACCTAAGAAAAATATGTTGTTTACTTTAAAAGATTTCAAAGTCTGGACAAGCTAAGATAGGAAGACTCAAATCCATTTGCATGACAATATTATACTACGGGTCGTATATTCTTTTCTTGTATAGAAATGGGATTATGGCACGAATATACAGGATTTCTTAGCCATATAATTTGATGGCAGGAAATATTAAAATAAACTATAAACTCAATTTGCAGCTTGTCTTAGGGAGGAAATTGGGATATTACTGGGTAAAATACAGATTGCAGACTAGCAACTAAAAAACATGGATTTGCAGAAATAGAACGATTACATAACGTTCTCTGTCATTTTCTTTCAGTAACATTGAATATAATTACCTTACCATTTATCTCAGTAAATGTTAGGTTCCCAAACAAAGCTACATAAACAGAAATTTTTGTATCCCTTAAAAAGAAAACCCTGAAGAGACTTCAACTAACTATATTGATGAAGCTTCTACATCTTAATTCATGCAATCAAATTAACTAAGGAATTAAGTCCAAAGAAAACAGTTACTACTTTGTGGGAAATTCACTTCTATAAACAGAATTAGTATCCTTTGTTAATTTTTTACAAAACTGAGGGCCTAAGTTTTAAAGGTGTTGAAAACCTAATTAGTTCGTAAGTGAATTAATTGCTAAGTACAGAAGGTGTTCTATGGAGATACAAGGAAATTGCAAAGTAAGCTTTGCTGCTGTGAGCTCCATCTCTGTGCATCAGGCCCATTGGCATCAGACGTTTTCCTTATGCTCATTTCAGGCCTCCTCACATGTGAGAAGTCAAAATGGGTGCCTGTTGGTACTGACTCCTGAGGCTGCTCATCTCTGGTGTGCTGCTGTCTGGTACCCATTGCCGTGTGGCTTCTGATGAAATGCATTGCCTACGGCAGGCAAGGGGGGTTGTCCTTTGTTACCACTGGATAGGGACTTTTTTTTTTTCCAAACTCCCCCCCACCATCAAACTGATGTCCAGGTTTCAAGAAAAGAAGTTTCACCAAAAAAAAAAAAACAAGCAATATTCACTTTCTTTTTAAAAAGCAAGAAACAAGTAAACCTCAGAATGGTTTTTTTTTGTGTGTATGTTTTCTTCACATAACTATTGCTTTGAATTGACAGTAGTGCAATTTTTTTCCTTCCTGGTGCCTGTGAGGAACTGCTGAGGTTGAGCACTGGCTTTGGAGAGCTGGGGAACCACATTACACTTGCCAGCACCTACTGAGGCAGGTGCCCCAAGCTCCAGCCACCCCTGGGATCATCTCCTCCCCCCCTCGTGGGAGGGCTATGCTTGGTCAAGATGGAAGAGAAAGCAGCTTCTCTGTTGAAAAGGGATATGCAGATTTTTTTAACAGTCTCAGTGAAAGAGGAAGTAAAGACCATGAGAAGATATGATAGAGGTAAGGACTGATTTAAAGCAGTGCAGCTGGGCAAGAGTACCCCACTAGAAACTGTCCAGGTGACAATCCAAGAGGTGTATATTCATGCCTCAGTCCTGGCTTGGACTAAAAAGGGCCCCTTGGCCCAAGTGTTAGATAATATCTCATTATTTTGGCTAAGAAGTCCAAAGTAGTTTTGTTTTCTTAAAGTTGAAGGCTTGTATTGCTTTTTTCACAAATAAAACCATGCTGGGATTGCTAGTTTTTGTCAGCTTTGAGAGTTTGGCTTCCATAGTAGTTTTATTCAGAAGTTTTACAAGGACCTGAAGTATTTACAAGTACCTTCAGTGCCTAAAGTCTTGCTCTGACCTACAATACCTGAACACCTATTGCATCTGGAACCCCCAGACACACAGGGGTTTGGATGTGACAGTAGGGCTTGATTACTGGTGTATAAAGCACAGCAACTGACTGTGAAATAGTACAGCTGATCCTGTGCTTTTTAATAGAGTGAAAAATCTAGTATATTTAGGGAATTTTAAGCCTTCAGTTTGGAGCTGATACACTGCAAGCTGTTTGGCTTCCACTGCCTTGCTCGTTCCAGTATTTCCTCCTTAAAACAGGCAGTAAGGAGCAGTATCAATCGGACTAGCTTGCAACACAGCGAGATGGCTGGAAAGAAGCAGAGGGTATAGCCCAAGAAAGGCTGTCTGTGGTCTGCTTTTAGCGCTGTACCACTTCGTTTGCTCTGTGTAAGTGACGTCAGCGCCGCAGTTCCACCCCATTTCGTGGGGCAAGGAAAGGGTAACTCACGGCATTCGTAGGGAAAAGAGCTGACGCAGGGGTTTGATGCAGACCTCTACCTACCTGTGTGTGAACCAGTTACACAAGAACTACAAAGTGTTCTTGTCCTCTTTTTATTTTTTTTCCAGTAAGTGGTAGTTGCAGACACTATGATTTGAGTTAGGGCGAGGTTCCTTTCTGCTGGTACTTAGAATAATACTTGCATTTACAAAACACAGTGTCGGGTTGAACCTTCACATTGTGCCTTTTGGCAGCTTTTTTTCAAGAAAATCAAGCTATATTTCAGTGTAGATTCTATCGTTATTGCAATCTGTACAGGATTTTCTCATGCGTTTCTATCTGGATTATAGGTTAGTAGGTAGGTCTTAGAGAAACATAACAAGTTTGAGATTGCTGCAGGTATAAAGAGATATTTCCATATCTTGACTATTCAGGAACTTAATTTTTTTTTTTTATTGCAATAAACCTTTCCACTTGCTCTGAAGTAGCAATTCATTCCTGATTTGGTTATGGATTATGGGATATCTAAAATGTATGCACATTTCCTTGTTTAAGAAACAACTTGGTTTTCAATTTCACCTTAATTTGCATTTCATTTCCAGAATTACTTACTTCAGTCACCAAACTGGCATGGTGCACGAAAAGAGGAGAAATTATCTTTTGAAAGTGGTCTTGTTTATTAGAATTTTATCTGCTCAGAAATTCAGGTTTTTATCTTTTCTTCTTTTAACTTCTATTACTTTATCTTTTTACCTTGACTTCAGCGTGTTTACCTACAATGTCTATGAGTAATTACAGCTGGTGATTTTATAGATGTCATTTTATGTATACAGTGTGTATACAGGCACATTTCTAGATATAATGGATTATATTAGAAGTGATACATATAGGTTTTAAAAGCAACATATTTGAATGATGGTTCATCATTTTGAATGGTTCATCATCTCAGGTGAAATTCCAGATGTTTAAATACTCCGCTTCTACAAAATAAACAGCATTAATTAGAAATTACTCTTACATTACTTCTTCATTCCATTGTTTGGGGTTTGCCAGCTCACTTGATTTTCTTGTTTGAGCTATGTGAATTAGGAAGGCTTACCAGACACAGGCAAGGCTACTACTCCCTGCTTATGCTCTCCCTGATCTCCATGGTTATGATTTATTTTTTCTAGTTTTTGACAGAATAGTGAGAAAATATTAGGAAAATAAGCTCACACAATGAGTAAATTGCAATTTATTACTATGTAGCTGGAGAGGCCTTCTGATGTTTAAACAGAAATATAATACCTGACTTCTCTAACCAATGTATTTTCTTACTCCTCTTAAATTTGCAAGTATCCACAAACAATGTGTCAGTGAAGGGGATGCTAAGTAAGACACCGTGGAACTGAACACACTTTGGAGTAATCAATCAAATAGAATTCCTGAATAATATCACAAGCAGTTCCTCCATAGAAAAGGCACATAATCAATTCAATAGGAATGTGTGATATTTTACTCAGTTTTTATGGATAGATTACAAACTAAAAATTGCATGTAAGATAGCCAGTATGGAAAACCAAACTATGTGTATGAAAAGTTTTTATATTTATGAATATCAACACATTCAAAATTATACACAAGTTATACACAATTATACATTGTTTTCCTTGAATAGAGCTTGTTCTACATGTCACAATCCAGGGTTCCTCCTCTACGATTGTTATTCAAAGAAAAGGAAAGATTTTATCAAAGTAGTAGGGGATGAGATTTAAGTAATTTCAAAAAAAAAAGCTTTTTTATCTTACAGATATGCTTTGCCTCAAAATTCTAAGTATTTAATGAATAGTGAATTATTGGATTTTTTTTATTTATACCATTTTAACAGAAAAAAAAAGAAATACATGGATCTACAATAATGAGTATGAAAAACAATCTTAAAAAAAAAGTACATCAGTAGCAAATAAATTCAACTAAATGCATGTTTGGAAGGCATATTGTATTATGCATGATTTTGTCTTGCAAGAACCAGCTAAAACCAGGCCCACCAGCTTCAAACAAACACATTTCAGCTTCTGACTCCAAATAGCTTAAATAGCCTCCTGATTAGCAAGGTGCTTAGGCACGTAAGTAGTCTCAGTGAGTATCCCCAGCAAAGCTAAATATATTTGCCAAATCACTTACCTAAGGGTGTCTCCTGAATTTTTTGAATTGTTGCATTGTTTACCCTGCTCTAGTTTCTACCAAGTGACTCAACAACTGTTTAGCATCTGCTGGAGTAGGACACCTCTCTATCATACCAAACCCTGTACTTGGCCGGTTTTTCATTGTTCCCTTTAACTCTAGTCTCTAGGTGGAGGGTGGGGATGGGGCTTGTAGGTTGGGTTGGGGGTTTTGGGGTTTTTTTGGTTGGGTTTTTTTTTTTCCAGTCCACCCATTCCTTATCTGGTATTTAGCTTGCAATGTTTGGCCAGGGAAAATCTTTTTGCAATAAACTTGTACAGTCCTTAGCAAAATGGGATCGTGTTCAAGAGGTAATCGCTGCTACAGCAGAAGTGTAGTGCCCTGTGTTCAAACCTATAGTTATGTGACCTGTTTAGAAAAGTACATAGCTATGAACAGAATACCTAAGCAAATGTGACCATCTCAGTTTCATAGACATAAGTAGTATCTTTCTCCATCATGAAAGGGGTTTTTTTCCTACATATCAGAATGTTTGTCTTAAGACTATAATGAGGTGTTACTGAGCCTTTTCTGTAGTTCTCTGATGGTTCTCTTATACTCCAAATCCTGATTTGTAGAAATACAGACAGCACAGAAAATAATGCATGTGCCATTGTGTTTGAAAAATTCAGGCAGATCTGCTCACAAGCACTAGCAGTGCTGTTTGTTTATTATGCTTTGATTTAGAGTCTTGATTTTGCCAAAATGTCCAAATATTTGTGCTCTAAATAGCTCTGTTAGATTTCTTTCTTTGATTTTTGTTTAAGTAATGGCTGGGCAAGGTCTTCATCTGTAGTGGTGTGTGTCTTTACAACAATGCAATGTATATAATAATGTATTAAACTGCATTTTAAAATTTGGGGAATCCTAAAGTTAGGATGGTAGATCCGATCTCTGAACAATAGTGAGCAATGCCATATTGTTGGAGGGGTGGGGGAGGAATAAAATAATTACTGGGATGTGGAAAGTGACATACAGCTTTCATGGCAAATTATAGCAATGGCAAAGCCATGCTTCCAGCATCAGTAAGGCCTCAAAGTAAGCAGTATGGTCACTATCAAAAATGCATTCCTTTCTCTGTACCAACAGGAGAAAGCCCACAGGGTCTTGAGTGAGCAGAGACCAGCAAAATGTTCCCTGGAAGGAGAGCGGGAAGGAATTGGGTTTGCTCAGGATAGCAACAGACTGAAGAGGAACACTGCTGCAGCTCTGTTGAAGGGTGAGAATAGCAAAAAGAGAGGGGAAAAAAAAGAATCTCCACATCCGTGGTAGATTTGAGGAGAAGATAAAGCGCTAAACTGCAGCAAAAGAAACCCTGTTTAAGCATTAGAAAAACTTATGGTAAGAAGTTTAAAGCAATGCAGTTGCCTGGGAGGCGGAGATGTCTTCATTACAGGTCATTAAGAACAGGTTAGACCGATCCATTAGGAGTGAGACAGGTGTTGATCATCCTGTCTTAAAGGAGGGGGGTGGATACAGATGGCCTCTTGACCTCTTTCAGCCTCATGATCTTGTTACTTTTTTTTCTGGATTCAGGGTATATATTTAACCAATCCAGCTGTATTTAAACTAAAAGGGAATGTGATAATTGTCTATAAAGAAATTAAATTCCTCTTAATACTTTGGTACTTGCTGGTGGACACCTTTCTCTCAGTTCGGTCCGTCCTTCATACCACTTTTTTTTTTTTCCATTTGGTAAGCATGTGGCTGAGACTTAGCAGAGGAGTACACATAGGACAATTTGTTTTGGAAGCCTGCATCTCAGCAAGCACAGTATTTATAAGAATCTCATCAAATGTACTTGAATTGTACAATGCAGGGTCTTTCTTAAGTGTAAGCATCAAAACGAGAAGGGGAAAGCTTTGGCTGTAACTTGCCTTCTGAGAGGGCCAGCGCAGAAAGGACTGCAAGGGTGGGGGAGGAGGAATAACTTTACATCGCTTCTCTTCGAAACCTTAGGGCTACAGTGGCTCTTGCAAAACACTTGTTGATTTAAAGAGTGCAAGCAGAGCTATTGACAGAGCCCATTACCTTCGCTGTCAGGTTGGACTCACCAGACAATGGTAAGGCTGAGTTGGTTAAGTTGTGTGTAAGTACACACATGATTACAAATTGTGCTTTTCCAAACCATTCCCGGTACATTTGCATCATCTTTCAAGCACCTAGTCAAGCGTGTTTTGTCTTACTGCAAATATGAGCCCGATGTTAATGTATCCATTTCTGAGTCCATTTCCTCTTCAATTTTTTTTAATGAAACAGCTTTACTGTCTAATATTTTTAAACATTGCTATAATTATTACAAATGTATTTGAGAACTTAAAAGTGGAATGGCTGCAGTGGGACAGCACAAGAAAAAAAATCAAAATTAAATACAGTTGTAGTCTCTCTCATCTTCAGCCTCGGCTTTTGCTAACTTTACTACTTCCTGATGATCCATATTTAATGGATAACAGGCATGTGTAGTAAACCCAAAACTTCTGTCTACAAAAAACGGAGATGTGAGAATGTACTAAGGTATGACTACAACTTGAGAAATGTGAATTACCTTTTACTGATACAGAGCTGTCTCCTTGAGTACGCAAGGAGGCTGGAGCAGAGACTCATTTCAGTGAGGCGACAGTTTTGATGACCAGTGATTATTTGAAGTTCAGCACTGTTTTCACTTTTCTTCCTGCTACAAGAAATGAGAAAGAAACCCACAGAATTTCTTGCTGTATTGTGAGCAATGTGTCATCTCGGCCTACATTTGGAGGTTCTCATGGCAATAGTATCGATTTCTAAACAGAAAGGAAAGGCAGTTCAAGGAGACCACCAGAGTCTGCAAATCCAATGAGCTGTTTGGGGAAAGAGGACAGATGTCCAAAACTGATTAGGGAAGTCCTCAACTGCTCTGCTCGTTCTGCACTCTCTGGCTCAGTCTTCAAGAATGACTGTTCCCCATTCCTGATGCCTCTGGTGAGTCAGATGAAACTGATGTCAAGGAGCTTTCAGAGGCCATGCCATTAGGGTGAAATGGAGGTAGTTTCAGGGAATGGAAAACCTCTGCCCTCCTACATAGTCCAAAAAGCTCAGGGAAATTTTTTTTTTAATATTTGTTAGATTAAAATAATTCCATATAAAAATTTTGTTATTCTAGGGTTTAGGGTTGGAAGTCAAACAAAAAACATGAGCTTGGGAAGCTCTAATAAAATCTAATTGTTTTAATGATAAAAATAAATTTCAAAAAAACAAATATTAAAAAAAATAGAGCAAAAAGCTGATTGTCTGAATTTACAGAAGTATAATTTAAAACTCTTAACTCTATCTTGAAATGAAGCCAGACTCCTTAAATTTACTTCATACTTTCTGGGCTTTATTTACTTCAGTTAAAAGTTTCTAAGATCAAGCTTCTGTGCTATCTTTAAATCAAAAAGCTATCTGTGGCTTCCAGTTTGGAAAGTCATTTAACTGGTTCTGTGACTAAATCACTGTCATCCTTCCATCTTAATTTCATTTCTTTCATAATGGCATTAGGAACTGCAACAGAGGGAGGCAGATTTTAAGTCTGCTGCATGAAATGTGTTGCTTGTACAGACATGCTTAGTTTTTGCCAGTTAAAAACATGCTTCACTACCACTCTGACTTTTTTTTTCTATCTTCTGGACTCTAATTACATGAGCTGGTAAATTTACATGTGTACGTAACTCTAGATTTACATAGTAAGTGGCCGGTGGTGAGCAGAAGTTGATCAGACTCACGGTGTAATCAGCTTAATAGTAAATTTAGAAAGTACTTTCAACATAGATGTGGAGTCACTTAGGGTTGCATGCTCATGATTTAGGAGGAAAGTTTTCCAATGTATATGGTCAACAATGAGAAGTAATTGTTAAATATGAATTAATAAGTCTGCCTTAGAATCAATTTTCAGAGCACATCCCAAAGAGAGCAGCACAAAGGGGGCTTGATAATGTATACACCTCCACTTGGTAATGGTGGGATAGCTTTTAATTATGTCCTTCCTCAGCAATGCTCTTCAATATGAAAGTCTTGTGAAGAGACAAAAATTTGTGTATTCAAGTGCAGGAAATCAAGGGAAGAAGAGAGTGTTGCACAATTCTAAACAAAAGGTAAGTTAACATATTCAACAGTGTTATTACAAGGGGAAGACAACACTGCTTTTTAAACAGCAAAACCATAATGAAACACTTCTACCTCTATTTCTTGTAAGTAGCTCAGTTCTGCCCCTTAATGTGTATGCTTGAGGGTTGTTTACCTTTTTAGTTAAAGGCAGAGTACAGGGGTGAGCTGGGCTTTTTTAATCCTCAGTAGGAGGGATGGCAATGTCTTTTTTAATAGACTGCATGAACACACAGAATATGTCACAGCACAAATATTGTTGAACACATGCTGCAGGATGAGAATATGGGAGAGACTGAGAATAAAAGACTAGCAAAAACAAAGATAAAAAGGAAAATAAGGGCATAAGGGAAAAAAAAGATGGTTAAAGGGAAGAACATTTGGACAAGTTGGGAGAGCAGTGTGAAATAAAGCAGACTAGCATAAAGAATTTTTTTTCCACAAAAATATCACAGAACTACAGAATTCCGGAGGCTGGAAAGGACCTCTGGAGATCACCTGGTCCTGCTCAAGCAGGGCCATTTCCAGCAGGCTGTCCAGGCTGTATCCAGCAGGCACTACCCCTTTTTTCAAGGTTGGAATTTGGTGTCCCCTGCTCAGCAGTCCTCTCACAGTGTTCAAGAAGAGCTTTAGAGGCAGGTTTTGCTGGTCTGATCCAGAACTTCACGTGGTCACAATTATTATACATAGCTGAAGGAAAGTGAGAGAAGCACGTGGGCTGGGTAAATGCAGGTGCATGTCCAGCAAGGTAAAAATGCAAGGGTTTTGGTATGACACTACAGTATGAGACAAATAAATACACTTCTGGTACTATCATAGCAGTTGTGCTTCAGCTCTACAGGTGTATTTCCCTCAGCTGAACATTATTTTGTCTTAGCATGATTTGTTTACCAAAGTAGCATGAGTAAAATGAGTCTTTTATTCTAGTATAAAAATATTTGAACAAATATCGATTAAATTTCTAATTCTTAGCCTATACACTTAGAACTTTCTTCAAAACATTTTATTTGGTAAAATTTATCTTGATTGATTTTTTTGTAGTAAAAATGTATCGAGCTTTTAAAGATTATTCAATTTAAAAAATACAGCAGATTATTGAATTAATAAGACATAAGCTTACAACAAGATGTTTGATTAACTACTTTTTTTAGTTAGGAGTTTGTTACTTGAGGTGCAAAAAAAAAATACATTAATGTCTGAAGATTTTCTAGGAAAAATATCTTATTTTCTAACCACATAAGCACTATATGCCTAGGATATGCTCTTCACTGCAAGCTCTTAATGAAGCTGTTGTAGCACTGCATCAAATCATGATAAAGCCAAAGTGTCCTCAAAGAACCTGAGCCAGATCCTAGATGCTTTAAAGGAAGCCATGTAAGTCAATGTGTTATTTTGAAAGGGCAGACTGTGGTAAAGGGCTAATGGAAGGAGGATAATCAGCAAGCATTTGGAGATGTGAAGGGAGGCCAGAGGATCACCATAATTGTAGGAACTGTAGAGTATGTGTGTCATGCCAGCGGGGTTGTAGTGGTGTAGTAAGTAAAGGTGGTCGTGACTGGGGGGAAGGTGGAAAAAGGCAAATGTCATGTCTATCTGCTAGGAGGGAGATCCAAGGAACTACAGGCCAGCCAGCCTGACCTCAGTCTGTGGGAGGATTAAGTAGTAAATCCTCCTGGACACCGTCTCCAGGTGTTTGAAACACAAGAAGGTGCCTGGGGGCAGGCAGCAAGGGTTTACAAAGGGTGAATTCTGCCTGACCAATGTGACCAGTTTTCATAACGAGATAAATGAATCTGTGGAGGAGTGGAGAGCAGCTGATGTTGTTTACCTTGACTTTAACAAAGCTTTAGACGCAATCAGCCATGGACCTCCTTTAACCACACTGGAGAGGTATGAACTAGGTTAAGTAGAAGGTACGGTGGAACACTGACTGGACCATTGAGCTCAAGGACTGTGAACAGCAGGAGCAGGTCCTGCTGGTGGCCAGTGTACTTTGAGAGTGGATACTGCCACTGTTACTGCGTAACACGGTCGGTCAGTGACTTCCACGATGAGATGAAGCACAGATCACAGCAAAGTGGGAAATGGTGGTCAGTGCTCTGGATGACCTCAGCAGACTGGAGAAATGGGCTGGCAGGAATCTCATGAAGTCCAGTGAGTGGTGGCACAGCATCCTGCATCTGGTACAGAATAACCATTGCTTTACAAGTTGGATAAAGGAACTAAAAGGATAGGAAAGGATTTTCAAAAAGAAATTTGGGAGTCTTGGTGAGCAGCCAGTAAGTCATCAGTGACCTTGCAACAAAGAAAGTCAACAGCATCCTGGGCTAAAATAGCAAAAGAATAGCCAGCAGGTTGAGAAAAGTGGTTACTCCCATCCATGGGGTACTTGTGTGATCGCATCTGGAAAACTGAGTGCAGTTTTGAGCTACCCAGTGTGTGAAAGACACAGATACAAAAAAGAAAATCCAGAGCAGGGCCACCCTGACAGTGAGGGTGCTGGAGCACATAATGTACAAGAGACTGAGAAGATCAGGCCATCAGTCTGAAGAAGAGAAGGCTGGTGTAAATTTTAATGTTCTCTTCAGCTTCTTAACGGGCAGATATAGAGAAATGGAGCCTTCTAGCAAGTCTACAGTAACCTTTTTATTGTGAGAGGCAACAGGCATAAGCTGGAACAGACCAATTAGACATCATGGGAAAAGAAAAACTCACAAATATGTTCAAACTGTGGAATGGGTTGTTCAAAGAGGCTGCGGAGACAGTAAAAATCATCTGTTAATGACCCTGGAAAACCTGGCATAACTTCAAAATTGGCCCTAATTGGAGCTGAGGCTTCAACCAGAAGACCTCAACAGGTCACCTGAATCCTGAAGAGGGTTAAGATAGTGCAGCAGTTTTACATGGTTTTAAATTTCATTTTCGTTTTTTTGTGGGTTTGAGTGAGGTATATACTGTGTCAACAAAAATCTTACTGGTTTCATAAAGACCATATTTAAATCCAGTTGGGAAGGTTAATGAATGAGTGGGGACCCAAATCCCCATAAAGGTGGGCAAAGTGATTCTACAGAGTAACTGCAGCTGCTCATGAAAAAGGCTTTGTGCACCAACAGCTGCGTTACATGTAGCCCTGATGTCAGCAAGTGCACATAAACCATTCTTCCGTTTGCATATAAGCTGCAGGTAGAGCTTTATGAGACAGCAGCCATTCCTGAATGGCCTACCAAGTTCATAAGCTACCAACAATTTATTTATAACCTTTCACCTTATGGAAAAATAACTTTATTTATTTGAAAACCAGTTAGAAACACACCTGCAAATGCTAGTTTTACCCCATGTACCAATTTTTAAAGAAATATGTTACGTAAAAAAAGTAAGTAAGAAGAAAGAACATTTAAAATATATGACTGTACTGACCAGGAAAACATGGCTGCATTCAGATTTTGAATTTTTTCCTGTTAATTTAGGGGGGGGGGAAAGAAAAGTTATGAGAGTAAATTCTACCAAACTTCACTGAAAACTCAAAATAATAAAACACTTCTCTCAATGTTAAATTTCTCATCAGGAAAGGTTTGCAGATCACAGTGAATAATCAAATGAATGCATAAAGTGGCTATGTGAACAAAATAGCAAGCAGAAGAATGAAGGGGAGGAAGGCGAATACAAGAGGATGACAGGAAGCTTGTATTACTCTTGTTTAGAATGGATGAAGCTTTTGCTGAAAAACTAAGCCCAGCTCTAGTCAGCACAATGCAGCAATGGTGACACTGGAGAAGGTTCAGAGAGGAGCTGTAATGCTGAATAAAATCTGCACTGTAGTGTGTTTATAAAATCTATTTCCCATCTGGAAGATGGTCCCTTCCCTTTAAAGAATAGCAGTTAGGAATAACATAATTACTGGTCTTTGCACACAATGATACTTGTAACCAGGGCTTGGGTTTTGGCCTCAGATGACAAAATGTATTTGCCTATGAGTTAGAAGCCTATAACAAATGTCAGTGGATCTGAGCTATGCGTGTAGTTAAATCTCCTCTCCCACATAGTTTGACTAGGAACCTCAGCCACATAGGAGCCAGGGCTTTTTGTCAATGTTGAGACCATAAACTGTGTTGTATGAGCTGTCTTTTATACTCCTACTGCAGCAAGTTAAAAGATCTTCCTTGCTTTTCCCAGTGGATTTAGGTATTAGTTTAATGAAGATTTTTGGTTATGTTAAAGAAGTGTGATGTTAGAAAAAACCCCCAAGCTTTCATAAATAAGAAATGCTGGAATTAAAATTACCTGTGCAATTCTAAATTGGACTGTTTATGGTCACAAAATTAAAGACATACTTTTTTCTTTTTTCCCCCCAGTGAACCACTGTTCACTTTGCATAAAAGAATGAATGAATCACAACTGTGAGGTAAATGAGATTATTGCCTATCTAAGTGTTAGCTTATTTGCTACAGAGATTTGCACAGATATGACAAATGAGGTCAGAGGAAAAGCTCTGTCTCTCCAGGACTCTTTACCCCATTTTTTTTTTCTGGGTGGTTTCTTTTCAATTTATTTTCCCCTCCAAACACAAGCTACTCTTACTTGCTATGTTATTTCAAGGTAATATTCTCTTCTGTCTGTTCTACAGACAGAATTAACCCTCAATCACTTTTTTGCCTGCCTGTGTATGGGCAGGGTGGAAGAGCGTCCTGAAGACTAAGTAATTTCTCTGCCAAATACAACTGATGGGCAGGGACATTCAGAAAAGTTGTCCTCTCCAGCTGCTGCAACCCATTGCTGGAGCCTTGTCTTCTGAAGATGATGTCAAAAGTACTCCAGCTAAAATAGTGGCATTTAATGTGGACAGGATCTCTGGTAACTTTCACATCAAAGCTCTAATTGAGCATATAAAAATGACAATCCCTCTATCCCCATCTCTAATGGGACTGAATTCAAATAGGTTTCTGATGGCCGTCCCTCCCATTTCTGAGTTCTCTCACTAGCAGAAGAAAATGTTGCAAGTTTCCAGCTACTTGATTGTAAAGACTCTTTCCTTTAACATGGCGGAGGAGAGTGGGAAAGTTTTCCTTTAATTTGTTTGGAGAAACAATTGAACTATTTTTGCCCAATGCAAAAAAACAGCTTAAAAAAAATTAAGTCAGACAAGTATGGGAAATTGTAAGCAGCACAGTAGGGCAAAACATAACCATCTGAAAAACAAGGATTATGATTAAAAAAATATTGGACGAGCCTAATTGCAAGCAGAGTTAGCTATACCACCAGGAACAATATATAATCTGCAGATAGCTACAGAAAAACTTGAGGCTGCACATCCAGGTTACAAAATGTCAAAAATAACGACTGTTCCAGTGTGGAAAGTACAACTCGCCATTACTGATACGTGTGAAAACGTAAAGCTTTTCTTCTGAGATAGGATTTCTGCATCACGGATTGCTTCTTGAACTAAAGGGCAATGTTTAACAATCGCCCTCCAGCCCTTAACAAATTTTAACTCATGTATTCACTCCTCCAATCTAGAGAAAGCCTGCATCTCAATCCTCTTGCTCCCATGAGTGAGATACAGCTGACACGATTTTCAGCATGTGTGTCTTTTTTTTTTTTTTTTTCCGGAGGCAAAGAAAGGAAATAAGACTGTATTCCCCCGCCTCGCTTCCCTGTTTTCGTGAATATGGGCCACTGAAAGCCGTACCAGGGCTGACTGCTCCGGTCCCGCCTGGGAGCGGGGTTCCTCCGAGGACGGACAGCAAAGGGCCACAGCCAAAGTCTCTCCCTCCAAGGGCGAAGGACTTTGTTTTTCCCTTCCCCTTTCTCCCCGGTTCGGGTGCCGAGGAGAAGGCTCCCGGGAGCGCTGCGCAGGGCTGAGAGCGGGGCGGCTGCCATTGTCCCTGCGGGCGGGGCGCGGAGCAGCCCCGCGCTCCGCCGAGCGGCAGCGGCGAGGGGCGGCGGCGGCCCCCGGACCG
>VXAZ01002666.1:767565-864501 GCA_013399875.1 Gymnorhina tibicen | reverse complement strand
GGAGGTGTCCGCCGCCTCTGCGGAGGGCGGGTGCGCGGCCCCTCCCCGCCTCCGCGGGGGGCGGTGTGTGCGCCGCCGCGGGCACCGCGCGGCTCGGAGGCTGCGGGGCGAGGTGTAACCGGAGCCGCGTCCCTCGCCTTCCTCTCTGCCCCTCGCTCCTTTGCCGCCGCTTGGGCCTGAGCGTTTCCCCCAGCTTGGGGACCGCACTCTGCTCTTGCCGGAGAGGGGCATTCAGGCCGTATAGTTTGCGGGAGAACTGCCCGAGAGCCTGGCAGAAAAAGGTGGGGGGGAGGGAAATAGAAGAAAAAAAAAAAAAAAAAGGCAAGGAGGTTGCCGGTAGTCACCGGGAAGTCGTGATATCTGTATATCATGATATATACTTAGTTTGAGTTAGCCTGTATACTTCGGTCTGAAGTGTGTGTATGTGGGACACTATAAATATACTTGTAATTTAGCAGGGAGGGTCTCCTTGTGAAAGGAGAACAGCCTGCTTGTTCGATAAGAATCAATTGTTTTTATATATCTTCCTTCTTTTTTTTTCTCAGTAGTAAGAAGCAGGTGAATAGGCTTTAGAACTCAAGCCATAACGTTTAAGTATAATTCGAGCTAAGCATATAGTGCCTGGCTATGGCAGTTACAGCAGAGCTCTATTGCCACTGTAAATAAGTAAGCATTTAAGACTGCCAGTCTTTGTACTTAAAGCATTTTTTTCGTTGTTGTTCTGCCATTGTGGCTGAAGGCAGTCATTTGGATTTTATCCCTTTGGGTTTTTTATGTACTGAACTATAAAAACAACTCTAGTCAGTTAATTTCCTGGCTCCTTATAACCCACTGGCAGTGTTGGGCCACCTGGTGGGCTCATCTCATGGGGGAGTCCTCTGGCAATGCCCAGAGGGAGGGAGCTGCTGGTCCCGTGTTGGATGCTCTCTGAGAAATGACCATGTTGTACATCATTTTTAATGTCATACCGAAACTATTAGTCCCCAAAGCAGGGGTCTTGTTTGCTTACGTACAGCTTAGTGTGAACGGAAAATGGTTGTTTTATCGCACTTGGTGTAGGTATTGTGCCTCCTACTTTTTTCCACAACATTTGTTTGTTTATGTCAGCAGTGGTGTCACAAAAAGGATATACCAGGCTTGTGCATGTTTGCACGTACAGACTTGTATGCAAGCACATATGGACACTCATGCATTTGTATCCCTTATTTTGGCATTTGTGGTAACAGCTCTTTGAGGACCGGACATAGAAGTTGGCTCTGTTGTGTCATACGAGATAAGGAAAGTAGTAAATTGCCCCCAAATGGTTAATCCCTGAGTTTGAGAAGTGCTAATGTTCATAGGAAGTCTTGGTTATCTACAGACTTGAAGAAAATACTTTGTCATGGACTCAACCTTCAAAAATATCGAGAACAACTTTAAGAAGAAAGGTTAATCTTTTTAACATCATGCAATATTTTGAAGAATCACATTATTTTTAATATGCTTTTATCTCGGTGGGTATTATGCAATAAATGCATGTCAAACGTGCTGCAATCAACTCATCTTTTTAGCCGCTGTACTCTTATTTCACGTAAAATCTGAAGATTTCTCAACTTTGTATTTTCTCAGGCTTGTGGTCTTTACTAAGGAGAGAATCTGTGTATGATGTGGTTCTTCAGTATCTCTACAATGTCTGAAGGCACTTCTTTACTAAGTGTGTAAATTCCTCATTGTGTGTCCTGGTGGTGTCAGTGCTAAATTCGAAACTCAAGACATTTGAGGAAGGAATACTTTATTGCCATCAAGAATGGTACTTTTGGAATCAGTTTACTTTCTTAAACTGGAATTGTGTTATTTGAGAGAGAAAATAAAGGTTATTTCTGGTAGAAACATTAGAAAATACAAGGGATTTATTCACATGTAGTGTGTTGCATGAAACTGAGACTCTGAAGTAAAAATTAATTACTTAAGAATAATGTTTATGTTTTTATAATCATTTAGGGTGCAGCTTGCTCATTAGAAGGCTGAAAGGCTCTGTTGAAAGAGGCATGTAAACCGTATGTGTTGGCATTCCCAACTTCTCCCTCCGTCCTCCAAAAAGCCAGTAAGAGTTAGCCCATCTGCAGGGAGCCCAGATTTGCAGCAGGAAGAACAAAGTCAGTGAGCGAGCCAGCTGCTGCTACAATGCCCACTGTCTTCTGCTCCTTGCCTTTGTTGCTGATGTCACTGTCTCATTGGCAAAATCTGGGCTTCTGCGCTCAGCTGGAGTTTCTCTAGCACCTGACACCAGAATTGCAGAGACTTAAGAGGTCTAAGCCTTGAGGATGCTGTCAGTTCATTTGAAAGAAAAAGACAAACCAAAGACTGCTACCAAATTTAAATATAAACGTAACTCTCTTTGTCTGCCGAGCACTAATAGATTGTGCATTGGAGAAAGGGAACACTGAACTACAACTGTTCTTGCCATGTTCAGTTCTTTGTATGTTTGCTGTGGATGGCCTCTCTAAACAATGCAGTTTGCATGCAAGTAGGTATATTTGACAAATTCCACACATTTCTTTGGTATTCTTATAGGCATTAAAATGCTTAATATTCGTTTACGTCCATGTTTGGCTTTAGAGGTCAGAGGTTAAATGTGTTGTTACGGTATATACTCTGCTGTGTGACACAGCATTTTAAACTAAGAACAGAGTAACATTGATAATTACTTTATAGAAGGCATATAACAGCATCCATTCATCCACCCATTTTCTGCTGTTAGTTAACTTAGTTCCAGACGGCTACTCTGGCAGGATCCCCTATTTTTATTTTTAAATGAGGTGAAGTTTACTGCACTACTTTATTTTTGTTAGTTGTTAAAACATTCTTATACTTCTGGCAGCAGATAATGACAAATTCTTCAATGTAATGCTGGGAGCAAGGGAGGCGGAGAGGGAGAAGCAGGGAGGGAGAGGAGGGGAAAAAACCCTCCTGAGCATATGGAGACATCCAGAAAAAGATGTGCATCGTCAGCTGTGATTCCATTGTGTGCTTGCAGACAGGATCTGAGCTCTTCTTCTCTTGGGAATTTAAACCTTACAGAAGTATTCTTTGGCTTTTACCCGCCAGGATAATGGAGCTTAGATAACATATATTTCATGTATTTATTATAGATAATATTTTGATAATATTTTACGATTTCAGGGAATAAAATAGAGTTGCCAGGACTCCTGCTCTGTGTTGGAATAGCATTTTAAACAGTCATATTTATTGGTGAAATGGTAACTTTGAGTAGTAAGAATAATTTGGAATATTACATCAGTGGTTACATATAACGAAGGCATCTTACCAGTTCTACAGTTAGTAGTTTGTCAGCAGTATTTACATTATGCAAACACTCCCTATTTTAATGATTCAGTAGCTTAGCCTTTTCAAAACATACCAAGTAGAAATCTGACATGAAAAATGACAGGTTGTATGGTTTAATCAATTTAGGATACAGAATTAGAAAAAAAAAAAAAAAAGACAAAAAACCCAGGGAATTTTTTAAACCGTTTTAAGACAAAGCCATTTTGTCAGTGTTGTGAGTATTCAGAAATAGCATTTATATGATGGAAAAATGAGTGGAAGAAATTAATTTTCTTTCGTTCAGTCCTGCATTTACCTATTACCTAGAACAGCCTTTCCTCTCTTGAGCATCTGGAATACTTTTGCTGATTTTATACAATTATTTTGAGCTGATGAATAGTTTGAAAAATAGATCTTGAATGTGGTAGATTTGCTGCACTGCATTTTGTAGCTGTTTATGATTTTTCAGTCTTTCTGTTGAAATTGCACGTTATTCAAATTAAAGACTAATGGAAATTTTATTTAAGAGTTTTATGGATATATAATGGAAACAATTCCTATGGAAAATGTATCGTCATTGGAGTGCTTGACATCTTGAAGTTTGAAATTAGTTCATTAATTTAAATGTCTGAAGCTATACCGCAACATATTAACAATATGCACATTTTTTCTTCTGCAGCTGCGTCATTATGCTATTCCAAGTCTTGCATTTCCTTAAATGGCTTCCATAACAATCTCCCATTAATACAGTTACTGACAGATATTATTTTTCCTTTGCTCTCATTTTTGCAGTTACAACTGATAGTAAATCTCACTTTTTCTGTGAGTGTGTTCCCATTACTTAGATATTCAGAAGCTTCTTTGGAATGTGCATTTGCTTTTTGCAGCTAAGATGCAATGCCCTCAGTAAATCCTATTTACATTTTTCTCTTTGTTTTTAAACTTCAAGAAGTTATTTGCTGTTTGAAAAGGAAAACTTGTATTTTGCTAGAATTGTCCACATTACATGGAAACCTTTAATGGATTAATGAAAGGGCAGAGAGTATAGGCCACAAATTAATTAAAATATCTACCGAATGTGTTGATTTATCTATAAATCTTAGATAGTATGGATCACGTGAGCTTCTATGAGGGGACATAGTGAGAACATATATCTGCTGTAGTGTTGACTGAGAGTTGCTATTTTGATGCTTTTTTAGTGAGCTATGTAAGACATATTGTTGCTTCTGGGTAGGATTTATAGTGGGCATATCACAATTGGCTGCTTTATTGGCTGCCTCAATGGAGAAGCCTGGGATTGAAGAATGGGCATGGAAAGTGAAAGAACATTTTGCTTGTTAGGTCAGAATTATTATGGAATTTTACTCTTACTCTGCTTGTGCTGTAATTCATCTGTATGTGAACAGATTTAGTTTTTCATTGCTGTCGGTATTGATCTCTAATGAGCCTGGCTCATGGATTTTGAAGAAAATCACTCCAATTAAAAACAATGCGGTTTGTCACCTATTTGTACCTCATGGATTATGTAGGAGATACTAAACTTCATTTAAAAAGAAAACGTCTTGAGAATAGAGGAAAGTCTGCCTATGAATAAATTTGGTAGTATATACTGACACTTTTATTACACATATTTTTATGAACTTACAAATTCATCATATGCCTGTGTGATGGAATTAGAAATTAATAAAAAACCAAAAACCCCCAAAACCCAAAGCAACCCAAACCCCAAGAAGACCCAAGGTCATAAGTTTTAATACTTCTGCATCTGAGAGTTCAGGTATCATCTGGGCTACAGTGGAGATTGCTTTTCTTCATTCTGCTTACACCATGCTTTGAGTTCACAAAGTAGCTCTTCCGTCCTTACTCTTTACTCTTCCAAAATTATTGTCAGGACTTGCTGACCAACTACTTATATATTCTGAGAAATACGTGTGATTACTGTCAACTAATTTCACATGCTGTCCTCACTCAGATTTATACCTTGGTGTCCAGATACATGAGCAATGTCCTCATCCTGTTCGATCCATTTTCTGAAATAGATTCTTTGTGGAGGAAGATTGAGTGTATACAAATAAATAATTATTTATTTTAACAGTTTTCAATAATATTCTCAAGGAGAAAAGCTCTTCTTCCAGTCTCAATCTTTGTATTTTTTCCAAAATTAAAATTTACACTAGAAATGTATTATTTTCTTTAAATGTGTCCATAACAGTTGTTGCCATTATCTTGGGTGCAAAAAAAAAAATCAACTTGTTGATACTTTACAGGCTATAAAATGTAGCTCTAGCAACTAGTTTAAAGGTTTTTTATTTTAATTGCTTGCCAATTTTTGTTGGCATTTGCGGTGCAAACATACTTCTGCTTGTTTTGCTGGATTTTTTTAAGCGTTACTTTGAAACAAAGATACTGAATATTTCATGAGGCCTCAAAATATTTTCTTGCTACAGTTCTGTGTGAAGCTAGTGATAACTGCACAATGGTGAGATCATTTGTGGCTCCTTTTCTTCTTAGTTTAAGAATGATGGAACCTGAAGACTGGATGTAGATGAGAAAAGCCTCACTAAGCTCGCCAAGTTCATGCTCACTAAGCTTTCATGCTGTGGATGATCTCTTCCATGTACGTCTGAAAGTGGCAGTTTTCACTCCCCTTTAGCTTAACTCTAGTTTGTAGTGTTGATGTTGTGTGTTTTGTTCACAACAAAGTTTTTATGGACCAAGGAGGTAAACGCATCTTAGGTACCTGCAACAGAGACCAGAAAGGAAAGAAGTGACTCTGCAGGAATGGAAAATAAAGATGTAAAGTGCTCTGAAGTCAGAGGACAGACAGTGTATTATTCTGTTCCATATCAATTCTTTTTAGTTGGGGTTTTTTGACCTTTAAAACAGTTTTCTTTTTCTCTTTGTGGTATGGAGGATTGGATGGTGGTGTTGGAAAATGGCAGGTGTGGCTGTGGTGTATTCCATTTTTATATCATAGCTGATGTTGATAATCTGTGTATTGTTCGAGGCAGAGACCTGCTCTTCGTGTTGGCCTTTGTGCACCACTGTTAACAGAGTTATACCACTGTGAGACCTGGCTTCGTGCAAGAGTAGTTTCCCTTGAGTTCTGGGGGTCATCCCAAGAAGCTCCTGAGTCTTGTGGGATTGGGTGTAAATTTGCATAAGCATGGGTAGTAGTTGGTTTGCTTTTACTTCAACATCCAGAATGGGCTTGAGAAGGGAAGGCAAAGGACTAACAGATAATTTCGTTGTCCATAACTTCATGTTCATCACTTTTTTTCTTCACTGACAGCCTTGTTTAGTTAGAGAAATACATCTGAAATGTACTAGATAATACATCTATTCAGGAACATGAGCTTGTCACTAGTTGCTGTATAATTCAAGAGTTTTATTTGGGAAGAAAGATCTTGTTAGTCATGTTTTTGTGTTTTGAAGGTAGTGCTTCTACTGTGAAGCTATAATGCATTGTCTCTGTTTTCAGACAGTATTATTGTTAAACATTTTATGAATAGAACAAATGAAAATCAGCAAAACTTGTCTTTTCCAGTGGGGCCCTGTGGACGCTACTGTAATGGTCAGGAGCCACATTACTTGTGTAGAGAGACTCCTTGAGCTGCTGTATTGGAGGCCACGGAGACCAGGAGGTGGGATGCAAAAGTAGGGAAAAACAGCAGGAAGATAAAAGTGACCAGCCACATGAGTTGTCAAGAAACAAAATGGTAATAGAGTACTCATTCACTGGTGCAGGTAAAAGACAGGAGCTGAGTGGGAAATGCTTCTCTTTGCACAGGCAGTGCCATGTTTACTGCTCCTCAGTGGAAAACGTCTCCCTGTTGTGGGCTGGGGCTGCAGCCCTCATTTGCTGGTGAGACAGTGACTTCTCTTTGGTGTCTCCCTGAACTGCCAAAAAATGTAGTAGCTTACTTAAAATTTTATTCCAAGACAAGATGATTTTTTTCTGTCAACGAGGACCCACTCAAAGCCCTGAGTTTGTGATCCACAGAGCTTGTGTGCTTTTTGGACATTCCTGAGGAAATAATGTAGTCTTATCTTCTGTGGATATATTTTATGTAAGAATACTTCTTTGTTACTGGTGCCCTTGAATAGTCTATTACTGTAGTGGTATCCTGTCTGTGGCTGAAAGAACTTAAGCAGAGTTTGTTTGAAGAAGGTTTCTGTAGGATGGCAGAAATGACAAGGAATGAAGTTGATTCTAAATTCCATTTCTCTTGAGGCATAATTAGTGTGTGCTTTTTTTTTTGCTGATGAGTATTGTAGTGTATCTTTCATTTTATTTGTGTTCTCATTTGCTTTATGTTCTGACTTTTTGTTTGTCAGAATAAGAAAGCAGAAAACTCTTCTTGGGTAATTTGCTTGGATGCATTTGACATAAAGTGCTATTTGACCTACAAACAGAAATGCAGGTATAATATTTATGTGGGCAATGGCACGCTCCTCCTGCCTTGAAGAAATTATTTTGCTGTGCAGGGTATGGCCTCTGTTCTGTGCGACCCTTCACTGCTTTATGGGACTTCGTACTAGTGAAAGGCTTTCTGTTCACTGATGCTTGTCACTTGGGTCAGGAGTATTGTAAGTGCGGGCTGAGAGAAGAAACATGCTTCTGTACATGCAACTTATAATAATGGTTGAAAGAACACCAGTTTCTCCTTTTTAGAGATTTGAAACTAATGTGCTATCAGATCAAGCAGTCAACCAAAAAAGGAACCGACCACTTTCAGAGTTCTCACAGATTCTTTAGTGAAAATAGAGGCTGCGTACTGTGTAAGTTAATGTAAACATTTTAGTTGCTATCACTGTGAATTTGCAGTAGGCAGCAGGTAGAAAGGAAGTTGTGTGCCTGGAGTGATTGTGCAACTGGAAGGGGGTTGTAGTTATGTCTGGAAAAGCAGATAATGCTCTGCAAAGTTTCTGTTTCCCTCCTTGTGTTATGCTGTTATGCTTAAAATGGCAATGTGCTAAACATCATTATTTTTGTTTTTCTATGCCCATCTCCAAAAAGAAAAAAACCCTAATATTTTTCTCTCAAATTTGTTCCTAGCATGCTTGAGATGTGTCTGAGTAGTGAGGCCCCCTGCACACACAGCCCCTAGAAATCATTGTCTGCATCGCTGAGTCTTGGTGAGTTGTCTATATCCTATTGCATTTAATTGGATTGTGTTACCGTTTTATCTTCTTCACTGGGGAGTTTGATGTGAGGTGTCTTAAATTGATTGTGTGGATACAGCAGAACAAGCCTTGGTTTTAAGTACTGAGTGGAAATACAAACATTTTAGAAGGTTTGAAAAATAATGCCGATACTGGTTATGGAAGCAGAGGGTCCTTGCTTTAGTGCCAGGACCAGGAATGGGACTTTCTGCTGAGAAGGAATATCACATGTTGATCCCTTCAGCCTTTCTCATTAGGTTGGTTTGATATTTTATGCTGTAACTAAGGAATTGACATTTTTCAGATGTGCTGATTATGGTCTGTCTTATGGCAAAGGTTGAATATGAAATAATACAAGCTTTTCCACCCAACTCTGTGCACTAATAAATTACTTAAACTGACGGTTGAAATTGGTATAATGACACTGATGACTTAAACTACTTGTTGCTCAAGAATTACTGTCTGATGACTCCATCAGGCAGTGCTGTGCCTGTTTAACTCTGCTCTCAAGAAGGGATAATACCACTGAGAATTAGAAAAAGAGACCCCTGCGGATTGTTTAAATGCAGACTAATAATAGTTTCCTAGTGCAGTGAAAGAAAGTAGAATATAAATGCTGTGGTTTTATTTTAGATATGTTTGATATATCAGTATACTCACTCGGTATAAATCTTTTACAACAAATATGCATTTGAGATTTTATGTGAGAACCTTTTCAGTGTACTCATGAATAAATGTTGTCTTTTAACATGTAGAGTGACTTATTAAGGTCAGAAATATGTATTTTTGAGGCTTGCACACTAAATATAGAGGTGGGAAATGAGCCTGCTGAAAGGGTTTTTAGTTGTTTGGGGGATGACTGTTTATAAAATGCCAACCAAATATGGGTAAAATTATGTATGTCCACATCAAGTATCATTTCCTCTTTTGTTAATTATGTTCAGCAGTTTTTGAAAACTAACAATGCTTTTCTTGAAACTTTCCTAATTTTCTAGCATCAGAATGAAAACAGGTTAAGCAGTTTTCCAGTACTTTTTTCTGTCTTTTCCCTTTTCAGTTCAGATAAAACACTCTGTAGTTCATTCTATTCAATGAAGTTTATAATTCTGGTTAATAATTTGTTTTTGCTTTATATTAACTTGAAAAACGCTTAGCCACAGAGATGTTATTACTTATTTACACTTATTACTTACACCATATTAATGACTATTTATTTACACTACTTATCTAGACTTATCTGAATTATAATGTGCTTGTGCAGGTCTTCTCAATAATGATCTCCTTTTGTAATAATTTAAGCAAATTGTTTAAAAAAAATGCAAAGACTAAAATACTGTTTTCCTAGTGAATAGCACTCAGAATGAGTTAGGTGTGTGTAATAAAGAGAAAAATGTCACTGCCAGGATTCTCTATAGAGAACATGAAATTTTGTTGTCAAGTTGATAATATGTTTGTTTTCAGTTGTCTTAGTTCTAATTTTTGATTTAAAAAATGAATGCATTAGGGAAATATTGAAATAAAAAGCAATTTCCATATAATTGCATTTGTTTTTTTCCTAATTAATTTATGTGGAGAAAAAAAACCCCTGTCTTTTCCTTATTGTTGCTACATTCTGCACCAAAACTATGGATTTGGTTGATACAGTGATAGAAAATAGTCTGGTAACTTTACAGATGCTGACCAAAACACAGTTGTTGTGTTTAGGAAGTTCAAAACCTTTAATAAGAGCAAATATGACATGACTATTTGTATATGAAGTTTATGGTGATGACAGTGAGGAATAAACCACTGTAAAAGATGGGTGTCATGAAAGGATTTATAGGGCAAGGATGAAGTAGAGGGGTAATTTTCACTCAAAATATCCTTTTGCTTTAAAGCGTGTGGTTATCTCTGTGTTCCTGTTATAGACAGCTCAGCAAAAGTAGGTTCCAGAAGCCAAGGAATGGTTTAAAATTTTGGTTCCATTGAATCCTTGGAGATTTTCCTATTGATTTTTGAATGTCCTATTAGTTGACATACTTGCATGTTCGCCTTCTCTGTTGCAAGATCAAAGAGCTGTAGCTGTTTCTTTTAACCAGTACACCCATCTGAAATTATACTAGTGCTGGGAAGATACATCAGTTGGAGTTTCATTTAAGAAATCCTGGCCTTGGCTTTTGACTAGTGTTGCTTGTGGAATTATAGATGTTGGTTTGACTGTATGTTGTGAGACTGTACCACCACTGCGACTGAAATTGTGCACATTCAGCTTGTCTACCACTCTATCAAGTCTTTTGGAAAGTGGAACTACTTCAAACTTACTTGGTCAATTTTTCATATTAGTTGAGGTAGTGGGAAGCAGCTGCTGTGTGCTAACAAAAAAAGGGATGCAAATAGAATGGTGATAAGTTTAGACTTACAAAAAACCCAAACAGATAAAAAATCTACTTTAATTCCTAGTCTAAAAGTTACTAGTCAGAAAACATTTTTTTTTAATCTCTCTCTCCTTTTTTCATGAAGTGGTTTGCTTTGTAAGGAATATTTCTCAGCAAAAAAGAACATAGATTAGAGGAATCTCAGTTTTCTGTCACTCTTGATCTGGAGAGTCTGTTTCCATCTAACTTTGTAGTGATTTCATTGGCGTTTGTGTTGTAGTTAGTGTCAAGTGTGATAGAAAATATTTGTGTGTCTATTCATTCTGATTTATAGTGCTCGTTGTTTACAGCTGTAGTAGATATAGAAAATTCTGACAAATGTCTCATTTTTGACTGTGTTCTCCTAATAAATGTGTGTGTAAAGGGAATGCTGTCAGAAAATAAAGTGCAATACTGAAAATAAAACTGTCTTATATCGAAACAAGTTTTAAGAGCCTTGGGTATTAATTTAAGAATGCAAATGAGGAACTTACAGTAGATTCCAAGTATCAAACATGAATAAAGCAGAGCTCACTTCTATGATCTTGCAAAGCAGGGCTGGAATGGTGCTTACCTAGAACTCTGGACTCCGTTCAGAGCACCCTCATTCCCAAAGAAGCTGTGTTTCTGAAATAGATGAAATAAAATATAGCTATGTGTAACCCTTTATGAATCTGGTCTTCTCTGTGAGGGATACTTAATCTGCGTTGAATTGGTTTGTGATAAATAAAAGGGAATGTGTTTCCATTGCTAGACCTCAAAACTGGGGAGTTGTGTTTTGCATGAAATGTGATAAAATTATTCTGTGTTCAGTCACCACTGTTCAGCAGCGACATTAGTTAACATGAATTGCCTATGAAGATGTCTGTAAAAGTGGATGCTTGATTATAGTGAATGTAATGTAATCAGCGTTAAAATGATACTCCTAATCTGAGAGTGAAGTTCTGTGTGGGTGGTGCAATGAGAACTGAAGTATTAGGAAATGAGCATCTATTGAGATTTATACAATTGCACCCTAAAGGCTTTTTTCTCCTACAATTGGAACTGGGAGCTTATGAAAAACATTATTTCGTGGAAGAGTTGAAATTTACACAAATGCAATATATTGCATTTCTTTCCTTTAAAATTTATGAAAATTTAGAGTACCGTAGAGAGAAATCTTATGCTTGCAACTAGCAGAACTAGATTTGTTAGTAATGAAAGTACTTTTAAAGTACTTTTGTAGTTTTGAGGCCACAATGTTCAAATTCATTGTAAAGCTGGATTAAACTATTCTTATATATGTAAAACTCATTAACTACTGTAAACGGATTTAAATGGAGTGCTCTGTCAGTGAACTTTTTACTGCATTGATGGAACCAAACTTAATATATATCCAGGACTGTTGAAAATTCTCATTCAATTGATTGAAGCTTGCCTTTTGTATGTAGTTATATCCTGGAAGATTATTTTGAACAGTGCCATTTCAGTGAGGTAAATAAAAAATATTTAGGAAATGGGATCGCTAACTTGATTTTATTCACTTCTTAAATATTGGTTTTGACTTTGTAATGGATTTTGCTAAGATTTTTCATTTCTTACCTTGATAGGAACCTTTTTATATGGACAAAGTTATACTGTATTAGCATTAGCAGAAGAAATAGCTGTCATTATCATCTGTGGAAAATCAATGTATATTTTATATATAGATTGATGACATTGTATCACCAGTATTGGAGCCTAGGAATTCTAGAGAGGTCAAGAACAGGACAACTGAGCACTTGCATCATCAGAGAAGATGAGATGCATTTACTTGGGCAGATTTTCCTCTGGGCCTGCCTTTAGTCCCTGAATTGGGTAGAGTGAAATATTTACACAGCTTGGCTCTTGACAGTAAATAGTATTAATTAAATACAGGGCTTGAAAATGACACTGGTATTTCAGATGAAGGCCAGTAGATTTTGCCTTGGCTTCCTGGAAATTGAATTCCAGTAGTCTGTTTATTTGACAGTATTATAGTACAATACTTTGAGGTTCATGGATATTTCTGTACATTAAAGTGGGTGAATTTTTCTGATACCACAGTGTGGGGGTGTTAGGCTCAGAAGACTTATATGCTATAATGGTAAGCAAATTTGTAGATGATTATAATATAAAGTGTTGTACAACGTGCTTCTATCTGATTAATTTGCTTTTATATTAACTGGACTGCCAAGAAATTACAAGTTTTCTTTTTAAAACAAACTTTGGATGTTGAAAAACTCAGATGAAAGGTCCTAGATAAGTCACAGAAGTTCAGTATTATGAAAATGATTTAGAAATATTGGTGAGTATTACAGTATCATTGTGCAGGGTTCTAACTATTCAAATATGTTACAAAAACCTCCTCTAGTCATCTCACCACAACCAAAAAAGGGTACTGACACTCTTATGTACGCAATATTTGCCAGTGTGTAAATGCATTGCTAAAACTCTCTTTGCAACTGTAGCCATGATAAATGAAGAATGTGCTCTGTTCTATTCCAACATCTGTTTTTATTGTCCAGATTCTTCCCTTTTTTTCGTTATCAGTACTTTCCTTCCTTCAGTAATCCCAAATCAATAAACTACAGTGTTCTCTATACACCAAACTCTGTATCTTTCAAAATGACAGCAATAGGCATACTAGTAATATTTAAAATTAGAACTGAGAAAAGAATTAGTTTTATAGTAGATATTGCAATTTGGTTCTTACTTGAGGGAAGCTGTAGTAGTGTCAGGAGGAATTAAAATGTTTCCATTCACATTTTTTTCAGCATGTTTTTCTTAGCTTATATTTGAATGTTCTCACTTAAACTTTAAAACATTATCATTACAAGTAACACATAGAATTGAAGATCCCTTTTTACCTTGGATTCCTTTGTCCTTCCATTTCTAGGTACCTATTTTACTGCTTTAAGAGAGTGAGATATCCCCTACATTTCTTTCTTCAGGTTGTGAGCTTGAAACTACTGTGTGGTGACACAGTTTAATAGTATTTTAAAATGGGATAAAACCATCAACATTTCTCTAAAAGGAGGTGGCCAACACATATGAAATTTCACTTGGGTTAATTTTTATGGCCTTTCAGTTTTCAGTTGTGGTTTTTTGCTTGGCTTCTCTTCACAGATCCTGGTTAACTGTGTTTTTATTGCTTAGTCCTGCTGAACAGACTCATGTAAGACTTTTTCTGTCTGGAACTACAGTATGTAGCTTCCAGAATGTATCCTGTGGTGGAATAGGGTTTATGTGCAGCTGATGGTATGTGAAGCTTGATGCATGACTACTAATATTTAAAATAGCCATGTCCCTGACTGTGATTTTAGTCTTTCCTTCCTATGAGCTTACTCTTTTGTCAGTATCCGAGTTCTAGGCTCTTGATCAGCTGTAGTAGGGTTGCATGGCCAAGCTTTGGTAGCGGGTGGATTCTTTTATAAGCTGCCAGAAGCTTCCTCCTTGTCCAGCAGAGCCAGCCCCCGGCAGCTCCAAAGATGGACGCGATGCTGGCCAAGGCTGGGCCAATTAGAAATGGTGGTAACGCCTCTGAGATAATATATTTAAGAAGAAGAAAAAAAAAAGTTCTTGCACAGTTTTAATTGTGGGAACAGAGGAGTGGGGTGGGAATATTTGAGAGGAACAAGTGTGCAGACACCAAGGTCAGTGCAGAAGGAGGGGGAGGAGGTGCTCCAGGCACCAGAGCTGAGATTCCTCTGCAGCCCGTGGTGCAGACCATGGTGAGGCAGCTGTGCCCCTGCAGCCCCTGAAGATCTCTCCATCCCCATCCATGGGGATGCAGAGATCTACCTGCAGCCTGTGGAAGAGCTCCTCACCAGACCAGGTGGATGCCTGAGAGGAGGCTGTGACCTCATGGGAGGCCCATGCTGGAGCAGGGTCCTGGCAGGGACCTGCAGATCTATGAAGTGAGGAGCCCATGCTGGAGCAGGTTTCCTGGTAGGACTTGTGACCCTGTGGAGGACCCACAGGGGAAGAGGCTGTCCTTGAAGAACTGCACCCCATGGAAGAGTGACCCACACTGCAGCAGTTTTGGGAGAACTGTTGCCCATGGGATGGACTCAGACTGTAGCAGTTTGTAGAGAACTGTTGCTCCTGATATGGACTCATTTTGGAGAAGTTCGTGGAGAACTGGCTCCCATGTGAAGGACCCCACGTTGGAGCAGAGGAAGGACTCCTTTCCCTAAGCTGTGGCAGAGACAATGGGCAATGAACTGACCATAACCCCCATTCCCTTTCTTCCTGCACTGATGGGGGAGAAGGTAGAGCTGGGAAGGAAGGAGGGGTGGGGGGGAAAGTGTTTTTAAGGTTTTCTTTTACTTCTCATTGTCCTTCTCTGGTTTTGTTAGCAATAAATTCAATTAATATCTCTGATTCTAACCCCTTTTGCCCATGATGGTGTTTGGTGAGTGATCTTTCCCAGTCCTTATCTCAACTCATGAACCTGTTGCTATATTTTCTTTCCCCTGTCCATCTGCAGACAAGAGTAAGAGAGAGGTGGGTGTCTGGCATCTGACCATGGTCAACTCACTGCGTCAACACTGAAATATTTGAGGAACCAACACTGGCGAGTCAAATTGTGTAACACTATTGTTGCCACACTAAAAACATACTCAATATAAAACTACAGAAGCCAAAAAAACCCCAAACCCAAATACCCCAAACTAGGCCATCTTACATGATACCACCTGCTATTCCACCCCAACCACACCACCATCACTACTGTACACCACAGGCTGTATGCCACAACCTAAGTGCTTAAATAGATTTGTTCAATTAATTTTCAAATTTAGGAGGTTAGTGCCAAATATGCTGTATATATAGCACATATGTTTCACAATACTATGTATTTATTTTTGAATATAGGCATGGAACCATGCATCTGGTGCTCTGGTCCTGTTTTAGGTACTGTGGGCACTTAAAGGGGAAAAAAAACCCCTAACAGCATGCTGCTGCTGAACTTGATTCCAGTAACAGTAGTTATCAAAGTTGCCTCCCACTTACTTGTCCTCTTATTTGCTTCATCATTCAGTTTCTGAGCTATTTCCTTCCGCCCCCAGCTTCCAGGAGACTTGTTTTGTGGTCGTCTGATACAATCTCGTAAAGCTTCGGGATAGTCCCATGTTTTGGGTCAGGACAACTTGATCCGTGGTTGTGAGACTCTTACTAGAGAGTTACACTTACTTGTGTGTGTGTATTTTGATGGGAAATTGCTTACTGAAAACTTATTTTTGGCTAGCATAAAGCTGTTAATGAGTTGGCTTGAATTTTGTAAGTAGCTTCATTGAGGAAATGGGGAAAAGTCCCTGCTAATCAGAAATGCTATAATGGTTCTCTTAGGAAATTCTAAAATGGAGAGTTTTGGATCTCAAGGCTAAGAGTCACAGCAAGACTGAATAGTCAGTAAGCCACAAGGAGCCACCTGTGTGGCTTTGGGTACTGCTCTGAGCGGGAGCTGCTGCGGGGTGCAAGGAGAGGGCTCTTGCAGGGCCACCGGCTCAGTGGCACAGCCTGTGCCCCAGGTAGAGGGACAGCTGACGGGTCAGATGGCTCCCTGCTTCCTGGCCTCTGGTCTCACTCCCTGGCGGCTCGTGGGCCCAGGGTGGCCGTGCCTCTCCCCATTGTGCCAAGTTGGGGACGGGCAGGTTGGCAGTGTTTTACAGCTGTGGCCGAGATTGTCACCCACTTCACCCGGGATGACTGCAGGAGCTGTGCCTGCAAATGCCCTAGCAGGCCTGGACATCAGGGATACACCCATCTTTGCGAAGCAGGGAGAGGCTGGAGGGCGGATTGCAGCCTTCGGAACACTGGGATGCGGGTGCACAACAAGATGGAGGAGGGAATCGCACTTCTCCTGATTCAGAGCAGAGGTTTGCTTTTGGGTCTCCTGCCTCTTAGAGATGGCTGCTGTCTCTGGGCTGCTCAGTGTTTCTGGGCAGGGCTTTGCTGCCTCTGGAATAGCTCTGCTTTTTTATTGGTGTGTAAATACTTTGTCAGAGAACTGATTTTCCTACGCTGGAGGTGAGCATCCTATCTGTTTCATGTGTCCTACAGTAAAGGACAGTAGTTTCTTCTCTTGCCTACTTTTATAGATGTAGTTTATTTATCTGCTACTCATAAGGTTGTCTTCTCAGACAAGGTACTGCAAAGGAACCTAAGGTATACATTCACAGATATATTTAGCAATTACATCCCCTTGTGGATGTTCTTAATGCTTTGAATAGCTTACCCTACTTCGACATGAAGTAAGCTATCTGAAACAAGGGCATTTTTTCCTGGTGAATTGACTGTTTGCACAACTTGCAACAGCTTTAAAATACATGTTTTTCCTGTTCAGTGGCTGAAATGAAAAATTCATTACAGGCACAGCTCTGCTCCTTGTATCAGATGTATCATTGTCCATAATTAAATGGATGCATTTGACTACAAAGATGTAATACAAATTAAAGTTTCACATGGTTGCCACTGTATATACCATCTTTTTTTCCCAAATCTTTTGCTAAGGTCAGTGTGAGGTATTTTATCATGTAAAACTGATGAATTTTTGAAAACCTGAAAAGATCAAAATGAGACCTATTTAGATATCTCAGAGCAATTGAGAAGTAAAAATGTGAACTAAATATAAAGTGTCTGGCAATGGTAGAATTGAACTCTTAAAAATTTAAACCCACTAGGGAGTACTTTGTGTTATGTGGGAAGGGCCATATGCTGTAACTTTCTTGATGATGACATGATTTGAAGACTGTTCTTAATGTTCTGATTTTGTGGAAATATTGCTGTATAAGCATAGTGGTAACTTCTTCATAAATGAGCTGTACTCCATTCTGTTACACTTGTGTAAATAATTTTTACTCAAGTTGTATTGCAGAAGCTGAGAAAGGACGACTGTGAACCTGCCCTTAGAATTTCGTCGGGGGAGTAGGGACTTTTTAAGAGACAAGATTCTGAGAAGGGAAATAAGGTTTCTTGCAGAAAGTTTAAGCTAACTGGCAGTACAGGAAAGATGAAAATGTAAAATCCAATATTGGGTCAAACCTGCTTCTGCTAATATTTCACTTGCATTAGCTGAACGTAAAGTCAACGTTGTGTTTTATTGGTTTTTAACTGATTTTGCTTACCACTGGCAGGGAAGGAAGTCAGTAAAAGGGAACTGGTATTTTCTTACACAGACAATGTCTTGAGGAGCAGAATAAATTAATGTAACATGGTTTTCTGTGAGGGTGCATATCTGAAACGACATGAGAATTTTTATGTCATATTTTAATAATTAAAACCGTGTGGGTTTTTTGTGTGTGTGTTTTTCTATGTTGTAATTTGTACTGATTGTAATTTGTATCAGTTTTTACTTCTGTCTTGTTGATTTGTTTAGGATACCAGGTGACATCAACCACTCTTAACGCCATGCCGGTGATGGGTTCTGTGGCTCTTGCTGTGCTAAGCTTCTGCTGTTGTGTTGAACAGGCAGTTAAAATTATTTATTTTGGCTGGCTTAGGGTCAGCTACAAAAATTGAACATATTGTTGCCTTAGACAACTTTTTTTTTTTTGGGCTTTTTATTCAGCAAATAATTTACATAAGGTGGCAGGAATGTTTTGTAGAATTTGGGGACTTGAAATATTTGCCCCTGCTTGTGATTGAAATTTCCCTATAATTGTACCCATGGGAATGAACTTACATGGGTAACGACAGGGATGGAGCTAGACCTTGTGCTAGAGAGCCAGGGGCTTATTCAGTGCCAGGTTTGCCAGAAGTGTACTAAACAAGTCACTTGAGCTTAAGTCCCTCACCTTCTGAGCTGTAAAATGGGGTCAACCCACATTGTTTTCTCCATGTGCAAAATTCAGATTCCTTGACGTTTGTGGATTGTTGAGAAAATAAATAATATATTTATGTATGTAATTTCATAAAATGTAAATAAAATGCCTGCTTCTCTCTACTAATGTGAATTAATACTGAAAATGTAAAAAAATGCTAGAGAGAACTTGCCTATTAAAACATTGAAGCAGTGGCCTTTTGCTATTTTATTAAACAAGAATCAACCTAGATTGTTTTGAGTTAGCAGTATTTTTGTCTGCTTTTGTTATGAGATAAAACATCAAGTATTGACTTAACTTCACATTTCACAGGAGAAGAATTAAAAATTATCCCTGTGAAGGGTGACTATGGAGTTACTCTTTGAAATTCTAATTTAACACTTCAGTAATGGGTCAAGCCTGCTCTGAATCCTCTGTGGGATTATTTGATTTGCTGTCTGGTTAACCTCAAGGAAAATGGGATGTCTTTAAATTACTAGAGGTGCTAGCTATCACCTTATAGTGGAACCAAAAGGGAAAATTTGTTGTTTTAAATTAGGATTGTGACCTGATGACTAAGGCATTGTATAAATGGGGCTTATTTTTAAGATCTAACTTAAGGTTGAAATTGTAGGGTGGTTATTTGGGTTTTTTGTTGTTGTTGTTTTTGTTGTTTTGTGGGGTTTTTTTGTTTGGTTTTGGTTTTTTTTTTTTTTTTTTTTTTTTTTTTTTTTTTTTTTTTTTTTTTAGTTACCATCAGCTTTTCGATTGAAGATTAATATAATGGAGGGATAAGGGGGAAACGTGTTGTTTAACTGGGGGAGAGTTGGGGTTATGGTTTTACTGTTTGTTTTGTCTTCAGTGTTATTCACACATGGAGAAGTTTTTATTTTGTGTTTCTTCTGTTTCCATAAATGTTTTGTGCCCCAACAGGAAGAATCTGTATTTTTTTCATAATAAAATTGATTATGAAGTTAAATTCGTGTGACTGGAACTGAAGGGAGTTCTGCTTTTTATAAGTAGATAATGAAGCAGCTTGTATATTTTGCAAGTTTATGCGTGTAAAGTTTATCCTGCCAAAACATTTAAAATTAATTTGCAAATTACTGAAATACAAGTACTCGACTGTTTTATGCTGTGTCATACATGAGGGGAGTATTTGGCAGTTATTAAATAACTTGAATTTGGGGGAGTAAAAGCAGGGGTATTTCAGTTAAAAATGAATTCACTCTAACAATTTAGTTTTCACTATTTTATGTTGGAAATTTGGTGCATATTGCTGTTACATTTTTTTTCAGCACACTTCGCCTTTAAAAGTCATGTAACAAAACTAGTCATATCTCAGCAGATTACTTATTTCTCTGTCTTAGAAGTTAAATTGAATTTTTAAAAAACATCTATAGTTTGTGATGCCATAGGATATAAATTAAGACAATGAAAAGCTTAGCATAATGCATCGTTTTTAATGATGAGGAATATTGAATGGAGACAAGCTGTGCAGTGTTCATTGCATATACTGAGAAAATTCACAAGACTTTCTGACATCAGTTTTGACATGAGTTGTGGGCTCAGCTCCAGCACTGTTCTGAGTGTAGCCTGTCCTACAGAACTTTCCACTGCCAATCTGCCGCACACCACGTGCCTGTATTTCACTTAAGATTTGATTTGAGTAACTGGGTCTATACATAGCTTGAACTGCATATTTAACAGAATTTACTTACTATTGCTTCTGAGGATTTTTTGTTCCTTTTTTTATTAATGCAGCTATATTTATTATGGTGCAGTTTGATATATATCAATTTGAAATCAATTTTAAATTGTATTTCAACGCCTTGTATCATGTTTCTGGAGTTGGTAATTGATATGGAAATTAAAAGTCTTGACCAAGTCTGAGGATTTGCAATTTTGGGAGGAAATACTAGGTAAAACAGCATAGTCATCAGTTTTGTACACATGTAGGGGAAGGGAATTTTTTAGGATATGAAAGTTTTTTTGTGCTAAGAGCTGACACATATGTAACTAACATAGTGCAATAGGATTATAAAGAAAGAAAAGACGCACACTTATGTTACAGTATTTTGATCAAAGGTTTGTTTACAAAAGGAAATAAAAGACCGGTCTACTGCATTAAAATGGATGTAATGAAGTGCTAGTTGCAGCAGAAGCAAGCAGGGCTGGGCTTGCAAGCCTCTATCTGAAGAATTGCTAGCATGCACGAACTGGGCTGCTTTTCCACTTCAAGCTGGATAGCTTTCTGGTGATAGGAGAGGTCCTACAGCCACCCATTTGCTGGTTACTAAAAATAGTGGTGCTGGAGTAAAGAGAGTGCAGCAGCACAGCACCTCTGCAACCCTCCAAACACTAAGATTTAACAAGTAAATGGTTAAAACAGAACACACCGTCTCTCTGAGGCAGGCAGAGGTGCAGGCCAGCTCATCCCGTGAGTCTGGCTTGGGCAGCATTCCCTGGAGGTCACTCATCTGAGCTTTTGGGGAAGAGGGTGGCTTTGACAAGCAGAGGCAAAAAAGCTTTTGTTAGGGAGTGTTTGATTTGCTTCTGTTGTTTTTCCTAGGGGGGAAATATTAACCAAAGTGTCTTAGGGGAGTATGGGGAGTCAGTCAATAGCCAGAGAGAAACTTCAAACGCTAAGTATTACCGTGAAATAAAAATCTGTAGATTGGGGCTGCTATGAAGAGTGAAGAAGAATGATTTTATTATTGACAGATGAAGTCCATCTTGATTTGTCTTTTCCTTAACTGTGAAGTGCCCCTTCAGAAGGTGAAAGGGGGCTCAAACTGTGATTAGCTGAGATTTGGAGATTTCCTGAATATAAGGTTACATGTTTTGCCAAATGATATGGCCACAAATCATCAGGCTTTCTCTAAAATTCCAGCTTGGCTTAAAGAAGAAAAAAAGAATACCATGTAATAACAAAATTTACACAGACTGTTTCATGTGACAGTGTTTTGGTTTTGCTAGCTACTGTTTTCTCTCCATTTTATTTTTTTAATAGTAAAGCTCTAAATAATAGATCTGTAGTTTAGGCTGTATTTCAGACGTGCCTTTTCTTCAGTATTTATGTACAAAACACCACTAAGAATAAAAGAAGAAGTGCAGATTTTTTTTTTTTCAAGCTTGCTTATTAGTGTGCCCAAAGAAGTGATAAATATGTTCAAAATCCAAATGGAAAATTTTTTCAGTACAGTAGGTATCATTTGTCATGAAAAAACTAGTCAATCAGCAAACCATTTGTGCAGGTAATTCATAAGACATTTTCTCTTTGTGATCACAGCATTTTCCCCAATGGCAACAACTGCTTTCATGTGAAACCAGTAGTAAGAACATGTGTTGATGTATTTTTAATTTTGTTTAATGTAATTGAGCACCTGGAAGTAGACAGGACCATGATCATGTGAGCAGCCAGGTTTCCACAGAATCTCAATTTGCAAATGGCTACTACAGTTATTTAGTGTCTAATCTTTGTTCATGATCCTCAATTTAGTGGCCTGTGCACACTGTTAGGGTTGGTTTGACATCTGGCCAATATTCCTAACTGCTTACTATTAAGTATTAGCATGCTTGTTGCTCTGTGTGAAATTAATATATATTAAGATTCATAATGGTCTTGTGAGGTTGGGGTTGTACAGGAAAGTCAATGGCAGAAATTAGGGTAAGAGACTAAACTGTGTGTCTTCTAGATATTAATGAGAAAATCAGTAGGGTGATGACTAGCAGCAAATAAGATGGTTTAGTCTGTAAGCATTGATAATAGCTCAGTCAACTGGGTTTCATTTGTAGAAGCACGCTATCACAGAGCGAGAAGTTGGTAGCTGAGTAAAATCTGTGCAAACAATCTCCATCCTAGTGAACTTCTTGCCTTCCAGATCTGTGCTGTGTTTGTATTAGCCGGGTCTTTAACTACAGAATAAATGAACAAGAAAAATAACTCTCTGGCAAAAACTGAGATGAACACTTCATAAGGTGTTTAAGAAAAACAGTCTTGATTTCCCTGTCTCCCCCCTGCCTTCTCTGCCTTCACAGTCTCTGCTTTCTGCTCGTGTCCAGCTAAGATAATATAGTAAATGTCTGAGCTCTTGCAAGTAAGGCTGTCACATTGATGTTTAACTGACTTTGAAACACTGCAGCTGTAAAGGGGAAATGAATTCTGTTCTCTGTCAAAGCCTGTAAAAGAGTGTTTGTTTTAGCAGCTACTGAAGATGGAAGTGTTTATTCCACGACTGCATTGGTTGTCAAAGCTGGACATACTTTCCTGTATTAATAATATTTGGAATTTTTCATTAGTTATCATTTCCTGTTGGTTCTTGAAAGGAGTATTGAGATGCTGAGCACTGTCCCAATCTTTTCAGCTCTTCTGAATATTTTCAGCATTTGAATGGAAATCATGGAATTCCTTTAGGATGGGGGTGTATGTGTGCACAGGCATGTGTGATTATGTATTATATACAACTTTTAAAGCATTTGCAAATGTCTGATACTTTTTGACCCCAAAAAGCAATAGCTTTTTGTACAAGAGGCACAGGGGCAGCTCTTCCAGTTTGTCAGGTGATGGAAGACTGTACCTAATATGCATGAAGCGCAACTTATTACTCATCTTGTTGTGTCTTCAGATGACTTCTGTCACAGACTTTTGCTCCTGATACATAGCGTTCTTTTGATATGAAAAGACTGACCAGAATCTGGATACTTACTGTTACTGAAACATATGTTATGCTGTGTAATTTATTTCAAAAGTAGCTTATCGCATGCACTTACCAAATCCTAGCCATTCAACACAAACTAAATCCTTCTGAAGTGTTTCCAATGCATTGTTGCTATAGAGAGGGGGGGAAAAAGGAGAGGTAATGGAGTTGGAGTATTTTTGGTTTGTTTGGCTGTTTAAGGTAGATCATCTAGAGCTGAAACTTAATTAAGTATAAGGGTTTGAAACTGGAAACAATAACCATGTTAAGTAAGCCTGTCACGATCTTGGCATCATTAGAAGAGAGAGCAAGCAGTGAGGGAGGCTGGATTTGTCCTGGTGTTGCTTCCATTGGTATGTAACTTACTAATTACCTTTGCTGTGAAATGGTTGGTAAAAAGCCAAAATACTGCTCCCCTAGTTCCCTAGGATCCTTGCTTTGAGAGGATTATACTTCCTGGTGTTTTTACAAGAATTACATGGATGCCAGAATGTTTCCCAAGCTTCTCTTTGATGATTGGTACAATGTAACAGGGAAGGCTTACCAAAAATTACGGAGGAAGTGAGTAGGAGAGAGATAAAAAGGTGTGAGAATAAATGAATCTGATAGTTGTGTATTTATGCATCTTCCCTACATTTGTCATTTTTAGTCTGGTTTCTGAAGGAAGTGAAACTCATGTGATCGTGACTGAGATAAAACATGTTTATGTGCATTTGTGGGATAATGTGTGTGTGTTTGCCCTTTTCTTCCACTGCCCCAAAGGAACTGTGCTTCTACAGGGTATAAGAAATTACGTCATCAGGTATAGGACTGTCATCCTGTTAGTGAAAGAAGGACCTCACCTGTTGGCAGCCCTCATGTGGCATCAGAAAATCATTATGGGAGAGCAAAATTACGGATGGCTGAGGCCACAAAGTCAGCCAAGTGCATGTTTGTCAAACTAAATTTCCATGCTCCTTATTCTCTGCTTTTCAGCTGGGGATTGAAACACCTTTTCATGCAGCAGAGGGATTATGAGGTTTAAGACTTTTTATATTAAAAATCAGAAGATAAGATATATGAAGACACTGTCTTATGTTCTTCAAAATCTGTTGAAAAAAACATGTAAATATTAATATAATCTTCTGAAATGTATATGGGTATTTAAAATTTACAATTCCCTTTCTTTATAGAAAAGTGTGAAAAACTCCATACACCGAGAAATTCCGGTTAAATATGCAAATTATAGATACTTTTATTGTACAAAATTAAAATGACTACTGATAGTTGTAGTCTTGTTTTTCATCTATGAATTAGCCATAATGTCATGGCTTAACATCCTTTTTTTTTTTTTTCCCCTCTTTCTTAAGTCTCTCGATTTTCGAGATAGAGGCAGAAAGGATATGTACAGTGTTCTCTGACAGTGGATCAGTACGGGCCTTCATTTGTCCTTCCGCACATCTAAAATAATGATTTTGACTGTCAGTGCCGCAAGTTGTTTGTTTCAGCCTCAGATAATCAATCTGATTAAATATCTTGGTGGTATTTGATATTATACAGAAAGCATTTGAAGTGGCAGTAATATTTCACTGAGCTACTGCTCATGTGGAAAGCTTCATTTTAATTGTCTTGGTGATAACAAAAACTTACTGAAAAGAGTGAGGTGTATGTATGTATATATCTTTTGGGACAAGTGATTGTAGACTTACACCACTATGAAAACTTTTCTTATGTGTTTAGTTGCTGTTTGGATGAGTGAAAGCAGTGGGATTTATGCAGTTAGTCTACACTAAGTGTTTCTCAGTAAAGTAATCGGGGGGAAAAAGTTCTTTGAATGGTAACATGGTATAGGCAAGTGTCACAAACTCAAGCTGTTACTGGCCAGTTTTGTGCTCATCAGATTTCTATGTGGTAGGAGATGCCCTTGGTCAGGTCTGATACCCCTGGTGAGGCCAGCTGGACTTCAGCCAGTTTTAGCCTAGGCTTCATTATTTCTGAATTTCAGTGGTTGGAAGACTTTGCTTCAACTTACCTTGTAAAATGACGCCTAATAAAATTTTCCTACTGGTGTTTCCCCAGAAAAGCCCATCACTTGGCAGCTTCCACCAGGACTCACCAAGTCCAGTGCCTGCTGCAGTGTCTTTGAAAGCCAAGAGTCATAGTTTTATCCCTTAAGTTTCACCTGTCTTCCTTTCTGACTTGAAAGTCAGTTTCAGAAAGACTAAAACTTTTCTACTTCATGACATCAAGGTAGAAATGAACTTTACAAATTAAAAAAATCCCAACAACTAAACTAAATAAACTTAGTTTCTAGTGAAAACTTTCTTCATTCACCTTCCTCAACATTTAAATAAAATGTCACCGTGTGCCTGGTATGTGAATGAATGCAGACCTGATTTAGCTTCCTGACTACAGCAGAAAAAAATTCAGGCATACTTTTGAAGGAATGGTTATTTAAAAGTAATGTGTTTTTGTTGCAACATGATTATATATTTAACAGGAAGCTAGGTTGGAGTCTTTATGACTAACTCTTATTACTGCTGCTCCTTTGGTTTTCAGGAGATGATGACTATAATGCTATATAAAATGTTCAGATAGGTAGCACCATCTCGGACAACTTTCTTTTTTGTCCCGTGGTATTGCTCTCAATCATTATTTTATAAAGAAACAAATTAAGTTCAAAACCTATATCAATATAATATTTTCATTTTCCTTCCAACTTGCTGGTAGTCCGTATGGACTATAAGAAGGTGGTAATAGGACCACATCCTGAGGTTTTAGTGCTTCATGTGCTCAAATACAAAGTGTAACTGGAACTCGTGTTTGATGTAGAGAAAAAGCGTTGGCTTTTTAAATCAGCGAGATATACCAAAATAATTAACTCTTTGAGATGAAATCAAGCAGGGAATTATTGAGAGGAAATTTTTTTCCCCTCTTGCATATGTTTTGAAAATACTTCTCTTAATGACAAAGGTAAGTATATACTGAATAGCAAGCATTCCTTGACCCCGTGTCATTTGCTGCTTAGTAACAGTATTTACCTACAATAACTGTAAAGGCTTGCATGAGTAATAACTCATGCAATAACTCAGAACTCCAGGTAACTCTTTCAAAAAGCCTTGTGTGGAAAAGAAATAATTTGGGACCGAGTTTCATTTGAGATTCAGAAGCATTAAGCATGGATATTTTTGTATGGACCACCAGCCCTGTTCAATTACTTTGGTAGCAAAGCAGATGCATGTATTTTATGATTGTACTTTAAAATACCAGGAATGTTGCTGTCAGTGTGCCTTTTACCATCGTATATTACCATGATTTGACAGCTGACAAAACAAGCATGTGAAGGCTGACATTTGTGCCAGATGTCTTTCATTATATATTTTTATAGTCTTAATTTTTCATGTGTGCACTTTATATTGGCAGCTTTAATATATTTTGCAGATGAAGCTTAATTGTTTTTCTTTTGTGCACATTTATATTTTAGTAGATTAAAATTTTACCACAAAATGTACTTGTAATTTAAATTGCAGAAAGTAAAAGCTTACTGAATACATGACCTAAAAAGGTTCAACCATTCTTTAGACTTTAGAAAAAGGAATAGAAAGTCCCTTATTCTGGTAGAGAAGCTTTTGACCACCTGAAGAGCTTAACACTCTATTTTTCTTTTTATTGCCTTTTGGTGGCCCTTGAGAAGCTCATGTGATACTGCTTTAAGGAGCAGAGTGCTGTTATCCATAATCAAGCGTGTAATTTAAATTTTTTCATTTGCTTAGCTAGATTCTGTTAATACATGTTATTTTATGGCAGTTTATGAATCCTTGACAAACAGGTGAAGTACCTTCTGCCACTTCCTTTCCTAATGTGTCTGGGAAGTGCCTCCTAAGAAGGAACTAAATGCAATGGAGTCCTTTGATGGTCCCATAGCTCATGCTATACACTCACTCCAGCTCTCAGCCCTGTTTCACAAGAATATTTTAGGAAATGGTAGTGGAGGGTAAGACATCATTTAATACTCTAACAAGTGTCAGAAGTTAAGTAGGGTAGAGTTAAGTAAGATTTTTATTTTCCTTTTCTCAAAAATAGACATCTGATAAATGCTTGTTACCTATGAGGATGAGATTATGGTGTTGGAAATTTTTTTCAGACTGTGTTGATGAAAGGGAGATTCTGAAATAAGGAATAGTCACTACTGTGGCATTTTCCTGTGGTGACAGGAACTCAAGTTGTAAAATTGCCAACTTGCCCAAACCAAATTCGGGTTTTAAATACCTGTAGGAAGCACCAGGGCTGTGCAGTGGGTTGTCTCAGGGTGATCCTCAGTCTCACTCAGAGGTTCATCTTGAATCTTACTCTGACAGGACTCTCTTGAGAATGTTCTTACAAAGGAAATGGTTTTGGGAATTTAGTTCTTTGATGACTCTTTGATGTTAGAAAATGAATGCTGCTAACCTGAAGTTGAGCCACCTGTAGTTGCAGCAGTGACCCCTTTTCCTCACTCCCTTGTGGTGGCAAGATAAGCAGAAAGGAACAGAAACTGGATGCCATTGCATTTGCCCCAATGCATTCATGATCCTCTTCCAAATGAGATTTGATTCTGGAGAAAACAAAATGGTGGGAAAAGACATGTGGTTACAGCAATAAGATGGTGAGTTTATCCACTAAAGTCTGCTGAAAATGATGGAACAAAATTTCATGGGTATTTTTAAAACAATAAATGTAATTGTTGAGTCATTTATTTATTTCCTTTTACATAATGTCCCACCCACATACACACACACTTGTTTTGCTCCACTGTACTTTACAAGACTCTCTGGTTGCATCTAATGTTGCTGTAATCCTGTCCTTGCTTCTCTCAACTTCTCCCTTAAGAGCTTTCAAGTAATGGTTTGAATTGTTAACACTTCTCTTTTTGAAAAATATTCTTCCTCAGCTTTCCAAATGAGCACCACTTTGAATTGTACTTATGATACTTTTCATTTTTCTGCATTTAAGAAACCAAAATGGAGCGCTGTCATCCTTTGTTTCCCTGTGGTAACAGAAACCATAAAAATGAATAGGACCTAATTTGTGCCAGCAAAACTGGTAATGTTATCTGCATACATTTGAACACCATTCAGAATTCTAGATTTATAAAAATCTTCTCTCATCTCCCTTTCCTAAATGCAGAATTTTCAAGCATTTTAATCTAACACAGTCATGGAGATAAATGAGAATTTTGAACTGCAGAAAGGCTTTAAAAACTTCAGATACTTGTTTATTCTACCAAGTGACAAATGTTTTTGGCAAAGGGACTGTTATGGCATGTTAGTTCCGTTGTAAATATATTAATTTGTATATTTGACTACAGATACTATGATGGATATTTTTATAACCATACTTCAAGGACATGTTTTATTCTAAGATATTACAATCTCAAAGTACATAAATTTCTGTTGCACTGTTTATATCAGTAATAACCAGGAAATTCTAAATTAAGACTGACACTTATTTTTCCATGTGCAAGTGTATTCTAAGGTTTCTGTTCCCAAATCTCCTAAACTGAGAGCTGAAGCAGTGATTTCAATACTCATTAATTTCTGGGTTTGTTTTAGTATGGCATTGTTTCAACATAATTATGTGAATTAAGTGTTTATATCCTCTCTGTATCTCAGGATTTGGTCAATAGAAGAAGTTAAAAGTCCAGCCTCTTGTGATTCCAGTAACCAAGTAAATAGATAAATAGTCATAAACTCTGGCAGAAGTGGAGAGATTGGGCTATTGCATCTAGTGCTGTTCTACAAATTAAATGAGTGTTTAGTGCTCTCCCAAGTGTAATACACAAATGGATGTTACTGAAATATGCACTGTTATTATCAGGCCAAAGATTTAAGAGAAAAATCCCTTTGAGTAACAATTCTACTTTTCACATAAACGCCTTTTATTTCTCTCCTCTACATGCTGTTTTCCTGTCCTTTTTCTATCTACTGGTGTTACATCACTTGCACACTTGGTTTTTAAAGGCTCTTGTGAAAGTATCACTCTATTACTTCCAGCTGAGTAAGTACTCAGTTGCACCTCATAAGCTTTCCAAGTCACGTCTTACAACAGTGACAACCCTGTTAAGAAAACAACTGAGTTTTTAAAGCCCCGTTCTTGTTCTCGTGCACCATGCTAGCGATGCTCGGAGCTGATTGTGGGCCTATCGATGAACGATGGTGCAGTAACTTCAATTATTCTATCCAGTGGTGATGTAGATGTTGATCGGTTTTCAGATACTAATCCTGTTCCTTAATATAGCAGTTGGCCACGTGTGCGAGCTTGTCCCGTTAAGGAATGGCCTTCGGGGGAAATGAGGCCTGAAACATTTGGGCATGGAGTTTGTGCATTTCCTAGGAACTGTAAAGTTAAAGAAGAAATGGCAGATAATTTCAAAGGCAATGACAAAGTACCCCTGGCCTATGTCACTGAAAAGCAGATAGAATGGCCTTTGTAAGAAAGAGTGAAAGACTTATTTCCTCAATTGCATTTGATGATATCAGTCTTAAACTTTTAAACAAAATTCCTGGGCTATTCAAGTGCTGTCAGTAGTGGAAAAAAAAGTTGAAAGCGATATGCGAGATGGTTTTTCTTCTAGTGCAAATTTGACTATTCAACCTTAATGTCAACAACTTTTGTCACCAGGAAGGTAATATAAACAATAGCAGAGTAAAATCTCAGCCTAGCTGCTTAGGGATGATTCCTTTCCTGTTGTAAATTAGTGGGAATTCTTGTGAAGGAGGCCTTCCACATCCAGGAGTGCTTTGGAGCGTATCAGCGCAGGCATCAGCTGCCTTTCATCTGCCTGTCCCAACTGCACATTATGGCCATCTTTGCTCTGAAAAGTTGTGCGTAAATAATTACCTGTCATCCCACAAACAGCCCAACAGCGTTGAGATAGGAAAGCCATCTTTGAATGGCCTACACACAAAAGGACAAGGAGTTTTTCTGTGCATTTGGTTGTATTTGAAATTACTTTTTGCTGGAGTTTTTCTTTGAGCTGTTGTTCTTCAGCTCTTTAATTTCAGAAGACTGCCATACATAAAGTTCAAATCCTTACGGTAAACTACTAGTACATTAAAGTCCATTTTTTAACATTTTAGTGTTTTCTGCTGAATTATGGGTGCTTGGTTTAGTTATCTTTAGCCAAACTTTTTTGTCTGATAGGGTCAATTTCATGATCTGTGGGGAAAGTATGTTTAAGAGCCAAGGATGCTTGTGAAGAATGTGTATATGTGTGTGTGTGTGTGTTCAAATATAGAATTAAGAATAAATCATATGGGTTTTTTCCTTTTTGACCTTTTTAAACTACAAAAATGTGCTTCAGTGGGTTTCCTCAATACTGCAATGTGTGAAAGCTTTGTACTTTTTTTGCTCTACCTTGTTCTTAGCTTGCTTTTCATTGCATCTTTCATTTACTTTGGCTCCTATGAAATCTGAGAGTCAGATTTCTAATGTACAGCGTGTTGAAACAGGTTTTACTGCATCTCTGTTCTTTCCATTTGTGTATTTGGGTACACACAGGTTTGGGAATGATCTACCTTTGCTTGCTGATTAGAACATTTAATTTCTTTGCAGGGTTGAAAAGAAGACTTCTGTAGATCAATACAAATTTACCTGTCTTGAGCTTAACTTATAGTTGTTACATGTTTTTGTACTTTTGGTAGATATGACCAGCTTATTTTAAATAACCTGTTGGTCAGAAATCAACAATATTGAGAGGGAAAGACCTCAGCCAAAACAGGTATATATTCCAGCTCCTGGGGTGGCTAACATTTTCTGCTTACTGTCAGAAGCACTTCTGAACTATATTACATTGTTTTCACATAAAAACTAGATTCATGTCTTGCTCTTGCTTAAAATTCCTTTCCTCCGTTCCCCACCCCCCCTGCTTTTTTTAAATTTACTGTTATTTTTGTATGTGCTTGTAGAAAACCTTAATGAGGCTTTTAGATTTGAGAGGTCAGGGTACTATTCAACTTGGCTGTAGAGCTGTGGATTTTAAGTTTTATATGATAATAAGAGTTTCTTTGAATATAAATTGTTGATACGGTTGTGTTTGTTTCTGATGGCATTTTGAACACATCTGCTATCGTAAGGATGTGTTTGAGCTGTTTTTGAAGCACAGTTGAAAGAATGAATTCTGATGGCACCTCTAATATATATGCAAGGCCTTTCTAGGCCCAATTATAGTCATTTGTGATTTTTGTGTTCTGAGGGACTGCAAGGAGAAATGTTCTTAAAATTTGTTTGTATAGCTATTCTCTCATGATATTTGTACATGGTGTTTCATAAAACCTCTCATTAGCTGTTTTAAGATAAGCCAGAAGAAAAAAAAAAATCTGATATAGTCTGTATTTACAGTTTGCTTTGTGGAGTTAGTTGTTTGGAGGACTCTTACATGTTTTATACTGTTGTTTTACAGAAGCAAACCAAAATCATGCCATCTTTTTAATAAGAATGCTAATTTTGGCAGTTGGAGCAGTTGCTGAGGTTGTTGAGGTTCTAATACCTCTATCATACTATCTGGCTTTATGTGACCATTTTAGTTATTTTGGCTTAGTCATTTATACCTCTCTATTTTTTTTTACTGCCAAGGTTCCTAAAAATGGAGGCAGTAATAGTTTGTTCCTTGACACACTTTTGTGCTTTACTAGGACATAGAGAACTCTTCAGGGAATTTTACAAAACTTCTGTAATTATAACTGTGCATCAATTTGTTCATTTAAGAAACCAGCAAGATACGTGTTTGTTTCTGCAGCAGCATAAACTGAAGGGTTGCAGCAGCCTGTCCCATGCTTAGCTCTCCAGGTTGTGCTGCCTGTGCAAAGGTATTGATCTTTAGTGTGTTTAGCAATCTTTGCTGGTTGCCCCTTTGTACGTTTCGGGATTTGTCAGACATGGGATATGTTGCCCTGGAAGAGGGCTCATTTGACAGGAGGCTTCATGTTCTCCCACTTGGGGCTTTTCCAAATATTATGAAGCACAATTTTAGTTTTGCAGGAATGTTCAGGCAGTAATCTGAGTCTTAAGTTTTAACATATGTCGTATTAGTTGTTTAACATGTAAGAGGAACCTGAATGCTTCAAGGTGTTTATTTGAAATCCTAGTTCACAAGGACTCTCGTTTCAAGAACTGAAATTCGTTTCATTTGTGTGACAAGGAATAGAAACTAACATGTTACCATATATACTTGTTTACTAATACCATAAATTAATGGAAGCACAGTGTTTATTTAGAGTAATACTACTTGGAATAACACTTAGGGGAAAAAGAAAAATCTGTACCTATTTTTACAAAAAGTTAGGAATTCTAAAACTGAGGGAGTGCTGACATGCCTTTTCACTGTATCATAGAGTAGGGAAACCTTGTTCTGTTTTTTTATTAAATTCTGTACAAATCCTGTGATTACTTGACTTACTGGATTATCTTTTAAACCTTTTTGACTGCACGAAGGGATGCACTGACGTGGCACTTGCTGTGATCGTAGGAAACAGAAAATGATGCTTTGAGTGGTCAAGTGTAACCTGCTGTGTGTTCTGTAGATAACAAAATTTAAGAGCACAGACCTTTAACTCCCTACTTATACCTGGTGTTTGTATGGTGCGTGTGTCACCTAGGGAAGTTGAGCTGGCAGAGGCAGAGTACACAGAGCAGCATTCCACAGAACTTGTGACTTTGTACCCAGAAAGTGTTTAGCAACCTGTAGAGGTTGTAACAGCAAACATTTTAACTAACTTTGAAAAAGTTGCTATTACAGGAAGAAAATAATAATTTAACCTTAAATAAACACTTTCTGAAACTTAAGGGAAAAAATGTTTTGTTCTTACTTTGTGGTTTTGTTTCTGGGTGGACGTGATGTGGACATGTGCAAAGGCTTTGCCTCTTCTTTAGTGTAAGAGTTCATCATAATGGATGATTGGTAGGATGATTTTATACATTATAAACAGCAAAAAAAGTTAGTTTAATATGTAGCTGAGTTAGGACGAAAAATCAGATTTTGACAGTACAATATAAATCTGACTAATCAGTAAAAAATAGTCTGAAACATACATATTTACTGCCTGCGTAAGGTGTGTGTCTTGGCAAAGTGCATTGGCTTTTTATCATGTGGACAAACTAAAAGGTAAACGCAGTAGGGATCAGGAAGACTAAAAGCTCAGTTCTGGAGAAATATATTATTGCCAGGATGTAGCAGTTATGAGGCCATAGGAAATTTAATAGCAATAATGTTAGTGAAATTGTTAGCAATTTGAAATGCCTTACGTCCATCTGGAGGTGGGTGAGACTGTTGGAGCACCTTCCTTTTCTCCCGGGATGGCTCTGTGAGTGTCTTTGCAATCAGGTTGTCTTTAACCGCTGATAGGTTTTGAATGTTGAACACTAGTGGAACGGGTTGTATTTTGGGTATTTTTGTTGCACTGTTTCTGAAGATGAACAGACCCTTTAACAGGGGTTTATTTGTCAGCTATGCATAAAATTTTGGTCCACTGCATACTCTGGAGTATATATAGATCCATGCTACACTGAAATGAGCATTGTGTCTACCTGAAAGGCTGGTGGGCCAGCTTAGCACAAAGGTGTGTGTTACCATACTGATTTAGGTGGGCAGAAATTGCTTCTGTGCTCGGGCTCAAGCTAAGGAATAACTTCCTGCTGGCTTCCTGTGCTTGTGTGTCATGTAAAGGTTGGTGAAAGATAGTCCAGTTCTGACAAATCTGTTGCTCGTTGATGTGGAGTTTTAGGGCTATTTAAATCATACAGTAATGCTTCTGATTTGTTTGCCAAGGATAGTAAATTCTGCTATAGAATTTCAGTGAGTCGTTTAAACTATGAATTTAAATATTGAATAGAATTGTGTTTCCTAAGCAGCTAGTTAAACAAAACATTGTCTGAGTGATGTTCAAGAAACCTCTTTTAATTGGCTTAGAAAGCTAATTAATGAGAGGGCCTTCAGGTCTTGAAAAACTCGTGAGAGTTCATATTTGCTTTTCAGATTTAAAAGGGGTTATATAATTGATTAGTAGAGCAGCCTATGCCTTTCAGACTATAAATAAGAAACACAGCTCCAAAGACACCAATTTGCCAAAATAGCTTGGATATATTTAAAAACATTATTAAATAATAACTAGTTTTTACTTTACTTAGGTACTGTTTCTATAGAATCTCTATTAGTTATTGAATATGTATGAAAGAAAAGGTTAACTATTTGACTTCCTACATGTAATTTTTTCTTTTTTCTAACTCAAACTGAACCAGGATATTCCAGAATTTTTTAGCAATGGAACAGCTCTCCTCCTTCAGGATATTCAAGACCACCATGCATTTCTAATGAAGACTTAGAAGGAAAATGCCCTAAATAGAACCATGTGCCAACCATGGCCTTTTGGATCACTGTTTAGAAATTGCTGCTTTTTAATATTTATTTCTAAGCCTATAGTATAATACTTTGGGCCACTGCATGAACATGCATTTTGGTAGTGTTAGTACTGTAAAAATTATAACACTGACTCTCATGATTTTCTCCTTAGATAAATCTCCTATTATTACAACATTTTTCCACCTTTTTAGTGTTTGGTCTGCTGTATTGGAAGATGTGTAAGTTTTTACACTTGAGTAACTGTACATGTGGAATCACTTAAAAATGAGAATAAATACATTTCCACATATGGACTTTTTATGAGCCCTGATTTTCAAAGCAGCAATTAAATTTTTTTTTTTTTTTTAAAGAAAGCATTTACATAACATATAAGAGAGTAACATGTAGCTTATTTAATAGGGTTATCTCCTGAGCTGGAAATTAGGTGTGCTAATTTTTTTTCCTCAATTCAGCACTTATGACATGTGAGCAAGCCCAGCTTTTGTAACTGATTACTATAGACGTATCAACTTGAAGATTATCAAAGTACAATTGCAGAACTGCAGACACTAACTTGAAAAGGTTAATATGATTAAATTTATTCTTGTGTTCGGCCTGAAAAGATGTAGAATGAAGTCTGAGTTGCTTGTGCACTGAAAGCTTTCAGGTTTTGGTTCATAGTTTCTTACATATAATTCATTGAGAAGATTAGAAGACTTGAAAATAGCAGCATTTTTTCAGTCTAACTGTAGTGCTGTTTCTGTGACATTCGCAAACCTCTTGAATCTAGTGGCTTTTGGCTTTGATTTTTAAAGGCAGTGTCTTGTTATGTAATTATTTCATTGTGTTCATGTTTGATTTGAAACCTGGTATGCTGGGTGTGTGCCCAGATTGCCCATGGTAGCTGTTCATGCAGGATACCAGATGTGCACAGCTGCCCAGGGCTGGTGCGTGTGCTTTGCCCTCCAACAAAGGTACAGCAGCATCAGCTGCGCCCTTGTCACATATGGCTGTACTCTCCTCTTTACCTGAAGCTAGTTAGGAGTCGCTTTTAATGGGAAGTTCTAGTTAAGCTCTTTGTATTTTACCCTGATGTAAGTCATGAATTGTTTGCTTTGATTTTTGTTTCTTGATACCAAGGTCTGTGTAAGATAGCAGTCAGTAGGTGCTTAGCCTGAGAATGTCCATATGTAAATTTTGCTCTACAGACTCCCCTTTTCTAGGCACCCATCTTGGATCTGCCTCAGCTCTATGTCTTTCCTGTGCCAAGCAAGTGCTAGGCTGCTGAAGTGCTTGAGGTTGAGTGTGTGCTGGAGGATCCTCTCTGCGACTGCACCTGAGTTTTTTATTTCATTATCAGGAGAGCAGGCAGGTCCTGTCTTGTTGGTGGCCTAGGGGCAGCCCTAAAGGAGCAGGGTAGTTAAAACCAAAGTATTTGGTCTTTGAAATGCCTCTTGTATCACAGTTATTCAGAGGGCCTGTTTTCTAGCATTCCACCCCTCCTCATTTCTAAACTCTCAAGGGAGACTTTGTGGGAAGTCTATGAGGCTTTCTGGGAAGTCTGAAATACCTGTCTAAAATGATTCTTAGTAGAAAAGTGCATGAAGTGCTGGTGTGACTCTGAGATGCTGTCTCAGTACCAGAGTCCTGCTTTAAAGTTGCCTCTGTCATGTGTGGCTGCAAGAGCCAGCTCAAAGAGACAGCTGATCTGTTGATGAAAAGAAATTTCATGCCATGAAGAACTACTCTGACCCATTTCATCCATCCGTCTGGGCTGGTGGTTACTCTTCTCTCTGAAGCAGGAAAGATCAAAGATGCCCAGGTGTGGCCCAGCACTATTTGCTGTCACAGAGCTGGCTAAACAAGGGGATAAGAGGATTCATGAAGGTTTCTCTAAGCAGGCACACCTCCCGTGTCAAAATTACATCAGTTCTGTGAGGTTGTTAAAGATTACATACCTGGAGGATTACATACCTTGGAGTCAGGTCTTCATCCTTCATCTTTGAGTGAGTCACAGTATGACTCTGATGTTAATGTTGATATGCTGGTACTTCTTGGTAAAGATGTTGTTTTCTTCTTCTGCGAATGCTTGGTGTCTGATACAGGTCTGAAATCTTCCACCAGTGTAGTTTTACCCTCCATGTCTGTAGTCTGTAGTATTAAAAAAGTGCTACTTTTTCCCCTTAGTGGATTTCTCTCTTACTTTGGTATCTCTTCAAGAAATTTCCTTGTTAAATATTATTTACTCTGGGAAGTCTTTCTTTAAAAACTGTGAACATTTCTTTGAACACTTTAATCACACCATACAGAACCACTGAGCTCTAGCCTGTAGAGTATATGAATATAGAGTTAGGAAGTTTTTCTTGGAGAGTCTGGTGACTGTGCTCAGCAAAGCATGTTTCTTTCAGGTGTCTTTGAAGCGTATACAATCCCAAAGTTGGACAAATCTTTCCTAGTTCAAACTGCAGCAGGGCATGAATGGCCAAATAATGTTTGGTGGGCTCATCATAAATGAAAAACTTACTTAGACTTTGGTTGTTGCATTTAGAAGTTGTGAAGTCTTCATGCTTGGAGTTACTCAAGGCCCATTTGGACCATGTCCTGTGCAGCCTGCTGCAGCTGACCCTGCTTTGAGCACTGGGTTGGACTAGATGCTCTCCAGAGGTCCCTTCTAACCTCAGCCATTCTGTGTTTCCAGGGTCACTGTGTCACCGGTGTAATTTCCCCAAGTTGGGGAGGGGGGTGGGGTGGCAGGGATAGCTCCATGCAAATTGAAGCAACGAGAAGAACATTTCAGACAGTATTGGCCTCTCTTTGAGATTATCTCTCTGATTGTGTAACACCTGCAGCCCTGAACCTTCCTGAAATAGGATCAGTTGAAACCTGCAGCTGTGGATGAGGGCTGTGGCTGATTCCCACAGTATAGCCCTCTTAGTTCATTCAGCGTGAGCAGCTCTGTTTCTGTCCTATGACCAGAAAAGATAGGACAGAAGTTGATAGACATGGGGAAATTAAAAGCACGACAGTTGTCAACTGGTACGTTTTTTATCCCCCCAGAACTAGGGGCACTAAATAAAATTAGCAATGGTCCTTAAAATGTGGTGAAGCTATGTATGTGCTTCCATTTGAGGCAGAGGCATGTAGTGTGCATACTGCTCTGGTGGTACCATCATTTGTGAACTCTCTTGCAGCATAAACCTTTGTTCTGTGCTTCTTCTCTGTTCTGAAGCAGGAAGGGAGGGGGAGAAAAAAAGGAAATTCAGAGTTCAAGGTTCCCTAGACCAAAGCTTTAATACTGAAAAAAAAGTACTTGGCATCTTGAGGAAGAAAAACATTTTGCCAGAAGAAATTTTCCTATGGCAATGAATTTAGAATATGTGAATGAGAGTAACTTCGTCATCTGGAAGTTGCTATTCAGTGGGAGGGAGGGTCCTGCTCTACTTATATTTGGTTGCTGTACTCATTTGCCTTTCTCATCATGTTGTTTTTCTTAACAGTAAGGAAGATAAAGTTAATGCAGGAATGATATTACATAGGTAAAAAACTTAATCATAATGCATTTGCATGACACAATAGAATATCCAAAGCAGATGACTGATGACTGTCAAGTTACCGTTTCCCATGTTTCAAAGTCTTGAGTGTGTAACCTAATTTACATTCTCAACAATATGTGCAGAAATGTTCCGGGGTTTAATAAGTAGGAAGCAATAAGGTTTTAATTTTGAATTGTAGCACGGATGCCTTAAAGTTTTCAACTGAACTACAAAATTGTCTTCAGCTGATGTACAAAATTGTCTGCCATCAGTCTTTGGTATGCTGGATTGTTCCCTTTGGGTTTTAAGTGTTTGGATGGACAAGAAAAATTCTGGTCGTGACTGATCATGCAGTATTTTCCCTCATCCAAGACTTAGGAAATTATTCTCTTTGTTACCACCTTGTGGACTATTGGCTGCTATAACTGTGTGCTAATTCTGGCTTTTTTAGAACCACTGTGTCATGGTTGGAGGTCAGGGATCTTCTGACCTGCATGGTGTCTTTTGGAGGGTAAATTGAGAGGACACAGGAGGAAAGAGTTTTCTGCTGACCATTTAAAATTATTCTGACATTTCCATTGCTGCTTTGGTGGTGAAATGAGCCCAGCTTTGTAACAGCTGGTTATGACTATGGTATGCTGCCAAAAATTTGCAGGAATGCAGGAGAGGAGAAAAATTTGGACTTTAACAGCATATACATCATCCAAAAGTGAACAGAATTTCATGGGACAAAATGAAAACAGTTATGTAGCCCATGGGGATTTCCTCTACTGAATATCAAAGGTATACTGTAAACCACTGAGGTGTAGGCACTTCTGCTTGAAAAGCTTTCAAGATCCTTTTTGATGAAAGTAGTTAGGCAGTTGAACTGTAAGGGTTGCTAACAAGTCTCATTAGAAAGTACATAGCAGTGTTATTTGAAATGTCCCATTGACCTCAATAGGTCTTTGTTTTATTTCTTTTTTTCATTGTTGCTGTTTGACATTGAGACTGTGTTGAAAAGACACTGTGATTTGATATTTTTGGGTATGCCTGGCATTTTCATCTCAGTGGCCTGGCTCACACTGGGCCAAATTCAACTTCGACAAACAAATGTCCTAAAATTACTAGAAACTGCATTCTTTTAAAAGCAAATATTGAAATTACAGGTTTTTGCCTATCATGGTTTCTGAAGTTTCTAGGAATAATAAATTTTTTGGTTGTTAGATGTCTTCATTTTAGTATGTGTGTATTATGTACTTAACTGTTGGACAAAGAATTACTATGATCTGTACTAGAAGATTATAGTTTTTTCCAAATCTACAGAAATCACTACCATGCAAACAGCAGTCTTGAGAATAATAGGAAACCCTTGTAGAGTGTCATCAACTTCTCTAGAAAACCTTTTAAGACAGAGGCTCTAATTCTCAATAGGGTCTTTGAGAAAGACCAAAAAACTTGCTTAAAAAAGAAAAAAGAGGGAGTTTAAGGATGTCTGAGTTACCTGCTCCTGATTTTCATTAAACTTCCCAGCTATCTGGAATATTATTCTCTCTTTTTCAGTATTAATGGGCACTGGCCAGTCGGTCCAAAATCTGCAACTGGCAGGCATGTTGGAATTTGAAATGTGTTGCTTCCCTAGGTATCCACGTTGAAAACCAAAAGTTTTATTCAAATTGTAAAAGGCAAATGTATTTGATAACTTTCATTACAAAGTTAATTTGTTTGGTGTCTGTAGATTTAATCAGGATGCAACGGGAACTCTCTTAATCTCATCTAGCAAGCACCTTCAGTGACTTAATTGTAGCTTGGCTTCTGGAGTGGCTGTTTAGAGATCTAAGAATCAAACAGTTAATGAAAAGCAAGCTGAAGAGAAGAAGAGTGCTGGTGAAATCTGAAGAGCTCTACAGTTTTCATTTAGAAATATATTAAAAAATTTAAAATTAGTCAGAATTTCAAAAATTATACTTCAGTTGCACTTCAGATATTTTTTTCCTTTGTATTTTTCTGATGTTAAATAAGCAGATACACAAATGATTGTAATTAATCTTAGCAACTAAAATAAAAGCTTTTCAGAACAAAAGGTACCTGAAGGTTGCAGATTTTACTGATACAATTGTTCATGTAATGCCACTGGTAAACAAAATACAGAAGGAATAGCAGGTAAAGGAAAATAGAGTTCTTTGCCAGGGATACCACCTTAATTGTGCTTTTTTAGCTGAATTGCACACAGGGCTCCCCAGTCACACTGTAGAACAGCAAGTGGTATTATTCCACCAGCCTGGCCAATATAATCAACATTTATGTGAACAATTACAGATAACTGCAACAGGATTATCTCTACTACTTAACCTGTGATCTCTAGAAGCTCAGTGCACACACGTAGTCAAGAAATCAATGGCAGCGGTACAGCCAGCCTGGGTATGTAAGGAGACGTGTTAGTTGTCTGAAAGGAGTTGGAAACAGAGGTTTGTTCCAGGCAAGATGATTTGTGGGGTTGCTGGAAGACATTTCTTGAATACCCCAGCTTATGTACTCTGGTCAGGTGAAGCAGGAATGATATTCTTCAGCAGCTGCGTGTTGGTTCTCACTCCCCTCCACCCCCCTCCACAGTTTTTTTCAAAAATACTGTAGTTTTTCTGTGTTTTACATGAGAAACCTAAGGGACTTCTTTTTGTTTGTATTGATATGTTCCTCATCTGTGCACATTGTTCTCATTATGTACTTTATGAAAAAGGCAATTATAGGGATAAGCTAAAGTAAAAATACACGCAGTAGTATTGTTTAAGTAAAACATACTAAGATGGCAAAAGTTGGAACAATAAGAGGCATAGTCACAGGGTCAGTATAGAGAGGGCTTGGCTCCCATTGCGGCTAGACTGGCTGGGGCATAGCAAAATTACATACAAGAATGTAAGGAATTAAAAGTCATAAGATTAGTAGGAATTATAAGACTCAACCGTGTCTGTGTATAGAAGAATATTTTAGTGCTTTATTAAAATCAACAGTTAAACACAACTTGCAGAAAAAGATAAGACACAGAAAAGTCATAACTCCAACCTAATAGAACAGATTTTTTTGAGCAGCAGCATGTTAGTAAAATAACTCTTGAATCTCTGCTCTTAATAAGAATCCAGTGCTGGAGTTGTGTAGCAAAGAGAACCTCCTTTGAGACTTTTATTTAGCAGCTAAATCTTATGAAGTTATGCATTACTTGATAGATGAATCAAATCAAAACAAAAGGAAGTAGAGAATTAGAATAAGCAGACTAAACTGAAATCATGAATTGGAATAAGCAGACTAAACTGAACATTTAATACTTGTATTAAGTTGAGTTGAGCACAGGTTCTGTATGTGTAGGACTGTGTGCCTACTAGTTGAGCTGTCTTGTTGAAGCTAAGGTTAATAGCTTAAAAGTTGATTAACTTGTCATACCAGTCTCACCATACTTTTGTTTTTCCCAAACTAGATGAAAGGTTTCTTTAAGTATGGTTACTGTAGTACTGCATTCCTGATGATGCTGGTAGCTAATGACACTCTTTGTTGTAGAAATCAGGAAGTGTGGGTTGAGTCTCTGGGTTCTGTGTGGCTGGAGTATGAAAATATTCTGCTCTAAATGGCACGGTCTTGCTGGAACAACTTTGTATGTATCATGGCTAATACAGACTACGTGTCTGTAGGTTTTGCTTTTCAGATGAATTCACTTGCTTGCTGTAATGCAAATTCACTTCCACCCATGCCAAAATACTGCTAAAACTAAAACTGTTTTTTTGCAGTGAGACATCTCCATATTTCTTAGTGTGCTTGGAATGGGCATCTTGCTTTTTTTTCCCCCCCCAAGCCCAAACATAGACTCTGCTTGTTTAAATGGGCTGACATTTAACAAAAATTAATTTCTTTGCACTAATTAAAACAACCCTTGTGTCATGCAGCCTTGTATTTCCATTTGAATTTTTAATTTAAATATAAAGAAATAATTCATAAATGTTTACATAATAGAATGTTTGCATAAAGTGCATTTAATGTATACCAAGCTCAAATGTGTGAGACTTTCTTGCCTGTTTGGCTTGTTTATCTAAGTTCTCCATGGAGTGTGGGTGGGGCAGAATTGGCATTGGAGACTAGAAAAAGATTTATGAATTTGCAGTTAATGTAACTGAAATATTAGAATCCTTGTGAGAAATTTCATTTTGACTGTGTTTATTGAAAATCAAGATAACTTTACTGAAGTCATGGTGACACAACTTCCTAAATCAAATACATCTGTAGTATGCTGGATGTTAATAAAAGGTCCTAAGGTTACTTGTTTCATGTCTGAAGGAAAAATTTTCAGTGGAAATACAGCCCCTGGTATCTCTTGAAGCTGCTGCCTGGGTTGAGAGCATCATTTAGTCTCCTTCTTAACCTCTAGTCTCTTTGCTAAGTATTGCAACCCTTGAAATCTTTATTATGTACTGACATGTTATATCTAGCTACATTAAGGACCAGCTCCTCAAATATGATCATAAGGGGGATAGTTAATTTCTGTGGAAACAAGTTAAATCTGATCTAGAACATGATAGTTGTTTGCATGAGAGGTGATGTAGTTTCATTCCTGGCTCCCCATGTTCACTCTTAAGTAATTGTTGTACACTTCAGTGTTCTTAGCCATGTCCTTTGGTGCAACAATGTAAAAAGAAAGATCAAACCCTATAGGTTTTCAAGATTTAATGAAGAGATTGTTGTCATTAAGGTGTGTGTACAGACTGTTCTGTGGTGCATCTCTTGTGTGTTCCTCATTTCTTCACAAGAAAGTCATCTAGTTTTAGCATGCTGAACTTATTGAGAAAGCCTGGTGATTTTAGTTTCCATGAACACTAGAATATAAAGAGAATGTGCCAAGGAGTTAAGCAGTGACATTCCTTTGCAATGTGCTTATTCTTTCTGGCTTTCCTGGATGGAGATAGGGAATTGTCCTACAAAAAAGTGAGAAGAGACCAGAAATGTGTATTTGTTGTCCACTTTTGAGATAGGTGGCAAAACTGTGTTTTCTGCAGGTTTACTAGGCAACAGTGAAGCTTGAGGTATTATACAGTGGTTCTAAAATGACCTTTCAAATAAACTTTTAATATGAAAAAGATCTGGAATGTCTTTAGTATTGCCCATATGCACTGCCTTCCCCACCCCCTGCCCCAATTCTGCAGAATGATGAAAAAACCCCTAGGTTTTATAGTTTTCCCAGTTACATTCTCTGCAGAGGGAGTGAAACTCCCAGTATACTCACTCAAATTTTTTCTTCTAAGAAATATAGAACATTTTGCATATAATAGTAGTGTATTAAAGAGTTAAGTACAGTTATGTACTGTTACTATTTGGCAAGAAGGCTACAAATGTTGAAAGAGTGAATTCATCACAGATAAGAACTGAAAAAAGAGGGTGAGTTAGAATAGGAGTTGGATTTTTGGAAGTAGATTGGAAAATTAATATTCCAAGAATTGTCCTCTAAAATGAGAAGATACCTATCCTTCTAATCCGTATTTGTTTATTCAGGTTTTAAGACTTTTAGTTATGTTTCATAGGATCTTTAGAGAGTGCTCTCTAACATAACCGAGATTCAGTAGAGTAATGCTTTCTTCATTTCACTGCCTTAGAAACAATTTTTTGCCTCTATTTTGAGTACTGTTTTGATTTCCCATCTGCTTGAAACAGTTGACTTGCAAAGGCTGCAAGCAGGGATTGGCCATAAAGATACAGCAAAATTAAAATTACAGCAGAATGCTTCTCTTGTTTTCAGTTGACTTAAAGCATTTTTTAGCTACAACCACAGTTACTGTATATTGAAGAGCAGCAGGCTGTGAGGATGGACTATTTCAGCTGCAGTCAGGGTGGAAAATAATTACTGTTTCAGGATCTTGACTTTGTTTTTTGGAGGCTGGTGGTGGTGTATTTGTTTTTGTTTTTTTTACTTTGTAGACCAATATATTCAAAACCAAACCAAAATACCAGTGCCCTCTTTGTCCCAACCCCAAAACTCTTCAAGGCTTCAGATTATAACTTAGAGTTAGAAGCAGACGCCTTCTGCTAGATGAATGACAGCTGCATATCTAACATCTCTTAAGTTTTCTAGAATGATATTAAATCAGTGAAGGAATGGTGAATATAGTGCCTTTTAAAGGTTTTGTTTTCCACTTTTTCACATTACTTTTAAATTTTGTTTTATTGTTTTGCTTCATGAATAAGAGTCGTGATGTTAAGCCAATGTTAGGAAATCGGTCTGTTTTCAAATACTATCAAATCTGGGCATTGATCAGGTTGGAGCCAAGGTTGACTTGACAAGGCAAGAAAGATTCAGCAGTAAGAAAAACTGAGTATATTGTCTTTGGGAAAGCATTCAGGTCTCTGATAAGACTGGAATTCTGCTGTTGGTTACATCATTCATGGGAAGCCACATGCATACAATTGGTGTTTGGCCTTAACTTGCCTAAGAGAAGGCCAGTCTGTAGAAATACTTTTTGTTTTGATTTTGTTACAGTACTGCTGTGTCTTTTCTGTTTATTTTTTGTGCCATGTTGAAGTAAATTTGCAGGAGAATTTTTATATATAATGATTTTTCTAAAATGTAGTTAAGAACTATCAGGACATTGTTTTCTGCAGTCCATTGAAAATTCTCCTCCTATAAATCTGTAGTCTATTTGGACTGCTTGTTGGATGATGAAAAAAAAATAGAAAACTATAAAAGTATGCATTTGTTAAACTTTTGGTAATGTGGTCATTGCATTTAGTTCTGGATTTAAACTCTGAAAGGCAGTAGTGTGGGTTGAGGGAGACTGAAATCTACATTATTTTGCAAAAGTTAAGGGGAAATAATTGAATAATTGTTCAGTAATTTAATTAGGATTTTAGCATGACATTTTAAAACATAATCAGTGCTTTGGATTGTTTCACACTTGGAAAACTTTGCCCTTATAAAGGAGATGGATAGAAGATGAGCCTAAAATAGGAGGCTTGGCACATGCTTAACATCTGTAGAGGGCTTTGAATGTAAGGATTGTTTCCAATAAAATAGTTCTAGAAAAACCACAGCATTTTAATCTGTTCGAAGTTTCAGGCAGCAAGATTTCCCAGTTGTGTGATAACCTCAAATAAAACTGCACAACTGCAAGAAGCCGGAGAACTTGCGCAGAAAATAATCTGGAATTATTCTACATAGCTTTTTTTAAAAATAGAAATACTAAATGAATAAATCCTCCTTGTATTCATCTGTGAAGTAGTCTGTACACTGTGGGTGCTCCTATATCCTGTGGTTCTGGGAGTTTTGCACCTGCAGCTGTAGTAAGAGGAGAATACAGGTTTCTGCTTACATGGCACCCACTGTGCCCCTGTCCATAACCGTTCACCCACATGTTGCTAAAATGTCCAAGGAATAATGAGCTGCCCTTTCTTCTCAGTTAGAATTGGTCTTAAAGTCTTGCTTGCTCTGGAGAAAGGGAACTCAGGGTGGTGCAGCGTGAGAAAGTTGTTTGTCACTTAAACCTCAGTTTTCTGTGCATAATCTTACCGTATTACATGGATTGCCATTTGCCATTACCTGTTGTAGCTGCACAGCGTGGATGATCCCTCGGTACAAAGTCAGGCCGTCCTACAGTGTGTGCAGAGTGCTGTGGGTGCAGTACCATTCACCAGCACTGCCTTTGTGCTGGCCCCACTACGGAGCGTCGTCATCAGTTTAGGAGCAAAGCCAGTTGCAGATAGTAATTTGCTGAAGGTTTCATTGTAGAGATAATACTGTAATATCATAGAGATATTAAAGCTAGACCTTTATCGTTTAATTGATTCTGGAAGATGGTAGCCTGTGTCCAATTAAAGGCAAAGCTTATATTGGGTTTAACTGGTATATATTCACTTAGCCCAATGTGTCACCACTATTTTTTGTTACAATAAACCTTTAATCTGTTTATATTATTGCACCTTATAGGCATTAATGCTTACAAGCCTAGTGGGATGTTTCCTATGTAGTTATGCTAATAACATGCTAATAAATTTATCCACTGCATTTATATTAATGTTTAGTCTTGTCTAGTCCAGGCTTTAAAGGTGTGTTCCTGATGGATTTACCTAGCTCGGACTAATTAATGCTGCTGGTTGATGGAGTTAAAGCCTAGGGGGAAGCTTAAGCATTAACTTGTGAGGTTTAGCACTTTTTGATGAACAATTGCTTTGTTTTAAAGTTTTAGCAAGGGGTTAGTTAGGTCAAAAGCACTAGGAGTTTCAATATCACTCTTAATTTCCAGGCAAATTTCCTTAGCTGCGTGCTTCCAGAATTTTGGGCTTTCTGTGATTCAGTGCGGCTTCTCTTCTGTGTGTAGTACAACACGAGAGAAAAGGTGCTATTCATTCCCTATGTATCAGAGGTTGGAAAGACCTCTGAGATCATAGAGCCCAACCCCTGACTGACCACCACCTTGTCACTAAGTGCCACACTAAGTTGTTTCCTGAGCACCTTCAGGGATGGTGACCCCACCACCAATGTTTAACAACCCTTTCCATGAAGAAATTCTTCTTGATGTCCAACCTACCAAGATACCCTTCTCAGTGAAAGGATTTAGTAATTATTGAAACCTTAGAAGTTTAATGTTTAAACTTGTTTTTGCATTAAAAGCAATTATTATGATTATGGTGTCTGCCTGCCTCGGGGTTTCATCGCTTATTAGTTTTGATTTATTTTCCAGTAAATATTGACAAATATCTCAAAGGGAGGAGGAATAAATATCTTAAAGACATTTTTAAGAACAGAAATTTAAGTGAAGAGGAGAGACATTAGTGGCTGAACTGAGAGAGAAAAGTTATGAGACCCAAAGGAATTGGCATAGGTTACGGTGATTTCGTCCATGTCTCAGGCATGGGAAGAGTTTTACAAAGTCAACCAACCACATGGCACAAATCAGCAGGAAAGTAAGCTTTGTTAGTCATAGTGCTTGTTGAATGACTCTTAAGCAAGTGTGTATTAATTTACCAATAGCTTTAGCTTAAGTAATCTGTGTTAGACATGGTGGCCATGGAAGTCAGCAATTCATTGTGTGCATGTTAAATTAACTAATAATTTTAGTTTAGATTTCAAAGGTGCATTCAAGATACATCGCATTGTCATAAGTAAAGTCAAAGCTTAGTCTTGAGATGATGGACTAGAGCTGATAAAGAAGAAAAGTTAATTCAGAACGAGCTTGCAAATTTGTTTATTTGTTAATGTTATTTTGTGGGTTGCTTAAAAGCCATTCTGTAGGATGGTTGAAACATCTCTTATTTGGGTGTAGTCCTCCATCTATGTAGTTTAAATTTTTTGCTAATAAAACTTTTCAAGTACCTTATGTCAAGGTGTCAGATCAGAGACGTTTTCTTTCTGGATACAGTAGTGGAAAAAATTTTTAGATTCAGTTGCAGAGAAAAGATGCTTCAGCTCTCTGGGAAACATCAGTCTGGCATCACAATTACACATGGTATATGAAGCTAAATCTTTCATATCTGTTGTTTTGCAGAGAGACTTGATGTCATTATTTTCTCTTTTTGGGAACACATGGAAGAGTTTTCTTTGAGTCTTTATACCAATTAGGTAATTGATTATATCTTCTCATGCTTTGCTGTATATGAAAATCATCTTGTATATGTGCATAAAGGTTGCATAATAGCATCAGCAGGCTCGTCACTTTTCTGATGTATGTAAAAGTGCTTAGCAAAGGGCATTTTTTAATGAGGAGATTGTTTGCTTTTTCCCATAAGACTTCTGCTTCATATTTGTAATGTTATCAGTTTGTTTAGATAATCGAGAAGAAGTGGAATTTTCTTTGCCTGCTATTGTGTTGTTTTTCCTATTAAATCAGAAACTCATTTTTTGTGTGATGGGATGAAGCCTTTTTGGCAAATCTCAGAACTGTCTGGTATCTGTTTCTGACATTGTCACTACCTTGGAAAGGTTTTAATTTAAAGCATTTCTTATGTCAGCCAGAAATGCAAACGTGATAAACCAATGTTTATTGCTTTTAGTTACAACTTTTTGGGGGGGTCACAACAACCCCATGCAGCGCCACAGGCTTGGGGCAGAGTGGCTGGAAAGCTGCCTGATGGAAAAGGACCTGGGGGTGACTGATTGACAGCAGCCGAACATGATCCAGAAGAAGGCCAGTGGTATCCTGGTCTGTATCAAGAATAGTGTGGCCAGCAGGACCAGGGCAGTGATCGTCCCTCTGTACTCAGCACTGGTGGGGCCACACCTCAAATCCTGTGCTCAGTTTTGGGCCCCTCACTACAAGAAAGACACTGAGGTGCTGGAGAGAGTCCAGAGAAGGGCAACAGAGCTGGTGAAGGGTCTGGAGCACAGATGTTACGACGAGCGGCTGAGGGAGCTGGAGTTGTTCAGCCTGGAGAAAAGGAGGCTAAGGGGAGCCTCCTACACTCTGTACAGCTACCAGAAAGGAGAGTGTAGAGAGATGGGGGTAGGTCTTTTTTCCCAAGTAACAAGGCAGAGGACAAAAGGAAATGGCCTCAAGTTGTGTCAAGGGAGGTTTAGATTGGATATTAGGAAAACTTTCTCCACTGAAAGGGTGGTCGGGCATTCAAACAGGCTGCCCAGGGAAGTAAGTGGTGGAATCACCATCCCTGGAAATGTTCAGAAAGCATGTGGCCGTGGTGCTTGGGAACATAGTTTAGTGGTGAATACAGCAGTGTTAGGTTAACAGCTGGACTGGATGATCTTCAAGGTCTTTCCCAACTGCAGTGATTCTATGATTCTGTAATTTTATGATTTTGTTAAAGTTTTAATAGAATTTAAAATGTATAAAACATCTTAGAACTACTATAATAAAATATCTTCAAATTGGTCTTTTACTGCTTTGAGATCATAGCTTCATTTTTCGTTATTTCTTATTTCTGCTTAACTAATGAAAGGGATCCGTATGGCTGCTGTTGTTTATATATTTGGGACTGAGATTATTGCATTGTCTTGCCTTGCTCCTTTATTCACTTTATTAATAAGGAAAATAAAGTTGATTTTTTTTTAAGTTATGTGGGTCAGAGACAGATTATGATACTAATTTAATAATGCCCTTTTAATGAATGGCAGATCTTTATGCACTTGAGAAATAATGATGGAAAAGACTTAAGTGGGTAAAATAAACTGGAGTCAGTAAGCAGAGATGCAGGGTGCCAGCCATTCTAACACAAGGCACCTTCCTTCCTAAGTGATGTCATCAGCAAACTAAGCCAGCCACTTTTTAAATGGAATTGTGATTGTGTTCTGCAATGAGTGTTGACATAATTTAGGGATTTTATGTGTCTTTGAAAACAAAACAATTTAGGAGGACTTCAGTGATGTTGGACTTTAATTTGGGCAAAGTGATGAGGTTGTCGTGTCATGCGTGCTGGTATGCAGATGGTAATTCTGTAGCTGTGCTAATTTGAGTACATCTGTGATTAACTTTTGCTGCAAAACACTTGTAGTCCCCAGTTTGTGCCACTTTCTGCTTCTCATTTGAAGTAGATTTCTTTTTCTTTGTGGTTGGAATCTTCCTGTTTCCATTCAGTTCACTTTCCATTCCAATGAAATGGAGATGGTGGTGAAGGAAGTGAACTTAACTTCCCCAAAAGGCAGATAGATGAAAATGAGCCAAGACAAGTTAAGGAGCCTCTTGGGAAATCACTGTGGACTTTTAGACTGCTGTTTGCAGCATATTGATATCTGATCAAGGTTATAAATATATACCAAAGAAAAAATGTATGTCTACATTGATTGGGTTTTTCAGAAAAACATTCACTTTTTTAGGAAAGTGAACAATGTATATTTCCCACTTCACATGCAGGTTTATAATAGGAAAACAGAAACAGACCTAAGCCTATTGAGGTCATCTGACTTTGTTAGAAATGGTGTCATTAATTAGCTGTGATTTTTCAGACAACCCTGTGGGAAATAATTCTAGATGTTTATGACAGAGTGTAAGATGAAGATCTGCTAAAGTCACACTCTAGATGAGAGTGGTTGACCCTCCCCAGAGAGGAAGAAGGGGAGAAAAGGAGGATACCATGGGACATTACAAGCTGAGGAATACAAAGTTTGCCTCTGGTAGTACCATCACTTTGGGCATTCTAAATATGGAGATGGCAATGTCCTTATGGAAGATGTTGTGCACCCTACTTTGAAAAAAAAGGCATTGCATCCCATTGTTTGAAATAAAAAGGGTGATTGAAAACACAACCAAAAAAAAATGCTGCAAGTTTCAAGGCATGATCAAGTCTGAACTAGTTAGGGGTGGACAAAAAGTATTTCCCTAAAGCTAGGTGCACATAAATTTGTGTATATTTGTGTATTTTACACTACAGAGAGTGTGGAATATACAAATGATAAGCCACATGATTTGAAAAAGAATTGCTTTAAAAAACTCTCAATGAGAAACCAACACTGCAGATTAAAACTGATTGAAAACTATGAATATTATGAAGAGAATTAAGGCACTTGGGAATGATGTGAAACAAATCAAAGCAAGGCAGGGCAGGGGGAGAAGCCAGATCTAAATCAGAACCTTGTGATAGTAGAAAGTAACAAAAAAAAAAAGCACAGCAACCCAAGGAGAAAACTGTAGCTTTGCAATTAACAACACAGAAAATGAAAAGTGTATTTCTCTTGTCTTTTCATTTAAAAAAAAAATTAACGCTCACTATGTTTTGAGCTCTTGAGCTGATGATGAAACACTTGCCTTTCCTGTTCTGGCTGAGCAGGATATGAAACAGCAAAGTAGTTGAACATACTGGGTTAGTTTGTTAACTTCTGTCCATAACTTCGTGGGTTTATCTGCAGAGTTATCTGTACTGATAAGGTGGATTTTTCTTTTTTGTTGCGCAACCCCACACTCACACCTAAACTTGTCACATGTGGAAAATTTAGATACACTGAGAAGTTTAATATTGTTTTGGGCAGGTTGTTGCTTATTCTAGTCTTAACAGACTGACTCCAGCCTTAGATAAAATCTTGTAAAGGCTGACCAAGGTCTTGATTAACCAGGAATTAAAACACAGCAATATAATTAAAACTAACCAATATAGTTTATTTGACAAGATCATATCTGATTTTTTTTGGGGAGGAACAATTAGTAGCTTTCATGTTATATGCTAAGATACAATATGTTCCAGAAACAGAGCTCAGATACACTTTGGGTGACGAAGTGGAGGTTGCTCCCAGTCTCTCCTCCCCAGCAGTAGCTGTGCAAGGGCAGTACAATGTTCCCTTATGAATTTTAAAAAATAATCTTTGTTTGTTATTTTGATCCAGAGCCACTGAAAAAAACCCCAGAAAACTGAAATAGAAACAGATCTGGGACCAAGGAATTGGAATCAGGACTTCCTTCTCCTCAAACAAGCTCCCTAACTCTAGTTTAAAAAAAAAAATTCGGTCACTTTTTGCCCATGTTTCTTCCAATCATTCTGCTTAGTGAAATACATACGCAGAGTGAGCAATAGATCACAATAAATCTTCTGATTTGCTAATTGTTCTCTGTAATGGGATCAGGTGTTTGATCGCTACACACATAAATAGTGCGAGTGTCCTTCAAAGGGAACTTGAAATGAAAAGTGTAAACTGTTATCATGTGGAACCCTGAATTCCCCTGCGTGATAAATGTTTGGCTTTTTGAATTAGCTTACTTTCTATTTCACAGACATCTTGAATTGGGGCTGTGTAATTTAAACATTGCATTTCTATTCAAACTCATGCTAGTAGTTCATGAACGAGCAGTTCAGCAACAAATATGATGCCAAAAAAGCAGAGTTGCATTAGCAGTATGTTTTTAATGTATTTCACATTTAGTTGAGAAATTTTTCATCAAATGACCTTTTTTTCTTCCAAAATGTGTACTTCATTCTTTCACACTTAATTTGCTTAAATTATAGAATTGGCTCCCCTCTCCCCCCATCCCAAAGTCTGATTGATTAATATTTCATTAACATTTTGGCTGTAGTCTTTTATAGATATATAAAACACAGAAACCTATTTTTATATAAGCTACATAAATATACAGAAACATGTATATATATATATATATATAAAATAAAATTTAATGCATAAGAAATTGTGGCCTGTAGAGCTGACAACCCACATAAAAGGGGCAAAAAGCTGGAGAAGGTAATATTTAAAGCCAAACTGTTAGTATAATGTATGCTGACAGATCTCAATATGAATATGAAATCTGATTTTCTGTTGCTTCCGTCTTCACCAGGTTTTCATGGTAGGTGTCTGCCTAAAGCTGAATTAGGCAAGGATTGCAGTCAAAAAATAGTCTCCTGACCGAGGCAACTGTCAAGAACTGAATTCTGCGCTGGGCTCTGCCACCAGCTTCCCATGTGATGCTCGCATGTCATTCAGCTTTTGTTGGAGGTCGGCACCAAGTATTCATCTTGATTGCATGTGCTCAGCTTTGGTCTGATTTGCAAAAATGCTGAGTGCTCAGTCTTCTCAAGGAGAAACTGTACTTTGAGTCAGGAGATTACGTGGTTTGAATATTTAAATGAATGTATTTCCTAAGTACTGTGGAAAATAAAGGCCCAAGTTTCCATAATAATCACCTCCGTTTAGGTACTGCCTGTTGCTCACGTTGAAAGCATAATGCTGATCCTGAACACAAATGATACTCTGAAGTGAAGCAGGTCAGCTTACTTGTGAACTTCATAGAAAGTTCCTGTATGAAAATAATACTCGACACTGAACAATTCTGAATACTGCACCAAGTGGTGCGTGCAGTCATGCAATGGGCAATGGAAGTAAGACAAAACACTGAATACAGTGAATACTGTGGTGAAGTGCAGAGGGCAGCACAGCTGGAATTTGTGTGGTTAGATGCATTATAATTCATCCATGTGAGGAAACTGATTTCTTCAGGCAAGCTCAGTTAGGTCCTAACTCAGGAGCTTGATTTTCTGTTCCTGTGCTGTAGTTGTTTGGGGGTTTTTGGGGTACACTAACATGGAAACAAACTGAGCGAGATCAGAGCCCTTACTGTCACGTGAAACCCAGTTTTGATGGGGCAAACTGATTTTGTGAGTGGTTTTTGTGCTTTTTCGTCTTTCAGTTTTATAACTTAACTCCGTTGAGCACTGAAAAGGTTTATATGGACAGAAAGGCAGCAGTGCCTCTTCAAGATACAAAGGTAATAGCAGAAATAAGTAGCCCAAGGATCACTTACTTCCACTTGGTGTCTGCAGATGGTTTTAATGGCTTTAGTCTCCTGCAGATACTCAGTTGCACTCATGCCAAATTAACTATTATCTTGTAACTGGTTATAAATACCAAGGAATAAAATCTGAAGAAAGCTAATTTATGGTTGGAACTCCAAATCTTCCCTTGTAAATATTACATGTCTCATTTCATTCCCCTTTCGGTTCATTGCCTTCAGCCTTTCATCAACTCTTTGAGGTGAAGGAACCCAAAATGCATTGCCTTAGATCATAAGAGTCATTTAGATTGGGAAGAACCTCAAAGAGGATTGAGTCCAACCATTAACCTAAACACTGGGTAAAGTGAAGGATTCTGGGATGTGATTAGGACCTGTAGGGATATTGTAAATACAAGTAAGTGCACAACTTGCTGATACTCAAATGTGTATGTAATAGAGAGGTTTATTCTGTCTCTGTGGATGATTAGTGGTACATGTGGTATGAGTGCTCATGCCCTTTCTGGGAGCTTGTTTTTCTTTTTTTTTTAATAACTTTTTTAAAAGTTGTGTACTTTGAGAGAAATCCTAGAAGCTCATAAAAGAAATTCCTGCTTTGTAATGAAATGAACATTTAAAAATGGTCACTGTAGGAAAGATTCATACAGCATCACAGAGTTTTTGGTTTAAAGCCGATGTAGCTCTTCCTTCCCTCTCTAATAAACAACCGCAAACTTCATTAGCTGCAGTAATTGTGCAAAACCAGAAGTAAGTTATCAGATCATCTCAAGTGTACGGGGTGTATGTAGCAGAGAGGAAACCAGTGTGGAGCAGATAGTACAGAATTTTTTTAGTGCTTTGCCATGTGAAGAGAAGCTTTGTTGTTCCAGAAATGCAGAGGTACACATAGTAAATGAAAATGCATTGAATATACAAATACTTAAATGAGTAAACCTGTCAGTATTAACCATTATCACTTGGGGTTGGGTCTTTCTGGTGTTTTTCTTCTGTTGGTGGGTTTAGGGGAAGAGGGAGTTGGCTTGAGAGGTTTTTTTGGGGAGTTTATTACTTGAGAAAAGGCTTAGCTGTCTGTGTTTTCCACTGTGAGATGTGCGGTGAGTGTACTTTCCTTGAAATAAAAAAATCAGTTTCTCCTAATGATATAAAAGTCCAAACTTAGAAAACTAAGGGAATATGAGGAAGCAAGCAATTAAGTAACCTTGAAAGGTAATATTCATGCCAGGAAAAGGTCCCATTCTTTCAATGGCTATTAATTTCTGTCATATATGGAGATAAGGTAATGTAATTTTAATATTTAAATTTTACTGTTCCATTGTCAAATTCTGCTATTTCATTGTCATAACATTTTGTTTGACAAATAATTTTGCTCAGAAGGACTTCAGCAATGGATAATTAACCAGAACTGTGGCAGAACTATGCAAATTTTTGCATGCATTATTGCTAGTGACAGGTAAAAGTATCCCAAGTAAACAGAAGGGGACAGTTGATTTGAGGTTGATTGATAAATAGATACTTCTCTCTGTGTACTGAAAGCGTGTTTTCAAGCAGTTGTTTGCTTTGTAATTTTAGGTATTGTTACGGAATTTGATTCTAAATATTTTAACAAGTACTGCTGGAAAAATACCGCAGTTAGATTTTCAGCAGTCAAATAGTATCAGTATTTCCAAAATATGCCATTAGATGTAATTGTTTTCTTTCTGGGTCTCAGCCTTTTCTCTTGATAATGCTTATTGCTTGTGACCATGAACATCCCACTGCATCTTTGGAGAGGATTTATATAGATCTAGATGTGTTTATGTCCATATTTTGAAACAGAAGTAGGTAAAGACTTTCAAGTGTCTTTTTGGCATTAGTGCGTATGCTTCTTGGGAAAACTCTGTGTCAAACCCCTGCCCTAATGTGTTAATATGGGTGTTGTTAACTGAGCTCTGTACAGCCACATTCTCCTGTTGTGCTCTTACTTCTGTTGCCTTTCCTACTTCAGCTCTTCTAGCTCTGAGTGATTTTAGCACATCTCTGAGTTGCAACTCAAACCCAAATTGCCACTTTTGAAAGTGAGAGTTTCTGAGCAAGTTTGGGGTTTTTTTCCCCTGTTATGATACGTTTTAAAGACTGGTTTTAGAAAATCCACGCTGCTTCATCTCAGTCAGAATATAACCTTTTTTTGGTCCAGGTCCATTGCCAACTTTAAAATTAAAATGAAAGTGAACATTTCTAGTAAGTTTAAATATTTTGTGGTTTTTAAATGTTATATTTAAATATATATGTAATGACTGTTTAGTTTTGCCTCCCCTTTTTTCCTGTTCCAAGGAAGCTCATATGGTCAGGTATTTAAAAATAACTCTCTGAAAAATACTCCTAGAGTCATGTTTACTCACATAAAGCCCCAGCTGAGATGGGCCTAATGTTAAGCCATGGAGAGCGTTGGGTTGTGCTGCTTCTGCCTTTCCAGGGCCAGGCCTGCAGTGCTGTGTCGGTGATGCTCCGTGCTCATGCCCATCCTCTGGCTCATCACAAGTTTTCCTGTGACAGACACAATTACTTGACTTTCTTATCTTGTTTGTGACACTGTAGCTTTGAAATAACTTGTCTTTCCAGCTGGTCAGTAGCTCTGCAGCAACTGCCTTCCCTCTACCATCACCCGTAGCCTTCGCTGCCAGATCCCTGACTCCTCCTTTCCTGAAAAAAAGAATTTTCTCAAGACTTCTAACACACATGGACTGTATTACGGACACATTTGATACTTAGAATACTTAAGTCAGGGCTTTAATGATAATATTAGTATATTTTCTCATCTTCAGGGCAGTGGCTAGTACAGTTGCTGCTAATTGTTGTGGAGCTGAGGTGAGTGGAAGCCCTTGCAGGGAACTTTGTAGGACAATATTTGGAGGTACTTAAGCAAGATTCTCTTTTGGGTTTAGTTATGTGGTGGACTTGTATTTTCACACAGATTTCCTTTGTTTTCCATGAATCTGTTCTGACTAATCCTTTGGCCTGTATTTCATTAAAAGTGTTGACTGCAGAATGATGGTTTTGGTAACAGATGAAACAAAACTTTTCCTTTTTTCCTTTGCATGTGCATGTACAAAATAAAAAGTACAGGATGACCTTTTTTATTTAGTAATTGAGAAAGTGCTTGACTTTGTTAGGAAAGCCATAGTATTAAGAATACCAGTCACTAGTCTTTTAAAAATTACTGCTAGTGTGGTGTATCAGTTCTCGCTCCCGCTTATCCTCTTATTCACTCCCCTTCCCATCCCCCACTACTCCCTCCCTATTTTTAGAGGCAACACAAAGCTGTTTTGCTTCAAGCGAGGAACGAAGATTAGGATAGAGTTCTAATGTTTTGCAGCAGATTTCTAAAATGTTAAATGAGCCATATTTGAGCATCGTACTCCTAAAACAGTTCTAAATTGTTTCTATGTTGTATTCATAAATGCTGCATTTGTTTACTTCTAAAATTTTTACTCCTTACCCTAAAACCATCAGCAAATTACGGCTGAAGTTTGAATTGTGGCAAACCTGTGTGTGAGGAACACAGATTCCCTTCTCTGTATGAGAAATGGTGCTGTGTAATATTCCCTGTGCTCTTGTGAAAACGAAACTTAAGTTCAGAGTCTCTGTGCTCCTGTGATCTGCAGGCTGCATACTGAAGAGAAGAGTATTAAAAGAAGGCTGTTTATGTGGTGGTGATAAAAATCACACGTACTTTCCGGTGACCTAAAGACCCTGCAGATTTTATTAAACTTTGAAGAAAATCATGTGCATGTGTGCATGTTTATCTGTCTTGATAAATACATGTAGCTTGCATGGAAAGGTGTTGTTAAGACTACTAATGTTTACATATTTGTCAGATCCAAGATTACAAACCGAGTATGGAATGAGGACACTAGACTTCTAGCATATGTGAAGCATATTGCAGGTTTCACAAGAATTCCTTGGTTTAATGGTAAAATGATTGTTTACAGTACTTAATAATGTGGGAAACATTTGTGAATTAGTTTGCAGTTCTTTTTACCTTGAAGAATGCGATAGGTAAAAATGCATTGCCAAAAAAATGGGACAGTTCAAGTAAATGCTGTCCGTATAGACAGATACAGAGGAATCTTAGCATAGCCAACAATATTTCAGTTGAATAAAATAATTAATTAGTTATTTCAGTTTCACAGTCTGCGATTAAAAAGTTTTACGAGTGCTGTTATTCATAAACTTCTGCTATAAAAAAATGTGAGAATGTGATGTTGGGTGTGTTTACTGAAAATTGAAGTCTAATATTTTTCCCTGGATATAATATAGTGTGCACCTGATTCGATGTGAGAAGTAGTTTTTAACAGGGCAGCACATTTTATTCAGTTCATCAAAGCTATCTAGCCATTCTTTTAGTTAAAAGCAAGTCTGTCATTCCACCCTCCTAGTTTTCTTCTATCTTGAAAGCCCCATCCTCCTGAAGAAAAAGTTTGTTTTACTATCTCAGTTTGCCATCAGACCTTCCAGCTTAAGGCCTTGCCCTGTCTGTCCCCATGACAAATTCTGGATACTCTGCAATCATTAGCGAGGTGATGAAACTGTCACTTAAGCATAGGTGCATGCAGTGGGGCATGGAGCAATAAGCTATTAAAATTTACATATTTATACAGTTTGCTTATCCACCGTTGTAGGAGACCTCATTTTATATCTTTATGCAAAGCTCATCTGGAAAAAAAAAGAAAAAAAAAATCTAAAAAGAATTTAATTTGGCACTGCCATTAGGTTGTTTTTTTTTTTTTCCTTTCTGTGTTGAACTGTCAGTTCAGGTTTTTGCTTCCTTTTATAAAGGGTTGCACTAATACTCGCTGGAAGACGCCAAAGTTTCATCTTTTGTGAAGCTGATACTGAGAACAGGTCATAAAGAATTATGGAATCTACACATGGCTGAATGGATCTGGGCTTTTACAAAGCAGGTTTGACACCCAGCCAGTTTTGGTCTCTGCAGACCTAATAAATGAAAGAGATTTTTCCACTGCCCTGTCACAGAAAACAAAAAACGCAGCTTATTGAATTGGCTGTTCACTGCCAGTTTAGGAAAAAAATTGTCATTTTCTTGCCTTGTATAATAAAAGCAGTACTAATTAGTAGAAAGCACCTAACCAATCTTACATGCTTTTCATCTAGTATTTGACGCTTTAAAAAATTCTCTTTTTTATACATATGATTGTGATAAGAACTTCTGAGAATTTCAAATGTTGTTAAACTTCAGCGATCAAATTGCATATTTTCAGCCACATCTTAAGCAGACAGGAGTTGTTACAAGAGTCTCTTTCAGAGCTGCAGTGTTGGTTGCAAACTCTTTCTGACATCTATGAAAGTAAAACAGTCCTTTTCTTCTTTTTAAATTCAAAATAAACCTCTAATTGGTTTATAGGGCCCTGGACTCAAGTTGATGGCACTTCTGTCTGTCTGGGATGCAGAAGGAAGACATGAGGGAAAGAGGGAGCCCCTTGCATCTGGTTAGCAGGCCCAGCTCTGTAATTGCCTGGAGATGAAAGAACCATTTGATGGTGGCCGTTAACACCTTCCAGCATAACATCCCCGACTCCTTCTCTGCCCATCCTCCTAGTGCAGCTCAAAAAGGTGCCACTCTGAAAGACCTACCTCATGAACAGGAGGAATATAGATGGGAATGAGGATTTTGGGTGTCTGGGAAGTGGAGTGAAAGAGGAAGTAGAAGAAATGTGAGGCAGGAAGCCCTGGTGTTACCAAAGGATGGTTTACAGAACTTTTTGCAGTCTGTCGATAGAAATGGGAATCTGACTGTCCTGCTGTAATGCAAGAGGAGAAATAGAGTTAGGCGTGCCAGCTGGGCACTTTTTAAAGAAAAAAAATAATTTGTGTGTAAATGTGGTTGGTTTGCACGCTCAGATGCCCTGTGCATGTGGCAGTGGTTCCAGCCGCCAATGTGATACAAGAGCTGGGAGTCTGCAGGGCCGTGGACTAGCGTGTGCACCAGCGTTTCTACATGTTCCCTGCTGGAGTGGCTACTTAGAAAACTGGAAAATTCAGTTGTCTCATTTGCAGTGATTAAGATAGCAGTAAAACTGGCCTGCCTGGTTGCAAACCAGTCAGGTAGCAATCATATTAATGGCCCTTAGCTTCCCAAAAAGGGGCTGAAGGGAGGAGTAGTGCTCATGTGATTCAAGGAGTGGATGAGGTGGGTCAATAGTCTGTGAAATAGAGGAGGGCAGGAACGTGGCGTGGGGGTGTTCAGGGTGCTCTGAATAGGTGCAGTGAGCGTGACCAATCATTGTAGCAAAGTGGGAAGCTCTCTTTACCTCCTTTAATTTAAGTCTAATCAGAATTTCTTTGCACCCTGCCTTACAGGAGAACATTAACTTGGTGAAAACTGGGGACTGCAGTTGCACTGAGCTGTAGGTATAGCAGCTTTTCCACTCGATCCTACTTGCACTTACTGAACACCTGAAACAAAATATTCTCTCTCTTTTGAGAGATGCAACTTACTCCATTTGTATTCAGCAGGAACAAAAGCAGTTTTGTTATTTCTGGGGATATCTGCAAAAAAATCCTGGAACCAAAGAAGAAAATGAGTCACCAAATTTAGTCGTAGCATTGGAACTGGTTTGATTTTTAGAAGAATTGAGTAGCATTTTTGGGGCAGTTTTTTTAGAAATTAGAGATTATATATATATGTTGTGTATGTTTTATGTTTTTATATATAACGTGTGTATATCTACATAAATGCATATGCATAGTATAATTCTTGGCAAATTGAGTACATTTCTCTCTTTTGAAACTTAAATGCTGTACGTTTTTCTGTGACTCAGAAATTTTTAGGGTTAATATATAATAATTCTCTATTTCTGTGTTGTAACTGTCAGTGGAGGTAAGTATTAAAACCATTTCACATTTGGGGAGACTGTGGTAGAGAAGCTGTTCCTTTCCATGAATTTCATAGTGAGTTGATGGTGACTTGGCTTAAAGGGGGGAAAAAAACCCATGCTTGGCAAGAAATAAAAAAAAAAAATAAACTCAGGCAGCACAATTTGAACCAGAATACTGAAATTAGAGTTGATTTTTCTTCCCTCTTTGCTGAAAAACTTACAAAGACTTTGTAACTGCTGCACTGTCCAGTTCGAAGTGTGGTAAATGTGAGGTGTCCCTGGTATCCAGCCACACGGGCTCAAGGTGAGAGAAGTGCTACTGAAACCATAGATTAGGAATGGGACAGATTAATGCACTGGGGGCTTTCTTCAGTTCTTGTGCAAGGACCCAAGACAGACAAACTTTATTGTGAAGTGCTTCCCCAAGTTTTTAAGGATGTTTTCCCATTACTAAATTTTCTCACTGGCTACTGCTATAACTTTGTGAAATTTAGGCATTTATAATTCTGGTGTATGATACAGTACTGCCAGATTAGCTACAGAGCAGTTATTGAGGCTATCAACCATGCATTACAGCTTGCAAACTGCTGTTTGGAGTATTCAGAGATTCTTCAGCCTCAGTTGGAAAGAGACAGGAGATGGCAATAGTCATCAGGTTTCAGAGGGCTGGTCTAGCTTAATCAAATGTACTCACCTGGCAGTGAACATGCCTGATTCCTAGTCTTTGGGCTAGCAAGAGTTACTCTATTTATGCAAAGGGGAGAAGCACCAACAAGTGACTGAGAAGGTTTGGCATGGCAGGATAAATTGAGCAGCATAGGATGAAGGCAAGGAAAGGGACAGGAGCAAGGAACTTTTTAATAGTTAGCTGTTAGGTTGGCTCAGTGCTCTGGTGTGACAGCACACTTTGAGCATTTCTTTCGGGAGTAATGTGATGGTGTTTGGAGTGTTTTCCATGAGAGGAACGATTTGTGGGTTCAAATAAGAGATCACAAAAAGGAGATTATTAAGTTTTACAAATGTAGCCCAGGCGGTAGAGGAGAAATCAGCATATTAAATTAGAGCTGTTAAGCACTGAGGCACCAAACTCACATTTCCTCACACAGTATCTGTTAGAAAATATTCTCTGCTCCTTCTCATCATGGATTTGAGGCTCAAAACCTACCATTTCTGGAGCTAAGCAGACTGTTGGAATAGCAAGGTATTGTAAAAAAGGACATTTTGTTCAAAGAATTTCACAAATTAGGCACAAACAGTATAATAGAGTTTAACAGAGTTTAATGTTCATTATTTTGTTAAGGAACCTATGGATAACATGCATTTTTATACGTTTAGGAGCAATAATATTTTTCAGTTCTCCTACTTTTTATTCTCTGTTCTGTGGAGAACTTTCTTCTGTCTCTGGAAAATGTATGGATTATATAATGTAGTTTTGAATTTCTGAAAATTACCTTGGTGAAAACTAAAGCATAGTTTTATAATAGTCATGAAGCCCTATAGCAAAAATGGGGTTTTGCTCACAAAAATGAATGGTCACAGTGTATTTCTGCTCCAAGCCACAGTAATAAGAGGGAGATAACTTCAAAGGGTTTGCTTTGGTACAGTACCAAAGCCAAATGTGTGCCAGGAGTCATCTTCACTTTGAGATACATCCTGAGAGCCACCTCAGTGGCCAGAGAACATTACAGGTGTATATGCATTTATTCTAAGGATTTTTTGTTAGCTTTTTATGCAAGATACCCTTGTATCTGTGCTGTTACTCAGTTTTGTTTTTATAACTCTGATTTAGTTAAAAAATAAGTTAAATCACACATAAGTATTATAACTTCCAGTATTCACAAATCTCAGACTCAGGTGTGTTGTTTTGAAAACAACAGACTATAAGTAGATTTATTTTAGTAGATAGCATATGGATTACATACTACTGTATACCTCTTTACTGTTTGCTCTGTAGCTATTTTGGCACTGTTGTTCATAGACTAAGGAAAACAAATTCTCCTGTAGAGTACATGAAGTGAGGTGAGCTTAAATGTTGATCTCAAAGAAGTGCCTATGACATAACCAAGCTTTAGTCAGTCAGAACAGTGCTTGAGGTGCTGGAAATTGCTGCAGATCCCAAGAAAAAGTCTGTGGGGGCATGAGCAGATGTCCACAAAGCTATGACACATTGACTCTCTTTGCATCTGTTTCCCTCAATACTGGCTAAAGAATGGAAAGTCATTTGACCTTAAGAATATTTGACTGAAACTGAATTACCTTGAACTCGCAGTGGTGCTAGGGCTGGGGCTAACAGTAGAGGGTTGGTGTTGTGGGTGCTTGTTGTGCTTGACTTGGTTTCCAAGTGTGCTAGTTTAAAACCCAGTGGGAAAATTAAAGCCACTCAAGCTGCCCGCTTTCCCCTGCTCTCTTCTGGTAGTGGAGGAAACACTAGGAGAGATTATAAAATGGAATCACAATTTACTGAAAAATTGCAATAACCACAGCGATGTTAATGAAATAATGTAATAAAGTGAGTGTTTTACCCACAAAAGGGTATTTACCACCGGACAAACCAAAACACTTCCTGAAGACAATGCCGGGTGTGGTTTCCCAGATAAAGGCAGAATGGCGACTGGCCCCACGCTGAGCCATGTGATGCATGGGAAAACAAAGGCGGTGTGTCAGGGATGCTCCCAGCCTAACTTCCCCCCCCCAGCTGGAAAACAGTGGAAAAACAAAACAAAACCTGGTGGGATGTGACAGGGCTTTGAAACAGGTTAGGGGACGCTTCCTCTTGGCCTGGCTGCAGGAGTGGGACTGGAGCGCTTGGTGGTTCTGGCTGCGTCTTGGGCTCCGGCTTCATCTCCAGCAGCTGCTGTGGCCTCTGTGGCTGTGGCTTGGGGTCCACAGGGCTCCTGTGGGCTCCGTTTTCTTTCTTCTCGCAGCGGCACCTTGGGCTCACTGGCGCTGTCTTTCAGCACCAGACCAGAGGTGCTGTGGTTCGGAGGAACGGGGAAGGGCTGCCAGTGGCAGAGAGGGACGAGTTCCGCTGAGCTGGCCCCGAAAGCTGTACATGCCCTCCCTGGAGCCTGGCAAAAGGCGGCTTCTGCTTCTGGCCTCAGCGTCCTCCTGCTGGAACCACGTTCCTGCCGTGACGTGGGTGGTACGGAATTAAACAGTGCTGGAAACTCCAGCCCTTTTTTCTCTAACCGTGGCACCGAGGCAAGGGCTTTGTTTCATATGACAACGAGACACAAAACTAAGGACGTACTGCCACAGCAGTTGGAAGCTGTAGGTGCTGTTGTCAGTATTGGTAATTCACTTTTTTTTTTTTTTTAATAATACGCCCCAAGTCAATAAAATCAATGGAATACAGGTAGAAGTTTATTATTCCATTTTAATCTACTTTTCAGCATGAAGGCAAGCTGTGAGCAGCTGTGTGCAATATATTGTGGAGCAGTAACCTTAATGTTGGGAGTCTGTTAATTTGCATAAGAACCATAATGTTTTATACTGAACTCATTGTGTCACGTTATTTGAACAGATTGAAATGAAAAAGTAAACTACACTATACATGTTGATCAATGCATGAAGTTTTTGTGTTGGTGCTAATATATAGGATTTTATAGTTATATAGGATTATAGAAGTCTTTGAGATATTTCTTGAAATTAAAAAGGAATCATGATTTGAGGATTTTTAATGATTGAAATTTCTAGTGTTGTAGGAAATTATGTTCCTTATGATGATTTAAAGAACAACTTCCCTAACAGACTTAATAACAGAATTTGTTTTATTTATATAGAGAAGAATCCCTCGCCAAATGATGCCAGTGTTGTTGGTCATAGCAAGCACACTGTTTGCATTGTAGTGTGGCTTTTGTGATAATTGTATTATCAATAAAAAGCTGTTGAAGGTTTTCAGGGAATAATTTGTATTTCAAAAATGCTGGAAACTACTTAAAAAATAGAATAAATTTTAAAAATGATTTTATGTTCTTGGATGAGTCTTTGCTGTTAGGGAAGATATTTGATACACTTCAGCCAGCTGTCTTAAGTCCTTGTAGGAATACACTGTTCTAAAGAAGCTTAGTCTTTAGATGTTTAATTCACTGCACTGAGCCTCACCTTTTCCTTGACTTATATAACCAAATGTTTATATATTCACAAATCTTATATAAATGCATGCAATCCTAGAGCCTTTTCAAGCATATCCATTATCAGTGTTTTATGATTTGTTTTACATTAAAGCTTTCCTACTTGAAGTGGTGTTTTAGCCTATAAATATTGATTTTGATGACAAAATAATTAGGTTAGCTTATGTTAAACAAATACATAGCTTTTTTGGAGGTCTGCTGGATTTCAGATGAGTTTTTAGGAACACAATATAGCGGTCTGTAGGAACCAAATCCATTGGAGTTGCTTACAGTTGAGAGACAACTACCAGTGGCTGATACTTCTAATGACTTGGGCAGTGATGTATGAATTGAGATACTTTCCTTTTTCTTCACTGAAAAAAGTCCTTTGCTGACAGCAAATATGTTATACTCTGCCAAATGAAATAGTGCATGAAATTCTGCTCTTGTTTTTTAAGCAAGAAGTTTTGTGTTGTTTCCATGATTATACATCGAAGTACTGAAGTTTCATTCAACCTAATTATATTTTTCATCTGAACTGTAACTAGTGATCAGATAATTGCTCTGGCTTTAAAAAAAATACATATAGCTAATATAGATGCTTGATAGTGAGTTCCATTGCTAAATTGAATTCAAAATAATAAAATAATAATAAAAATAAAAAAATAATAAAATAATAATAAAATAAATAAAAAATTATTTATTAGTAGTTTTGGAAAACGGAAGTGAGCTTTTAATGCTCATTTTGTTTTACACACTGAAGTTGAAGCTTCTCAGTTTATTTTCATAAGAATTACCATAATTGTTCTAGGAGTGTGCATGTGGGTCCCATACTTCTTTTGCCATAGTTGTTAAGAATTAGATGCATCAAATGTCTCTAGACTAAGTATGATCTCATAGGAATGGCTAGTCATTCCTCAGAAATAATTATTTCATATTGAAAAATAAATGTCATAATGCATTTAATCCATGTCATAATTAGCATTTGTCTGTGAGCATGTGAATGTTTTTATCTTTTTCCCGGTCTCCTCTTCTGGACCTTATTTGTACAGAATATTTACAAGAGCCATTGGGAAATTGTTGCCCTGTTTGCTCTTAAGAGCTCAGTATAAAAATCTGTAAACTGGACTTTGCTCTAAAAGAATGTTATCTATTTTGAGAGGTTTTCCTTTCTCTTTTATATATATATTCTTTCCTTTGTATATTACTTGACAGCATGCTGCATTTGTTTATCATACTGAGATAAATAACGAAGTAGCTAAGTAGAGAAAAGGAAAGAAGAAGTTTCCTGGAAATTCATTTAAGAAGGCTATTTCCACTCCAGGCAGTGGCAGGTAGCAGTAGTGTTGTGTGAAGTTATCCTTCCCCTTTGTAACTGATACAGGGCTGCTCCTAATTTACTGCAAATATAAAGTAAAATGGATTTGCTTAAATTATCTCTATTAGCTGTGTGTGACCTTCATCAGGAATGAAGCTAACCCATTTTACTTCAGGTCTTCATGGCCTAGAAGTACTTTTTGAGCAGCTGTAGCTTTTCAGGCAGTCATTGGTACCTCTAGGATGAAAACATCGGAAGAAATGCCAGCTGGACTGTGTGCCGTCCATGATGCTGTTTGTACGTTGCTTGTAGGCATGCAACAAAACTGGTGGTCGAGGCAAAGGCAGCTCTCATGGCATGGGGTTCACTCCAGCACTGTCCACCCACAGCTGCTCCTCCTCAGTTTTACCACTCAGGTGTTAAGATTTGCACAGTTCTTGTTTCAGTGAGCTGAATGAGTTAAGGGCTGAAAGGGGAGTGCCAGGAGTTGCAGTAAGGGAGGCTGCCTGGTGCTTCCCAGTATAGCATGCTCCTTGGACTTTTTTATAACTTTACAAAATGTTAGCCTTTGGGGCTAGGCAGTTGCTTCCAGCTTAATTTCTTTTTGCTGCCAAAATGATTTAGCTATCTGTGAGCATGTGCGGAAAAAGTTGTTTCGCATTGTAGATTTTAAAAAAACCACAAACAAACCACACAAAAAACCCTAATCTTTTTTTGGAAATGCTCCGTGTCCCTCCCTTTGCAACAGAGACTAGGAGTTAGAGTGTGGGAAGCGCTAGTGATGGGCACTGGGGAAGAAGAGCAGATTACAAGTCGTGGCTTTGCCTTTGTCAGCACTGCAAAATTCTCGGATCGAAACAAACTATAACTTTTTAAAGAAATGATAGATCTTTCATGGTGTCTTGGGCACGTGAGAGCTGTGTGGCCTGGAAGAGGAGGGGGAGGCTGGGTTTGTACCCCAGTGCCTGAGAGCCAGAAGCAAACCCATGGGACAATGAGATGCGTGGGACCCTAGTGTGGTCCTGGCCCCAAAATGCCTTAGACTGTGAACAGGGGAGGCAGACCCCGTGGGAGAGTGAGAGTTAATCCTGGGGAATGAAAGAAGAAGGGGGAGTCAAGGGGAGAGTGTGGCACTGCTAGCCAAGCCTGGAAGTGACTGAGCCGGGGGAGATGAAAATCCTTGGAGAGCAGGGTAAGGAGAGACTTGGCAGAGGTGCTGAAGGTAGGAATGAAGAAGGACCAGGGCTTGAATCAACATGGGCCAGAGGATATGGCTTAAGGAAAACAGGCAGAGAAGTTTGTCCTGGATGGTCCAGAGATCTTGAATATTAAGTAAACAGTCTTTGATTTCAGTAGAAGCTCCTTGAGAATGTTTTCAGTCATCACCTATGGCTAATTTCCATGCAGAGAATCATTTCATATTTGCAACTAATTTACTATTACTTTCCCACAAAAGCTGCACAGTACATCTAAGATTTCAACCCAACTGCTGTTTTTTGTAGGTGTCAGTGTGACAGTGTCTGATGTCTCAATTTCTTATTCCTAGAAGTGGTGAATGCAAACATTTTTCCTGTGTGGCAGTGTCTAAGTCAAGGACTGTCAAAACTGAGCTTATCTTTGCAAATCTCTTTTGTTTGGCCGTTTGTGAGGAAGCTCCTGAATTTAATGGTATTAAATCACATGCTGATGTGCTGGGTTTTTTTTCCCGCAGGACCCCCGCTCCGTTCCGCGCACAGGATGGACTTGCTCTGGGAATGAATCTGGTTGATGCATTGGAGAAGGCTGTTCTCTGGAGTACCCCTGCCTCACTTCCAGCAGAAGTCAGGACACGTGTGGTGGACGAGGTGGGGGATTGCAGAAGGCAGGAGCCATTCTGGTGCTCTGTGCAGCTGCATGCTGCCCTGGCGAGTGGGACTCCCTTCCTGGCTGTGCTGCAGACTTCCTAGGTGATGCTAGGTAAGTTGCTCAGTCCTAGCTTTTCTCATGTCTTTACTAACTGTGTCTTGCCTTCTTGTGGATGACTTGAGATCTTTGGATCTTACTTGGAAAAGTACTGACCCCTGGTAAGTGGGGTTGAGTCAGTGGGGGCTGAGGTTTGAAAGTGCTACATAAAGCACAATGTAATGCTAAGTGCTGTGAAAAAAATTAGGTCTGAGTTATGCCAAGCTGGAGACAAAGTTGTCTTCAGAACTGTAGAATCATTTTGATCTTAAAGCTGTCACTGCTTTAGTTAGGAAGCTAGGAATAACAGTTATTCTAAGTTAGGAGTAACAGAGTAAGGGTAGGACTAACCATTATGTTGATGGAGTACTCAGCTGCACCATTGAATTCACAAAGAAATCACTTGTTCCATCTTCCAAAAAAAGTTTGAGTAGTGTGCAGTAAATCAGGTATAGGACCGTACTCCAAATGCCAAGAGTTAAACAGATTATTGTTTTGATTAATGGTAATTTTGTAATTTTTTGAACGGTGCAGAGGTGCTGTGGAAATGGTATGACATAACTGTGACGTATACCATGCCACAAAAGCAAACAAAGGCAAAGTTTAGGTTTTCTGAGATGTAGCTTCTGCTGTTTCCTCCTGTGAGTGCTTGCATCTAGAGATTAGTTTTAGTGTAGACATTTGTATCATGCAAGATGATTTGGGGTGCAAGAAGCACAGCATTTTGTGATGCTGTCAACTCAGATAATATATGTAAAATCAAAATGACATGTAAATTCATCATTCATTGCAGGCACATGACTCTTGTGCCTGGTTATTGTATCAGATACTAAGTAGACAGTGTTTGTAATGCCCACTATCAGAATGGCTTGGAGTCAGAATTTCATTGGCGTTTCCTCAGGCTTGGGGTTTGTATTTTCCCAGTGTGATGTCCATAGCTAGCTACAATGCTGTTGTAATCAGTAGATAACAGAGAATTTTTTGGCCGAGGCATGGTTAAGCTAAATACTGTTTCAACTTAGCTAACCTAAATGCAAAATATCTAACATTAGATCAGATTTTATGAATTAACCAAGAGCGTGTCTTCAGTGCCTAGAAACATAGTGAGTGTGTTTGCCAGATAAGCTGTTACTCCCTATTGCAGAGAGAGAGTAAAAAACTATGAAGGTTTTATAATGGCTGAATGTTATATTAAATACAGAGCAAGAATGTACGTTCCCCTTCCAGCCTGCTCACAGGGGATCTACTGCATACAGATCTGTGAAAGGTTGCACTAATGCTTTAGGTGTTGAGCAATATTTTTAAGTGCTGCTTTCCAAGAAAACATGAGGTATTTTTGTTTGACTACTGCTGTGCAGTGTGCAAGTCTTTCTTTAAATCTTTGAAAATAAACAAAAAAGGTGGTGGGGGCAGCGGGGAAACAATCTGTATTTTATGAGCTGAAGTTAAAAATGAAATTATTTGCTTTACCTAGAGCATTGAGAATTATGTTGCAATTAGACTGATGCAATAGCACGCGTTACGAAAGGATCGCGCCATTCGCAGAGCCCGCTGGAGGAGAGAGAGCACGGGACTGGAACAGCAGGGGTGTTGTGGGCCTGCAGGGCAGGCACTGGCACAGCTACACGGGGAGATTATCAGCTAATGTGAGAGAGGAGCGCCAAGGAAAATAAAAACCCTGCCGTTCCTGCATATCCCATAAAATGGGGGGCGGGAGGGGAGAGGAGGAGGGTGACTTGTTTTTATCAATGTGCCTACTTTATTTCGGTGTCACATCTAATCCAGTGTGGAAAATGTTTTCTGTTATGTCAAAGAAAGAGGGAATGGAAATGGCAGCTAATTATAAGTTAATATACTTCGAATGCTGCTAATAAGAGTGGAATTTTACTCAGCTCACTCTGTTTCTACAATAGAAAAGTACAATTTTTCTGAGTCAACTGAAACATCTGTTGAACAAATTGGTTCAATTTCATGAGTCTGTTGCTAATTCTGAAAAGTAGATGGAGTTTTATAAGATCAGTAGAGTCAGGGGGTTACAGCCCATATTCTTTACTTTTTTTACTATTATTAAAATAGGTCATGTTGAAATGTTTTGTTTTTATGAATACAGTAAGACTGTGGTTAATATTTCTAGTATTTCAAGCATTGCCTTTGGTTTAACGAGTTTTCTTCACTGTTTTTAATAAATATTACTAATAGTCTTTAAAGTTGTGAGTTTCCAGCTTTGTATCAAGCTCTCGGTAGTGAAGTAGTTGAGCAGTTTTTAAAAAAAATCCTCTTCCAGTGCATTTCTATTTCTATTTCTTTATTTCTGCATTTTCTTCTGGTCTGTTTTACTTATGAAGTTTAGATATGAATAGTGTTTTAGTTCCTCCTATTGCTGTTTTCTCATTTGGACTAATTCTTTGTAGCTTGCAGTTGTAGTTGTGGGAAAAGTATTGTAGGTGACAAAGCAGTTTATGGCTTCTATATGGTAGATGCCTAAGAATGTCATAGAGTCAACAAGCTGATCTCATATGAATAATAAGAGAAGAAAAAAGGGAGAAATTAAATACAGTTTTTCCAAGATTTTGTTCCCATGTGTTTCAGAAATGCTTTAATTTAATCTCATACACATACATATATCTTAAAGCAGTTTAAATTCTCATGTATATCTCCTAACACTATCATCACTGAAAGGAAATCACAGATGTAATGCAGATCACGTTAAGTTCTGTATGCTTTACTGCTATATGTTATAAAATCAATGCAAGTTCTTCCTATGTGCTACCTGTAATACTGTGACACATTTAAAGAGGAAAGCTGAACTTTGAATTTAGACAGTGAATATATACTTTCTTTGTGGTACATACATTACATGGAAAATACAAGACTGGCATTAAGCATGTGCATTCAATGTGATTGTAAGCTATGACATTTTCAGCTTTGTAGTCAGGGTGTCTCTTCAGAGTAGCTTAGTGTTTGAGGGATGTGAATGGAAGTTGATAATACTTTCCAATGTTACCTAAAAAGTAAAGGAAATGATATGTTTGTTACAGCTGGTTTTTAAGCTTTAATATTTGTTAATTATGTAGTAATTTTTTTGTCTTCTTTAAAGTAGAAGATAGTGATGGTATAAGTAGGAGGGACAGCAGTGTGGGATATCGTTGCTTTTGAGGGGTTGCTGGGCTGAGGAGGAGTGGAGATGTATAGTCAAGTTTTCTGAACGTGCATGTGAGGACTGGCAGTACAAAAAGCTGCCCCACTGCTGATAAAATGTTGCTAACTCCCCATGTGTTGGTTTTGTCCTTGGTGCAGCTCACTGAAGCTGCAGATGACGTTCATGAAATGAAGTGAGGGGAAAGTTTTGTGGCTGAAATCCTGTGCCAAGTCTTTTTGAAGTTGTATACAGCAGCTGTGCTGTAGCTAAAGAAAGGCTTTCTTTGCCTCCATCCTAACATCTGCATGGTCTTTAACAGCAGAATTGTTCCATTATGATATGTCATTTAGCTAATCTGGGTTGCCTTCATTAAGTCCTCTTTTTCTTTTCCTTATTAGAAATGCTCACACTACTTTGGGAAATAAGTTTGCAGAGATCTGGACTTGAGTGCTTCTATGTAGAAACAGTAGGCTTCAGTCAAAAAAAAAAGTCAAGAAAATAAGTGGAGACTTTGTAGCTCAGTGAGTCTCTTTAATCTGGGCAGCTCTAGATGGACAGCATGAATTGGATTTTTATGTGCCCTCTCTTGTTTGGAGGTTAGGGGCTGAACATGGGGCCGGTTTTGTGGAGATGCCACAAATGTGGCATCATGGCAGCTAGCATTGGTCTGACAGCTTCTAAAGTGTGGCTTGCACCCTCTGTGCTGAGGTGTCACCCCCTCTCCTTTGTGCCAGTGCTGCTGCAGCCACAGCTCTGGGCTGAGCTGGCCCAGGGAGCCAAACCAGAGGTCAGCTCGCTGCATTTTTCGTTGAGTCACTTGGCTGGCTCTTGACCTCTTTGAACTTCCTAACTGCAGAGTTGGACAAATGTCTCTGCTGAAGACAGCCTGGATGGCAGGACCAGCCTCTTGTAGTTGTAAATTGCTTTTAAAACCATGCCTTGCTTGAGAAGGCAACCAAGGGGAGTGTTTTTAAGAAATGCCTGAGCTTGACTGTATACTGTGTTTACTTTAAAAGTAGAGAGAAACCAATCAATCAGGCGTCATTGAATTTGAAATTTTAGCTTTAGCATTTCTTCTAGTTGAAGGTTTTTGCACAAGGACTTTTGAACTGAATTTTTATTTAATCTTCTTACAGCGTGAGACTAAGAGGTCTGTAATTGTTCACTCTGTTAGCACTGTGAAGCTGGTGAGTTCTTAAAGCTAAAGGGTGGGATCTAATGGTCTGAAATAAGAGATCTTGGAGAGAAGAGCAAAGGTGGTGGAATGCTGCCCTTTCTCTCTGTTAAGGATTTCGGCTATCTTAACTGTAAATATCTTGGGATTTATAGGGATACCTGACTCTCAAGCAGTATGTCCCGAACTAAATCTGGAGGAATACACTGTAAAAAATGGGGTGTGGGGGGTTTTTTTTGGTAAGAATTATCACATTTTATCATCAGGAGTTACTGGTTATCCATTTGCTTTCCAGTTGAACAGTAGGATCAGTTTTCCTTCTATACTCTCATAGGAAAATGACTGTACTGGAAAAGCAAGAGTGCTAATTTACGTAATTGTACTCATTGCAGAAGTTTGGTTTGTGAGTTCCAATTTACATAAATAAGAAAAATGAGAGAAAAGGACAGGAAATGTGGTCCTGCCTATTAGGGTTGTTAAATAATATTTTCAAACTTATCTTCTACTCAAATTGTGATTTTCTTCAATTTATGCCAGTAAGGCCATGGTTACTCCCCACACTCAGTGTGTATAAAATTAAACATATACTTGCCACAATGAAGAATGCACACTACACTGTGCAAAATAATAAAGTTTTTATTAGTGCTGCTATTACAAATTACTTGAAATACTGCATATTGAATGGAAAAAGTTAGGTCTGCCTGCATGTATAGTTCAGAGCACAGCCTGCCTGCCAGGGGAGTGTGACGCACCTGCCTCCTCATCTGAGAGCGACCATAACCACATCACCAGGGACTGAGCATGCCCCAGTGATAGCTGGGCTTTTCAGTCTCAAACATGAAAAACATGTGTTTCCTAATGCTTAAAGAGTACAGCTAGCTCCTAGGAACAGATATGCTTGTCAGCAGTAGTCCAAAATATGCATTTTATCTACACATTTAAAAATAATTAGCAAAATAAGACCGTAGAGTCAGTAAACTGAGCACATTTAATACATTCTGGTTCCAGTGACATTACTGTGAGGTAAGGGCAAGCAGACCACAACTTGTTTCAAAAACAGGAAGTGCCTACATTTATATAAAATTGCATAGTTTCAGCTGTCATAAATGTGGTTTCAATGCAGTTACAGGAGTAAAGCCCAAAGTAGTTATAACCAGCTTACTTCCTCTTCCAGTCAAAGTGCAAATAGCCATATAATTAACAATCTGTGGCTCATTTCTCTAGCTGGGTTAAGTATTCTGTTTCGCCTGTTCAGTCACTGTATAAACACAGAGGGAACTTGACTTGGTTAAGAACAGTTTGAAACACAAATATCCCCAGTCATAACCAGATCTGCCGATTCACAGAAGAGGGTCTTCAGTTGCCCCTTGAGCTTGGCAGCAGCAATGAGACCTGTGAGCGTGGCTGGCACCCTGCCAGGCTCCTTGGAGAAGAGTGAGTCTTGCCAAGTTGGCGTCTTGCCATGGTAAACTGCATGGGGCAGCAAAACCTGCTGCAGAGCTGGTAGACAGTTTTTCTCTTTAGGGACTTCCCTTCTTACATTCCATTACAAATTGGCTTTATTCAAAGTCTTTTATCATTAATTTTTTGAGGACTGATTGCTCAGCTTTTTTGGACAGCTTTTTTCTGAGTTAATTCACCCATCCTGCCTTTGACTCTACTCATGCACTTAGTGTGACAGAAAAGCATGAGTACAAAAGGATTAAGAAAGAGTTCCTCTTCTGTTCCTGTACACTCTCGGGTTGGTTTAAATATGCTTTAGGCTGCTTGGAGAGCCTTTGAGGAGAGCCCTAACTTTTCATCCAGACAAGGCTTGTCACGCGCTGTCTCTGCTGGTGTCATGCACTTGAGCAGCAAATACCTACTGAATATTCCCCATGTACTCTGCTTGCTGGAAAGGGCCATTGAGGAACCTTTCCAGGGAAAGGTTGCTCACCTAGGAGGTTTTCTGCAGGGATGCACTGCAGAAAATGAAGCTGTAACACTGGCTGCATATGGTGATTGAGAGTGCACCTTTTCTTCGTGTGATAGGTAGCACTGCATTTTGCAAAGGCCTGGGAGAAACCTTTAGGCAGAGCTCAGCAAAGATTCCTCTGGCCTAAACATAATATGGAACATTTCCCTTCCCTTTCCTAGCTTTCCTCTTCAACTGTCAGATGAACAGTGGAATATCATAAATTCATAGTGATCACCTTCTGTCTTTTTGCCTTAAAAGGACTACTTCATCCTGTCCCAAGGTTTTCATCTCTTCAGGAAAAGCTGGCACACCCATTTTGTTGTCACTGGAACAACCAGAAAAGCTACATCAATGACCAGAACCTTGACTCATGTTTGAATGGAGTTTTGAAAAGCAGTTTTAACAGCCTCTGTGTAACAAACAAGATGTGTACACCAGTGATTGCAAAGGGAACAGAAATCAGGACAGAGTTCTGCTTTGAGCTCCCTAGTGTTTTAGCTATGATGTAGCAGGACAGACAAGGGAAGACCAAAGAAAATGAGAAATCCTTTGAATTTTGTAAAAAATCCAGGGTTGTTACATATATTGAAGTGTTTCTTTCATTCTAAGTAAAATTTGGAAACTCTCAGGACACAACAGGTTTATAACATTTTTAATTGTATAAAGGATTTCTTTTCTATTCTTATCTTCCAGTGTTGTTAAGAGAAGAACATAGAGCTGCCACTCTGAACAGGGTGGTTTCACAGCTTCTGCTGCTGTGTCTGCTTACTGTGTGTCTGTAGGTAATAATTTATCATAACATCAATATAACATTACCTTCAGTCATTCAGAAAAGCCTTATCTTAGGTGCTTGCCAGAGTTACTCATGTGTTTCTTTGCTCAGCGTGACATGGCCATATTTTCCTTCATGGCTTGGTTCCTACCCAGGCACAGGCGATGAAAAGTGCTCACACTGCGCTGTGTTTTATCACTGACTGAAGGGATTGGACCGAGCTGTGTTGTAAAAGAGGACAGTAGGGCCAGTCAGTTTGTCGCAATGAATGGATTGCTCTTATTTGTGGAGGAGTATCGTCCAAACAGTGGTCCCTGGGCCAAGACCAGCCTACAGGAAATTTCCATCTGCTCTGCTTTTTACCAAAGGAGATGGAGAGCAGCTTTGCTGCAGCAAATGCTGCCCAGCAACTGGACTGCTTTGGAGGCTTGCCACAGTCTAGTTTAGAGGGCTGGCTCTGAGGGACTGGAGGAGTCTCCCTTCTCCTGTGGTCTGGCTTTATCGCCATGATAACATCTTGATAATATTTCTAGGATGGCTTCTGAGAGCATGTGCAGGCTGGCCAGGCTGGTGACTACCCCAAGGACTAGGAAGCGAAGTCTGTGAGAATTAGCTGGTGGGAGGTTCTGCATCCAACCACTGAAACAGAATTGCCAACTCCTTCTAATAATTCTTTCAATAGAAAACCACATCCTTTAAAACACTTCATTAAAAATGCCTTTATCAATTACAAGCTCCTATGCCATATAAAAAGCACCTTATTTGCATATGAGGTAATTCAGAGTCAAACTTCTAATTGCCATTTGAGAAGTCAAATACTAATTTTTGAGTGGATTTTGATATTATAGTTTTATATTGCCTTTTAGGAGAACTGCAAGATTAATTTGAGACTGTAACTATTAAACCTGAAAAGAATATCGGAAGATGGAAAGCTCTGTATATATATAAAACAACAATAATATTAATAAAATGTATAAAATTGTATGTGTACTCTTCATTGCCATGCAGTGGTGTAGTCTATAAAATTTTTATTATTCTGAGGTAATATGCATATCCATTATATGAGAGCACTGAATACCTTTTTAATCTGTGCAGATCATCCAAAGCAAGTGCTTCTAATTGTCTCCACACTTGGTTGTGTGTTTTTATCATCATAAGGTTAAATACTAAATTAAGATTCAGATTTTTATATTATTTATAATTTTTTAAACTTTTGCATTTTTTCAGATTCATTGTTTTAAGAATTTTCACACCTAGGAAATCATTAGGCTCTTGTACTAATGAAAATGGTTCAAGTGAAAATGAAAAAGTAGAAAAATCATGTACAAATTGGCTGGTATCTTTAAGATCTCCATTTACTATAACTCACTCAGCTGATGGTAGAAGAAACTTGTTACTTTTGTGTATTTATACAAATAATCTGGATCACTTAATTCCAATACAGTCAAACGGAAATATATGCATTGTTGTAAGGACTTACTGCATTTGGCCTGGTCTCTAATTGTATAGCAGAATTGTTGTTCTTAAATAAAACTGAAAGAAAAAATTCTGCATCACAGATCCCTCATGTCATTGCTCCATGGACCTATATAAAATCCTGGTGCTTGTAAATTCCCCTGAGCCTCATCAGGTTCCTGTAAAGTTTCTGGCTCTGGCATGAAAGATCTCTTTGCTGGGGATAGTTTGTTTCTCCTTATCAGGAATGGGGCCCACATGAATGAACTAAAACCACATTACCAAGATTGGTGTTGAACTCTCCAAATGGCCCCAGTAATATAAAGAGTAATATAAATTCATGCTCATTTGCAAACTTTCTAAAATCACTTTTTGCATTGTAGGAAAATTAGAAGAGATGAACAAACTTACATAAAAGACTGAGTGTCTTTATAGCACTTCCATGCTACTGGATCACACTGGGGTCTGAGTCAAGTTTCCCAAATTCTTAACTTCACTTCTTCAGTCTCTTTATCTCCTGATGAGTTGTTGCTCCAGTTGTTTGAGCTCTGCTCTAGATCAGACTTTTCTGCCAAGGTGAAAAATTTCCCTGTGTTGAGACATGTTGTAGATACCTTCGGGTACCTTCAGCCTTCGCCTTTGTGTTCTTAAGAGTCAGTTCTGTTGCCTTTTCTTTGTTTCTTCTTTTATACGGGGCCTTTTCCACTGTTCATTTTGCTGCTGACAAGCTGAGTGGAGGAGGTTTCCTGTAACAGCATCCATCTTGCTTTCCCCTGGGCATAAGACTGTTCACTTGTTCCTGGCCTGGATCATAGGTGATATCAGTCCTGTTAACAGATGTCCGAATGCTGTGTGTATATGTGCACACAGTTTATTTGTTCTTTAAATTTATCTATAGAATACGTATAATAAACATCTTGTTGTATAGAATTTTGTCTAATACCTAATAGCTAATGTCTGGCATATGCCAACATATTTCCCAGTTAGATAAACCTCTTTCATTCCTTTAAAACATTGACTTCTGTTTTACTTTGGTTTTTATTTCTTTCTCTATGAGAAATGAAACGTTATCAGCAGCTTTTTCTGTTTTCCAAACATCTAATTGGCTTAAACTGATCAGATTATGGAAGTAATATAAGACTTCATGTATAGCATTCTAAAGAGATGTGCTTGCACATCTAAGGTCTTGATCTTTGCTGTAAGAGCTGCTAAGTCTCCTATGGTCTTTGCTGTACCAAAGAGGTGAGATGGCAGACTGGTGTTGCCTTAAGATCTGCATCTTGATTTATTTATTCGGGGTAATTTTTATTCTGTCTCTTACTAAATGATTTGACTTCATAACTATTAGAATTTTGTATGTGAACATATTTTATTACCTGCTTGGAAGTGGCTTAATGCTGTTATTTGATTGATTATTCTCTGGTTTATATTACTTCACTGATCGCAGTGGCAAGGGCTGGTTTATGTTCTCTTGTTACATTTACGAAGGGTTTAGCAACTTAAGAGTCAAATGTGAAATGGAGCAATGTAACTATTCATGCAAGTGCTGACTTGTGTTTATATTCTTGAAGACTGAACACACTTGTATAAATGCTAGATTAAAAATAATTTAAAACATCACAAATCTATTACAATTCATAGCTTACAGTAAAATACATATCTGTGGAAAAGTATCTCTTTATATCTCCTATTACAAGTTAAATGGGGCCTGTGTGTCTGTTTTTCTTTAAAAACTGCCTAGCAAAACATCCAAGATGGATTTAAATATTGTGGTATTACTTTTAGGTGATCTGTTAGTATAGCCAGCTGTTTAGTTGGGTCCTTCTAAGTTAGCTTTCTGTGAAATAGTAAGAAGGTCAAATATTCTCCTTATTTTTAGCCTCTTTTCCTATAGAAATAAGGCTTATGAGGTCACACCATGCACATGTGTTGATGGACACACATCCCTGCAACTCCTCTCATTATCTTTTGAACCTATTGCTGATTTTGATCACGTTTTTTGGCACAGTGGAGATCTTGAAATTCAGATACCACAAGTTTTGTGAAAATAAGTAGCTGAGTATAGGTGGAACCACCTAAAGGTGCCCTGACAGAGGGAAAGGTTGCAGCATGAAATAATCTTATTAGTTGTCTGGGAATCCTAGTGATGGGAAAAGAGAGGCTTTAAACAAATGTCCCAGCTGTGGGAAAAGCTTCCTTCAAAGCTTTCACCTTTCTAGACACCAAAGTCAACCAACCAGGAGGTATAAATCTATGGGAGATGAGGCTTCATTAATTCTGTTGTTCATGGAACTACTTGTTCCCTTGATATTTAATAATAATAATATCAGAAGCATAAATGTTACCATGCAGTGTATTTTTGCATATTTAATTTTTAAGGTAAATATATAGGGATATTCTTATGACAATCCTAATTTTCAGAGATGTTTTTCATTTTCACTGTGAACATTAATGTAAATGTTTACAGAGCGTCTTCTCTCCATATTAGTGCAAATCGAGCAGTTCTTTCCTCTCACTTTAAAAATGACAGATACTGTGAAGGCTTTCCAGCTCTGTTTTGCATGCGGTTCTGGATTGCAGCTAGCCAGAAATGCTGGAGAATTCATGGGTGTATGATTGTGCTCCAAGGGAGTTAACTGGGAAGAACAAGGTCGGTACAGTACTCTTACTGAATATGGAAATAATAATAATAATTACAAAGCTAACCAACAAGAAGTGTATTCTTAATAAAATGTGTGGGTTTTTTCAGTGTAATCATATGACTATATAATACAAAAATTGCTTTGAGAGTAGGTCAAAGATTACGCATAGCAGAGACTTGTGTGATTGGTTATGAACAAGCAAAAATAGGGTAAACTTTTGACCCGGCAGCAGCAAATGGAACTGTGTAAAGCACCTACAGATGGCAGGATTTAACGTATAGTCGGTCTCTCGCCCTCTCGCAGCAATTACGATCATATTACAGCAGGCACGGAGGGGAAGGTGCTCTGCAACTCTAATACAGTGCGTCTTTGAAAGTTTTGAATATGCAGTTGCGTTTTGTTTTTGTAGGGCCATCAATTAACTTAGCGAGAAGAATTCCACTTTTGTTGCTCGTGTTTGACTCGACGAGTTCCTGACCAGCGTGCCAAGTCCATTTGGAACAAAAAAATCATTTGAACAGTCTGAATAATTTTGATAATTCAGACTGCAGTAGATTTATTGCTAAGCTTGAAAGACTCGGTGAAAGATTTTATGCTGTTGTGCTGCTGATGTGGGCTTGAAGGGATGAGGAGAATGTGGTTCCAGAGAGAGGTCTGGGAAACACTTCCAACCAGCTCCTTGGATCCTTGTGTAAATTCGTGCATCCTCCTGGTTGAGTTTCAAGTTTGCAAAATTTAAACTTCAAAAAGATCAATCAATATTATTTGACAATACTGTGGCGTTTATATAATTCAGTGGCTTTTGGTTTTGTTATGCCTGTGAAATACGTGGCAAATTAAAAGAAGTGAAAGTGTTGTGAATTAGAAACCAATGATTGCCTATTTCCTGTAAATTCTGTCAGTTACAAAATCAGAAGCCCAGTTGCAGTTTTGGCACGGAGTGATAGTTCTGAAGTCATCCGAACCTATTTTGTGTAATTCACTGCCTTTCAGATGTTTGTGTGTTTTGTGTATGTACGTGTGCAGACTTCTCCTGCAATTGTTTTTTTTTCCCCACTTTGCCGTATCGGCATTTGGGAAAAGAGTGAGTTATAGAAGGCATGCTTCCTTCTAGTTGTGATCCAGCCACTATCTCCCTTTCCGTCTCTCTGCATTGCCTTCTGGCCTGTAATCTGATGCGAGTGCCAGATGTGGGGAGGTGGAGCAGAAGCAATCCAAGCTTTTTAGACCATTTCATGGAGGGGGTTATTTTATTATATTTGTGGTTCACAAAAATTTTCCTTTGGTTTTTTAGAATGACTTCTACGGAGAGTAGAAATTGCAAGCATATGGTAGTAAGCTAAACAAGATACTGGAAAATGCTCTTTGGAGGAAGGGAGAATTTTCAAGTACTGATAAAGCGTGGTTGGTTGGGTTTGCTTCTTTTTTTCTTTTAAATCATGCTGAAGCTTGCACTGTACATAGACTGCTGGGTGTAATTCCATTTCTTTTTGGAGATGAATTGTGTTCATTTTAGCCATGCCTGTACCTGCAGCAAAGAGCTGCTGCTGCAAGCTTTAAGGCACTTAAACGGCTCAGCGACTGCTACTACATGAGTTTGATCTGGTCACACAAGATTTCGAAACTTTTCTGGTTGTTAAAATACAGTGAAATGAAAACTACTCTCCTCAAATGTCAAACAGCACACACTGTCGTAGATTAATTCCTTCTACAGTTTTATAACCCCCCCTCACACACAAAAAAACCCACCACCAAGACAAACTTTAAGTAAGTTAAAAATCCCACTGGTGCATTCCCCTCTTTTACAGATGAGCAGCTTTCAGATCTCCAGGTTTGAGTTGCACTCAGAATTTGCCTGGACCTGTTATGTCCCAGCTCTTCAGAGGGGGCTTATGGCCACAGTACTGCCCTGTGCTCCCTGCAGAGGCTGGGCTGGGGACGTTACAGTGGCCTCTGCCAGAGATAGTGGGTTGGCAGAGTTACCCTACAGACCTCATTAAAATGTAATTGAGTAACCTTAATCTAAAGGTAGTATCATAATTTTTCAGTGTGAGGTGGTTGTCTGTTGTGTTCATGACTTTAATGAATTGGGGCTTCTTTGCATGACAGCTATTCCACATGAGAATAGGGGCAGTTATTGTCAGCTTTTTGCCTCATAAGTACCAACTTCATAGAGGTATTCTGAATTTGTTGTACTTGCAAAATGCAAAAACAAAAAGTAACTCTATAGAAAAAGATTATTCTTAATATATGAAGTAGAAAGGGAAATTAATTAAAGAGGTGGGTTTCATACTTGGGAAAGAAAGTGATTTTCAGAACCAGAATATTCTGAGTTTTCTCTAGTTATATTCTTGCTCTTTTTGAAGTGTAAAAAGGTATTGAAATGTTATCACTGAAATGTTAATATTGAAACATTATTGAAATATTATGGGATTATTCCCACAGCTTCACTGATTAAAATAGAAATCTAATTGAAGGATGTGCAATTTTCACAGCTATTATGTAAATAACTAGTTTTGTATTCCAGTACCTGAAATATCCTCAACAATTATAGTTACCTGATGAATACCCTGTGTGCTGCTTTAAAATGTAAAACATATTAACACATCAACCAAACTGGGGGGTATATTAAACCTGTAACAGTGACCTGTGCTTTATAATGCCTGCATATTCTTCTTTTAATTCTGATCATTATTTCTTGCCACAGTGTAAGACAGATGCTCATATTTCCAAATCATTTCTGGAAATAAAATAGTTAAAATGACTCTTCTAGTATTGCTCAAAGCTGAGTACGAAGGTTTCCATTATGAGTGGCACAAGAAGTTCTTATCTGCCCTTTGGTAAGTAGGTGAAACGCCTGTGTGCAATAAGGGTAAGCTTAGTTTCCTTTTAGTGTTATCTAAATACCTAATTTAGTTTTCCTTTGTATGTGCTCTGAAAGAGTAACTGACAAAAGCTGTCATTTCTTAGGCCACACCTTGTGTATAGATTGCACAAGTGAAGTGGTGGGCTTTTTCTGCCTCCAGAAGCCAACTTTCCAAACCTGGTGGAATCTTTCCTTGTTGTCCTATATTGAGGTATTGCTCACCTGTGTCAACACTTACCTGGTTTAACCTGGGCTTGAAATCAGTGTGGCAGGAGGGCATCATCACAGCCATACCAGTAATATTAGGTTTCTGCAAGTGAACTATTGTCCCAAGAGTATTTTGGATATTGAGAAGTTTTTAGGTTGTCAATAAACCATTGTATAATCATTACAAATAAAGTAATACATAGAATATAGTTATAGTATGTAGTAAAACACAGCTATTTTCGTGCTGCTCACTAAGCTAAGTGCTGGCTGTGTAATTGGAGGATAAAAGCAGTAATTTGCCCATACAGATCTAGCTGAAAGAACATTTTTTCTTGATGCATTTAAGTTGCTAGTGGAAGTGTAGACAAGGTTCAGATTTAGATTTTTTTTTTACCCACGAAAAGTATCAAAATCAAGGTGAAGTATTTGTTGCAACAAAGTGTTGAATTTGATCCTCTTCGTTTGTAAATGAGTGAGGAGCTCTGCAGCTCTCCATTCCCGAGGTGTGTGATCTCCTGAGAGAGATTTTCTCTTCTCCTCACCTAAGCTGTGAAGATCACTGGCTTTGCACAATGTCTGTGACATAACAAATACCTTCAAAATCAAAGAAGTAACTAGACACATTCGTTTTCCATAAGACATGGGAGGTAGGTTGATACATGCCTTCAGCAGAAGAGGGGGAGACAGGAACATGACATTTGCACCCCTGTTGGCTCGGGGAATGACTTTGACCTCCTGACAGTCAATCCTGAGGAGCAGTGGGATCACTGGTAGGGTGCAGATTAGTGAAAGCTGATTGGCACCAAGCACCAACCCTTCCCATGTTTGTAGACGTGACCACTTACAGCTAATAAGCTTATAATAATTTCTGCTTAAGCACAGGTGGTGAAAGTAGCAGTGAAAAAAAGGTAAGGAGCTTAAATACGGAGAAGGTATGGGGCGAACTGTGATGAAACACGTGCAGTGTGTGGTAATTGTCCCTCACCTTTTGCATGGAGGCTTCTGTTTATCCCAGTCCTCAGTGCTGATACTCCTGTTTACAGCAGAGTAAGGGAATCAGAGAATCAGTACTTATCTCTCCATTACATCAAATATTTTTGCAGTTGGGCATGAACATCAAGACTTTTGAGGGTTCTTGTAAATCTTGTGCTGGAAATTATTCATGAGCGGCACATTTTGTTGTCTGTCTGAAGGACTCCATGTGCACAGAGGAATTGAGGAATGTATTTTGTTTGGTCTTCTGAATGGTTGTGTATTTTGAAAGCTTAAAAAATTCTCTTCTCTAAACCAGATTGCTTTTCTGATTGGAAAATACCACATCCCTTCCTGCTTACTTTGCATTTGTTACCTAAATGGAGTAAATTCAGCTTGGAGAGCCTTGGGAAGAAGAGAAGGATTTAAAATTATTCCCCTTTAATTAATCCCAGGAAAATTCTGGCAAATCTGTCTTTTCTTAGTGCATGCTGTATGTCTTTAAACTCCATTTCATTCTGATAGCATAGACAAGTCAGGATGGGTTTTTCTCTCCCCACGATGATAGTTTGATTTGCCAATAACTAGGTGTTAGGTTTATCTCATTTTAGTACATACGGAATAAAGAGTGTGTGTTTTTTGTGATTTCTTTTTTCTTTTTAAAACCTAATTTTCTGTAAAGGAAACATTTCAGTGGTGGTGTTAGTTAAAGCTAGCTTTGAAATGTGCTGACCTTTTATGAAATAGTGCTTTGCTACCAATTGTTATAAGCCAGTGGTGATAACAGTGGTGATAATTTTTTTCCCCTGTAAAATATAAATCTTTGGTTTGTTTAAACATCATGTTATTAGAACAGAGTAAGCTCCCTCTGTGGCAGATTATAGTACCTTCTTTCTTTGGGGAAAAAGAAACAAACACAAGCAAAACAAAGAAACAACCCAAGGCTTATTTCTTTGTTATCTTTCTTGGCTAACACATAAGGACCTTGGGTCCTACTACTGCTGCACTTCAGAGGGCAGCTGAACAGATAATTTTTGCATGTTAAATGCTTCTAAGTTCTCCGCAGTCTGAGACAACATTAGGACTCCATCGTGAAAACTAAAAAAATATTCTGAGCTTACTTCAAGAAAGCATTTGCACATAATCTTTGCAGTTAAGGCCATGAATGGAGCCCTGTACTTAAATGTTAGGTAAGGCAGTTCAGAGAATTGCAAGACTTAAGTATTTAATCCAAAGCATTATTGCTGTGGTGTTAACTAACAAACTGTCTTCCCAGTGCTACATTCTCACAAATGTTCTCATATTTATGTATCAGTTTGGAGTTGTTTTCTGTACAAGGCTTTTTGCATATTTATTTTTTATTTAAAATATTTTTCAGAGGTTAAAGTTAATAATTAACATTGGGGGAAACACCTTTTTTTAGCAAATGAAAATAAAAAAGAGTATTTCCTAGAATAGTTAATGTGGTTAGCTCTGGTTTACATACCTTAAGTCCTGGTAGTGTATCGCCTGGGAAAGTTGCTGGAAATAGAATCAGTCTTTCTAAAATGTATTTTCTACTGTTCACCTCTCTATACAATTTTTATAGTAGTATACTAGAACTACCTTCTTCAGGTTCATTCTGATACCTGATATGGTCTCCAAGAAAATCTCATTGTGGAAGAAGATAGCTTTGTTCTCATCCCTCTTTAGCAGATCCTGACAGCTCTGCCTGTGTATCCAGTGCCCTTTCTTATGCTTGCATAAGATTATTCTGGAGAATTCCTGTGCTGTCCTGCTACCACATACCTAGGGTTAGTAATTTTTTTCTCCTTTCTCACCCAGGAATATGTTTAGATTTTCTGTATTTTTATAAAGATAGCATCCATCATGCTTTCTCACAGCTTTAATTGAAGTTTAAGGCAGTATCTGACTGTTCTTGTAGTGTCACTGTGAGTTGCAACCTGAACCAAAAAGGCAGAATGCCTGATACTACCCACATAAATACACCTGGCTTACTAAGTGACCTTGAATAGGTAATTTTATGTCTCTGTTCATCCTGAGATCTATAAACTTCTGATAATAAAACATATATCCACCTTTGCAAAAGCTCTTTGAAATCAATGAGTAAAAGGTATCCCATAAGGTCAAAATATGAATTATTTATTGCTACATGACATGCACAGCATGCAGACTGTAAGGTTATAGATATCTTGTCTGTTCCTTTTTCCCCTGAGAATAAAAGTCATCACTTCAGAGCTCTACCTAAAAAAGAAGTATTCACTGTATGAAATCTAATACAATTTTATGTGTATGTGTGTGATAATATTGAAACTTTGGTTTCTCCAAGGAATTGTTTTCAGTGTTAATACCCAGCTTCCTCTGAGAGGTGCAAATGTAGTTTTCAAAATAATAAACATTTTTAAAATAAAGAATGAATATGAGAAGACTAGAAAGAATAGTCAGAGGTGAGGCTAAGGTTGGGCTTTGAAGTAAGCAAATTAGAGTTTCATGGCATCAAAATTGTGGTAAAGTTACTACAGGGTAAGAGATTACTTGACTTCCAAGTGCTTGCTAGTGCTTGTAGCCATTTGTTTTCTAATTGACATGCCAGCAGTGTGCTTTAAAAGAAACTGATTTTTCTTTTAGTATGTTTCCTAGGATTTGTTTTAGGACCTGCTTGTCATCAAAAGAATTGTCTGCTTACTGTTTACATTATTTATTTTATTAATTTAGGTATGTGTTATATGTGTGTGTATACATAGCTTGTCTTGAATATATATAGTATAGGTGGAGATATAAAGCATAAAGAAAGCAAGAACAGGCTTGTTGTGAGAGCAGGCCTTTACACTTCAGTGTGATCATTCTCAACTGTACTTGGAAATCAGTAGGCAGCTAGCACAGGTTTTGTAGAACTGCTGTGCATGTCCTTGCTGACAAGCTACTTTATTAATTTGGTTTCTCTGTAACAGTTTTGGCCTCTGAAAGAGTGTAAGGAATGGTCTTCAGTGGAGCATGCTTAAATTGCCTAGAAATGAGATCTGTGACAACAGCATAAACCTGAAGTGCTTGGCCTTTAATTCAAGTCCGAATATTAAGTCAAATTTGTATCCAGCTAAATCCAAAAGAGCTTTTAACTATTTGGGATAGGCACAGACTTTCTAGTGCTGACAATAGAGGCAAGAGGGTTCTTGCACAGGTTTTAAAACTCCTCTTGGGGATAACAAACTCCTGGATACGTTTGGTTCTCTACTGCAGTTTTGGGTAAAGGGCAGTTTTACAGCTGAAGTCATGTCCACTTGGAAGGACTGGGGATATGGTACTAGAAATCAGATTGTGATGGTGAAGGGAAGCAGTGCTATTCCCAAGTAGGAGCTTTTTCAGAAAATTGTTCAAAGAAAAATTGCTTCTACATATCAATACATTTCATTTAGAGGACTGTACTTTTAGACGTTAGTAAAGTGTCTGGTTAAAAGGAGCCATCTGCTTGGAAGTATTTCCCTTTATGTTGCCTTCCATATTGGTTCTCTTCCATTACACTTAAGGCATTGTTTTGCATGTTCTTTGTATTTATCTGATACTTTCATCTAGCCCTCCTCACAGCTGTAGAATCTGGGGTCTTGGCTAGTCTGATTTTTCTTATCTACCCACCACTCTGACTCTTAGAAATGCTGAGGTACTTCAGGCTATATATTTATAAAAGTAATTCATCTATATAAATTTACATATAGCACAGATATTAAGTGAATGTGATGTATTAGAGGTTGCAGGGATACTGTGTCATGGACGCTTCCTAAGAACCTAAACCCTAAATGGGTACTTTGTCACTTCTTTCTGCTTATCCTTCTCAGTAATCTCCATTGCAGATACAAACATTAGTGTCAGTGTTACATAGGGGATACCCAGCTCAATATTTCCTTTGCTTTTTTTTCCCCTTGTATTACAAAATATTTAAAGTCATAAAATAATATTGAGAGCACAGGATTTTTTTTTCAAAACCACACTTTAGCAGAGAAGAACAGCACTGCATACAGGAGCTGTAGTCTCGTATTACCTGGTTTTCTAAAGCTGAAGTATTTTAATTGGCCTTTTTACTTAATTCCCAACATATCATTCATTGCTTCCACTGGGGGCTCTCCACTGCTGCTCCTCTCAAAAATTGTTCTCACATGTGCCCCTCTGTGCCAACTGTATATGCATTTATGTAGTATTGTACAGCCAGTGTATTCAGAATTGCATTAAATCCAAAGGCTCCAGGCAGCAGGTAATTTAAGAAATTGCATCTCTCTTGGCTGATAGGGACATAGATTTGCCTTTCTTTATTGGTTTCTCGACACTGTTTGTAAAATTTATTTTGCTGTAGATATATATTCCTCTTGATCTGGAAATGCTTACATTTCTGGATGGTCATCACTGTATGTTGCACTCCCTCCCATGTAAAATTTAAAAAGTGAAAAATTTGGGATTTTTTTTTTCCAAAAGTCTTTCAAGGACAAAAAAATCCTTCAGCAGCCCGCCAATACCTTAACTTTCTTTGAACAGTAACATCAGCAAGCAAATGCAGTGTCAAACATGCTTATCAGGAGAATCACATCAGTTTGAGAACAAAGCTCCCTTTAGTGTTCATTCATGGCCTCAGTTCACTTAAATTACATTGTATCCACTCCTGTCAGGCTCTTTTCTGGAAGTAAGGTGATTGTCCCTGAACCTTGACTCTGCTGAGTTAAGTTAGAAGCATTTTCAAAAGTATGAGTGGTTATCAGAGTGTCTGTGTAGCTATTCCAAAACAATAGTATCCAAACCCTACAACTCCCATAACATCATGGAATCACAGAATAGTTTTGGTTGGAAGTGACCTTCCAGATCATCCTGTTCCAGCTCCTCTGCATGGACAGGAATACCTTCTCCTAGACCAGGTTGCTCAGAGCCCCATCCAACCTGGCCTTGGACACTTCCAGGGATGCAGCATCCACAACCTCTCTGAGCAGCCTGTTCCAGCATCTTGCCACTCTCATAGTAAAGAATTTCTTCCCAATATCTAATCTGAATTAACTCTCTTTCAGGTTAAAGCCATTCCTTGCTGTCCTGTCACTATATGCCCTTGTAAAGAGTCCCTCCTCAGGTTTCCAGTAAGTCCCCTTTAGGCACTGGAAGGTTCTGCAGACTTCTCCAGACTGAACAACCCCAGCTCTCTTAGTCTGTTTTTACAGGAGAGGTGCTCCAGCCCTCTGATCATCTTTGTGGCCCTCCTCTGGACTCAATCCCTAAGGTCCACATCCTTCCTATGCTGGAGGCCACAGAGCTGGATGCAGCACTCCAGGTGGGGTGTCAGGAGAGCAGAGTAGAAGGGGATAATCACCTCCCGTGACCTGCTGGTCACATATGCAATAAAATCATCCTTCCCGTGTCCAGGACCCTACATGGCTTTATCATTCAAAATTAGCACTGCAGTGTCATCTGCAAATCAGTTGATACAAATGCACATCACAGAACAACGTCACAAGATGGTCTTGAAATACTGCTCAGCAGGTAAGGCTGGATTGCCTTTGGACAACCGTGGTGGCCATACACTTGGAGTTTAAGATGGCCCTGTTGGGGCATCCTGCTTCTCAGGTGGAGGTGTAGGTTGGAAGCAGAGCACATCAGTTCTCTCATGGTTGCTTTGATTGTCTGTTGTATTTTGGTTGAATTTCTGACTTTTGAAGGCAAAATATGACTTTATGTCCAGATTATTTCAAACTGTCTCTGTCTTTGCCACACTGCTGTTAAAACTGCCAGCAAAATGTTTTCATTGAGCCATTTTTGTCCTGATATGTTACATGTCCTGCCTATTTTGTCTTTAGTTTTGGGGAAGAAATTGCACAGCAGAAAGGACAGTTAATTTCAACTTGGCTGATTTCTTCTCAAAAGGATATTTGCTTCACTCAAGACAAATGGCTTAAACAATATTATATATTATTACATTATTAACTTGAAGCTTAGAAAATGTAGGTTCTTAAAAATCTGGGACAGGCAATTTGTAAAAATTTAAATTACTCATAAGTCTCATATTAAAGGTTATTTGCTAATGGTTTTAAGAAATAGTCCTGTGAACTGTCAAGTACTGCTTTTTCAAGATGAGTCATGACAGCCATGTGTTTGAAAGATAAATATGGGAATCTCTTCGCCAAAAGGAAAGCAGTGAAATATTCATGTATTCTTCCAAATTTGACTTTTTTCTTCATTTAACTGACCTTGTATCTTCTTGTGCTTCAGTACAACATGCTCAAGTGCAGTCTTCAAGAAACTTTATTGTATTGCCCATATTGTTGATATTTTCACTGAAGTAATACTTTTGAGGTTGCTTTTGTGGAAAATTTGGAGTGTGTAAACATGGTATGGGTCACAAATTTTACACTGAGGGAAGACCTGTCAGGCCTCCTATTTGCAGTTGATAGCAGTTGTAATGTGTCAGCCATCTATTTTCAAAGATTGTGTTTGACTTTTTCATGTTGATGTACAATATGACATAAATAAATTTGTGTAGGAGTCCTCAGGATGGCACAGGATTTGCTATATGTTCTAAATATTTAAAAAGATTAAAATGATCGAGTCGTATTCTGCTTCTCAGCTTTTCCCTTCTTGCATATGAACCTACTTTGCAGTTGATTTTAGGGAAAACCTAGTACAAAATAAAGCTGTAAACATATTTCTGTTTTGGGATTCAGTGTGTTGAACTTTTTAAGAGTTAGCAGTAGACCCAAGTTCTGACATGTTTCCTCTTATCATAGACTTGAATATTCAGCGCTAACCACACTGGTTGAGATTGAGTAGCATTTCTGCTCAGAATTAAGTCTCTGTAAGAATTGTCTTGTTTCTACTGCAAATATTTGTCTGCATACCTAAACTGTATTGTTTCTTTACTTAAATGAAATGACTATTGTCTTACATGCTTTAGAGGTGTCATTTTTTATTACTGCCACTTATAGCAAACCTGCACTTTTGTCTGGTAAGTGAGCAAGTCTGCTTTCTGTTGAACACATAACTGTCATTATGTTAAGTATTCCTTAATACCCCACATTCAGTCATTGCTGTTGAACTATCACAAAGGTTGGGGTTTTTTTCTCTTTTATTCTCGCAAATGGGATTTGAAGTTTCTGAATTTACACAATAGTAAAGTTAAATGCCAATTTTGTCACATTTACCTCATTACAAAAAAGAGCACAGACCAATTGTCCTGAAGTTGATATTTATTTCATAGCAGAGTATTTAATCATTTTATTGTAAGTCAAATTAATTTCAACTGTTCCTGCTTTTCCTTTCACTTTTTGTTTTATTCGATAGGCTGCAGTCTCTGGCTTTTGGTTTTCTCATCAAACAGTGTCAGCTCTTGTAGTTCTCAGGAGTATTTGTGCTTGGGCTCAGTTAAGTTTCATGGTTCTGTCTAATACTGATAGAAATTACCACTTGAAAACCATTAATAGAAAACCTAACTTTCTTCCATTTCTTTTCTGTACCTCACCTCATTTATTGATATTTTAGATGTTTAATAATACCAAAATTTGGAGCATGACCCTGGTTTACTGTGTACCACATCCTGAGTGGTTAAGGCAAGAGGTCAGTCCTCAATGTTTGCTGTTCACCATCTCTGTTCACCACTCAGCATCGCTAAGTTCTGCTTCAGATGCTTGTAAGATTTGATGAGAGTGGATGATGCATCATTAAATTAGCTTATTGTTTATTCTCGTATTCGTAAAAAGCAGCTGTCCCTGTGTTCCAGTTTCTCCCATGTGACACTAGTTGTAATTAGCCTCTCCTTTCTTCATTGAGGTATTATGGAAGGATGTGAAAGCCCAGAATTTCAGGATCTGCAAGCTACAGTCTCTGTGTGTTTCCTCCTTGCTTCTTATGGGAACTAGCTTTTCAAATGCAAGGCAATGTCTGCAAGCCAGTAGCAGCTAGAAGACTGCTGAACATTGATGAGACATGAGATTTTTGCGACTTCCTGGGAAATGTTAGTTTTCTCTTAAAAAAGAGATCTAGGTGCAGAGACCTGAGTATTCATCACTAGGTATGGCAGAATAATTTGCCGTATCCTGAACTAAAAGATAGAGGTCCCACTTGCATTAAACACAGCAACTTTCTGTTTCAAGGGAAACACAGGCAATGTATCAAATCTTGCAGAGTTCCCACAGTGTTGCTGTTACGGTCAACTGGAGTGTTACACTGTTCTGCCCTACGTGGTTATCAGAAACCTTGAAATTTCACCAAATTATTTCATCTTTAATCCTCTACCTTGATTGATTCATATGATGTCGTTTAGAAATATTTTATTTATAGATAAGACTACATGAAAGAAAACTTACCTTATCCTTGGATTAATTAGTATGATTTTGTTTTGCTGTTAATAATAAACATTTTCTTTTCTGACTTTTATCTAGTTTAAACTTTTGTCTAATTCAAATCTCAGCCACTGAATCTTGCGAGCAGTCAGTCTGCAGATTTTGGGAACCTTTTACTATTGAAAGTCCTTAGAAGTACTTCTGTTTTGAGATGAGGTGAAATAAAGAGTTTGAGCTGATTTTAAAAATGTATTCACTGGAAGGCACATTTGGTAGAGCGTAAAGTAATTTCTTTTTTAAAAAGTCCGAGACTCTTAATGTATTAGCTACATTCTGTTAAAAACGCATGGTAGATGTTATTACATTTATGTAATATATTTGTTAATACAACATTTTTTTCTATGCCGTAGTGTTTCCATTCTGGTTCTGCTTTTCTCTGCTTGCTCAACTTCCTGTGCTGAGTTCCTCTCATGTAGCATCAGCACAGATGGAAGCAACTCATGGTCTTGAACTTTTCTCTCCGTGGGTTGAGGCCCATTTCCAGCGGAGAGCACCTCTCTGTGTATAACCCAGAGAGAGCACTGGCAAGCACCCTGCTTCAGAGGCTCTGAGCAGGGGAGAGCACCTTTTTTTAGTTTGCAGTGGGAGAAAGAACTGAGCCAGGAGTTTACAATTTCCAGATTGCACTGAAAGAACCCCTTTTTCTTCTCTTGTATCCCTTCTTAATTAAAGGCAAAGGAGTGAAGCAGTAGAGATTAAAAAAAAAAAAAAAAAAGGAAAAAAAAAATTCCTCGTCAGCTATTACTCAAAAATTTCAATTAACCGTAGTCATCAAACTTGTCTTAAAAAAAAAAGAACACAAATGTCAGTGGACATGCCCATACAGAACTTAATTGCCATATATGGCACACACCTCAGTATTGAATACTCCAGTTAGATATTGCAGAAACTTGCACCTGGAATGCTCTGAGTGGATGGCTGGGTGCATGTTTATGAAGTTATGAGAGCCTTGATGAGCTGGTTTCAAGAAGCATGGACATTTCATACTATGAAGAGAAGTCAACAGTAGTATCTAAGAGGTTGAGAGAGCAGGGAGTGTCTTTTCATTGCCCTCGTATGGACAGAAATCAAAAGGTTCTTAGCACTGTAGGTGCATGTACTGCTAATACAGAGACTGACTGTGAGCAATGCCAGATGCTACAAATTCCAGTGGAAGTACATTTGATACAATTCCTGTGCCCTTTGAGAGGAGATGCAAAGGTCAGAAAAACTAGATTTATTTACAGTATGCTATTTATTTTTCCTCAGCTGGTGAAAGGAAGAACCTTAGTTTTCAAGTAGTGGTGAATTAGGAGTTCCTAAACTGATAGAATGTCAATGTCACTGACATGTAAGTCAACAGGTTTTCAGTTTTGACTTGAAAACCCAATGGTTTTTGTTAGTGTTCAGATAGAGAAGTTTTAAAAAAAACCCTAATATTTGAAAACTGTATGTTTGCTTCTACATTTATTGAAATGTAACACATGTAAATCACTGCCCTGTCTTTGTTCTTGATCTGAGCAGTAGTATCCTTATTCTGCATCTTAGCAGTCAGTCCTAATAGTCTCTGGTTGTTCTCTATGCTGGTGTGGTGCCCTTCCAGTCTTTCTCACAAGGAGTGAGACTTCATGCTGCCCAGTCAACTTTCCTAAAAGTCAGTGGCCTCTAGCCTTGAATAAACCCTAGTGAGTCAGCTTTGCAATCTTACAAACGGTTTGAAATGTCTTGCTATTTTGCAGATGAGGGCTGTTACTATAGCTGTCTATTTGGGTACCCCTTCAGCTACTCCAAACTGAGAGGATTGAAGGAATTATGAGGGTGGAATTGGATCCTCCTGGGTATGGTGTACAGAGTGAGGGAAAGGACAAAAAAGTTATGTTTTGGAATTAAAAAGACTGAAAAGATCTTTTGAGATGGCTTTACCAGTCCTTGCCTCGGGTGTGGGTGTGTTAGAAGGGCAAAAAAAACCGGATTGTTGTGGTATGTCCTTTCCCTGCCTGATTCACTCTTTCTTAAGAAAAAATAAAGGAAGAAAAAAAACCCATAAACTTAAGAAAACTCTGAAACGCATGCAAGGAAAGCAGTGTTCTGTTTATCAGTTTCAATTATTTGATCGTGCTAGAACATAAATTGTAAATATTTTAATGAAGGTGCAGCTTCCCCGTTTCTACTGCAAAGTCACCTGTGGCTGGGCAAAGAAAATGAAATATTAATGAAATATATTTCTTAGAGAAAATGTTGGTGAACCTCTTCTGCTGTGAACCTCTTCTTCTCTGTCTTATCCTAACATGAAATAATCTCTAATGCCAGAATTAGTTTGGAAGGTCACCTGCTCATCCCTAAATTAAGTGTATGATTCCTGTGAAATTATTTAAAAGGTAACAACAACTCTGTCATTTCATTGGAAGCATGTATTCACTGCCTGATAAAGCCAAAGTGCCTTTCCTTCTTTGCTGTTGCTTGTCCCCTTGTTCCCATTTAGAGCAGTGTTTTCTGTCAGGAATTTTTTTTCACTCATCTTCCCCTTTTTATCTAGAATCAGTCTGTACACTGCATTGGGATATTCCCACTTCTCCATTAGCTTTATCTGTATACTGTTCTTCACTAAGCAATCTTTTTAACAACATCTGTGTACTTTCACTCCTTTTTCAGCCTTCAACTCCTATTTTATTGCTACAATGACTCTTCTGTTTCCTCCTTTTTATTTACACATAACTCCTTCCTTAACACTGTGATTATTGTGTTTGTGCTCACCATATTGTTTTGACTTTAAATTTCTCGTTTTATGATTCCTGTAAATATTACCAATATAGTTCTAGGTACGGTATCTGACTGGGATGCTCCCATTTTTTATGTTTTCCTTAGATTTGTACTTCACAAGTGAAGTGTTTTGTGTGTGTGCATTCTTGTGAAAGCTCATTTTCCTTCTGGTGACTGTCTGTTAATATATTTTCTTGAATATCAGAGATGCTCTCCATAATCTTCGGGTTTTGTCCTGTTTTTATCATTTTCCAATTTAACCAGTATGCTTGATGATCCTTCTTTAGCTAAGGAATTTGTATGGAAAATGCAAATAAGATAAAAGAAAGTTAAGATTGCAAATCTGTTGGGCTAAAAGTTGTATGTAGCTCCAAATAATGTTCATTTTGCTTACCCTATGCAGTATAGTGCTTTGAGATGGAAGGATATACTGAGAAAGGACTGGGAAAAATAAACCACCTCAATTTACTATGAATATGTTTTTCTGCTGAATATAGTCTCCTTATGGAACTAGATTATTTCTTCCTGGACTGAGGATCTTCCTCACAGATTACCTCTATGGCATGGAAGTGGGAAGAGTAGAAAATAGGATTCATGCTGCTGCAGAAGAGGCCTTGTTCCCATTTCATTTTCAGCTCCTCTGCTGCAAAAAGGTTGGGCCTCAGCTCATAGCACTGATCATAGGGTTGGAGCAGGTTTCCCCAGAGCCTTGAGCAGGGCTGCTTTCCTGAGTAGAGCTGTCCTTAGGGAGAGGGATAAACAGAAAGGGTGGTGGGGCAGCATTGGCAAAGATGGTAGGTATAGCCACTATTTCTTCGCAATTTCCATTTTATTGTCCTGGAAGTACAACCACAGTCTCTAACACTGTTTTCTAATTTCTGGAGAAACCGTAAGTTTATGATCAATGTTTTCTTTAAGGAGACTGAAGTGGTGTAGTGGGAAAAGATGGAAATAGAAGGAATCACGGAATATGCTGAGTAGGAAGGGACCCACAAGGATCATCAAGTCCACCTCCTGGACCTGCACAGGACCATCCCTAAGAGTCACACCATGTGCCCAAGAGCATTGTCCAAATACTTCTTGAACTCTGTCAGGCTTGGTGCTGTGACCACTACCTTGAGGAGCCTGTGCCCACCACCCTCAGGGTGAAGAACCTTTCTTCTAGTATCTTCCCTAAAACAAAAGGAGTTAATTCTGTTTCCTTGATTGTATAGGAAAAGAGCAGTTAACAAAACTGCAGAAGTTGTTCTGTGGGCTTGACAATTATTTTACAGTGCTTTGTCCACAGCTTTCTTAAATAGTTTGCAAATCCTATCAAATGTCTGAGTAAGGCTGCGCTGGTCTGTGCCCAGCTGCACAGCCCAGCGCTGCCATAGGTGGACAGAGCTTGGGGGAATAAATTGGGTATCTTTATGCTGTGTGCCAAGGCAATAGGGAGATGGTGTGCTAATGCAGAAGGGGAAAGGCTTGTTCTTTCAGTCTGTGAACTGTTTCAGTGAAGGCAGGACAGAGCACTATGCCTATATGTGTGCTTTGCCTTTTACAAGCAGGAAAACTTCTGAATGGTGAGGTGCAAGCCCTCCTGGGGCTCAACATTCAGGAGGGAACTCTGAAGCTAAAGCTTAGGTAGATTTCCCCACTGGACAGTGTATTTAAAAAATGCTTAAGATATTTGTCATGGTACTGAGTTAAAGCATGATAAATGATGTCACTTAAAAAAAAATATAGAAGTACTGACACTGGAGTTTGTAGTGTGGGTCATTTGTTATTTGTGCTTTTTGCATTTACAGGAGAGTTGGGTGCTGGGAGGAGTTGAACCGTAGGTTGTTGCTGAGAGAAGAGTATTTATTGCAACAGAACTAAAATTACAGGCAAAAAATTAAAGTACTCTAGGGGGAAAAGAATAATTCTAGCATGCCAGATACTCAGTATTAAGCATGCTTAATATTCAGTTTAGTCTCATATGACATGTTTATGACCAGTGTGTATGCCCCAACAAAGGCACTGCTTAAAAATGTATTCGCTAATTAGTTTTGGTGCAAGAAGTAGAGAGAGCCCGTATATTCCTCTTCCCCATCGACAGCACATTTTCCGTTTCGATAGAGGAAGATGCAAAATGATTTGAAGTGTGCCAGGTTTGGGTTTCTCCAGGAGTCGTACACTTAAAATCAGCAGAAGGGAGGGAGGGGAGTTACTTTGTTATCATCAAGCTCTGCTAATGTAGCCCGGGTGCCACGTGACTGCAGAAAAGGCTATTATCTCAATGAAAAGGAAACTGCTTTTTAGAGCAGCAACAGAACAGAAGCAGGAGGAATTTTCGAGTACTCCACCATGCTGGATTGTCAAAGGGGGATCTCTCTGATCAGCAGTTAGGGAAGGATTAGCGTGGCCAGTTTGTCAGCTGTCATTAGAAGCAGATGACAGAGATGATAAGCTGCTGTGTGCGCACGTCCTCACTCAGCATGTGCTTTGGTTTACATCAAGACATAACACTGGTTTGGAATAATGGAGAGCTGATATTTTTAAGGCTGTAAATTTACTGGTAATCGTCTCCTTTTTTTTTTTTTTTTTTCCTCTGTTTTTCCCCTCCCGTTTTTAATAAAAAACCTGTGTGATGGATGGGGGATTTATCTACATCTTGATCTGAAGACGCAGAAAAACTAATAAGATCTGCCTTGATCTGCACAGGCTGGAAGACGACAAGGTGTGTTTCTGAAGTGCTGTGACTTCATTGTTGGTGCTTTCTCTTCGCACATATGTGTGCTCCTGTGTGCTTCATAGGTGTCTGGATGTTGGGGGTGCAGGGGGGCGAGGGGGTGTTGGTTTGGGGGAGTGGGAGGAACAGCTAATTTCTGTTTGGGTAAGAGAGCTTAAAGATAATGTTTCTAAATAACAATTGCAAAGAAATAGCGTAAATTTGAGCCTGCAGTTTCTGTTGTTCCCCCCCCCCCCCCCCTCCTTCTCTTATTAACATGTTTATTTTTGTTGCT